>VZRN01000794.1:939195-1042969 GCA_013397935.1 Dasyornis broadbenti | reverse complement strand
GGCGTGGTGGAAGGGAGAGACTGCGCATGCGGGATAGGGGAGGGGGGGCGTTCCCGCCTTTTCCTTCACCGCCTCCTCTGCTGAGGGGCTGTCTGGGCGCGTGCGCGCTCCTCCCTCGGTCACGCAGCCGCCGCAGCTCATTTTGGCGCCAACCGGGAGCGTGCGCGGCTGGGGACGGGGGTGCATCTCTCGCGTGCCCGGGCATCGCCTCACGATCGCCTCACGCTGGCGGCAGTGATGGCGGCTGGTCGTGCTCTGGAGTTTGTGTGTCGCTCAGCGTGTCCCTCTTCCTCGGCGCAGCTTTGGGAGGGAGTGAGGATGAGGAAGGTTGCCCGGTGTGGGCGAACGCAATGGCTGCCAACGTCTCCTCAGCAAACCTGCTAAGCTGTGCAGGGCCCCGCCTCCCTCAGTGCCGGCCAGACCGGGCCGCCTGCTCTGGTGAAAGGGCCCGTTGAAGGGCTGGTGGCGAGGGAGGCAAAAATCCCGTGTTTTAATTAAAAAAAGAAAAAAAGTGCAGAGCTTCGGGGGCGTAGGAGAAAGTCTCAATCT
The DNA here is from genome assembly GCA_013397935.1 of Dasyornis broadbenti. Classification (NCBI taxonomy): domain Eukaryota; kingdom Metazoa; phylum Chordata; class Aves; order Passeriformes; family Dasyornithidae; genus Dasyornis; species Dasyornis broadbenti. The sequence goes on along the minus strand of VZRN01000794.1, from coordinate 1,042,420 downwards.
GTGTCGGCGCTAGGAAGTGACGAGATCGGGTCTCTGGCTCCGCCTGCCGTTAGGGGAACATTAGCTTGGAGTTCTGTCGGTTGGGGTAAAACAGGTTAGAAAGTACCTTGCAGAACACAGCGTGCGGCTAAACAGGTGCACACGACAATGCAAATTCCAATTTTTACGGTTGATGCATTTACAAACCGGCCGTTTTCTGGAAATCCTGCGGCAGTTTGTCTGCTTGAAAATGTAAGTTAAAAACCTCAAACTGTTTTTTGAGGTACTGCAATGACATTTGTTATTCTGTACTTGGCCTGAGCACTCAGCATTGTATTAGACTTTGCTTTCTTTGCTCGGGAGTTGTGCTTTCAAGACTTGTTTACTGTGGCTCCAGGATACAGAGAAATTAGCACAAGGGTGCTCTTTTTGTTTTTCATCAAAATGATATCTTACAAGACAACCTTTGAATTTTTTGTGGGCTTAAAAAATACTGAGGAATAGACTGGGTTTATTTTTAGTTAAGACAAAAAGAAATGGCTTAATTTCTTCAAGAATGAGTCAGAATAAAGATTCAGAAGGATTAAGGAGGATTCAGAGTGAAATCTGAAATGTAATGCTGTAAAACAGAATCAGTACTCAGTAGAAGGATTAAACCGTGGGGTTTGGTTTTCTCCCTTTTTTTTTTTTACATTTTTCCTCTTTCACTGGAAAGAAAAAGAGCAGGTAGAGATATGGATATGAGTCTTTTAGCATTAGTGTGTCGGATTTAGCTTTGGCCAAGTTTAAACTACCAGTTTTTATTGCTTCAATGTTGCATGGTAGTTTTGGTGCAGTTGACAGTAGCTATCCTATCAGGATGCTGTGAACAGCTGGTCCTAATTGGTACTGATTTCTACCAAAAAGAATTATTAAGGAGGATTAAAAATGTACAGGCTTTGTATTATTTGTATCGTAACTCCTGATGAGATTTGTAAATATGAAAATCTGTGTAGAGTAGCCAATGGCAACAGCTTATACTGGCAACATGAATCCATTCTAAATGTTCCCAAGTCTGTCTAAGTCTCATATAACATTGTCTACTTACCAGGTGAGCTGAAGGAACGACTGGAGACATCTCTCTTCAGAGGTGTTTTTAGCTCCATAATATCTAAATACTCTCAAAGTTATCTCTGCTTTAAAATTATGAGTTTCTAATTGCATTTTTAGTATTAATTTTACTTTATTACGTTAAGATATTGTGAGGCCAATTTACTTGCATGATGACTTTGGAATGCAGACATTTAAAACTTTTTTCTACAGTTTCTGGAAATAAAGGCTTTAGCATCACAGCTAAAGCTGAGATGCTAATTCAGCATTTTATTCTAAGCTTCAAGAAATTGTGGTGCAGCCAGCAGCAAAACTTCTGTTCTCTGCTCCCTCCAGAGTCTCAGCAGATGCTTTACATGAAAAATCAGGTGAAATGCAAGATGGCAAACCTAGCCCATTGTATGTTTCAGAGGTGCCACAGGATGGCAGTATTTCAATAAAGTTGCATGTTATTAAAAAAAAGAAGTTATTTTTGATAACATTTTTATTGATCTTGTTCTGCTTTAGGATCTTTACAGTAACTGACAGAACTCTTCCTGGGATAAAGGAAATATAACTGTACTGTAAATTGTTAGAATGTTGTTTAACTGTATAGAATTCAGTCTGCAAGTGCAGCTCTAGTTATTGTTTTGTATCTGTAGTATGGGATTATTGGCTGAAAAGGATTAGTTATTGAAGGAAGTAATTAAAGTTAAAAGGGCAAATTTTTATCTCTCAGAGGCTGAACCTGACCAGGTCCCTTTACTACTTTGCTTCACTTGAGTCTCAATGTTTTACAAGTCAGATTATCAAAGCTGGCCAGTCAGCATAACTGTGGGGAAAGAGCAGTGGAACATGGGCCAAGGAGAACGTTATACAATCCCTGGGGTTTGGGTATCGTGGGATCAATGTTCACTGGCTTAAATTGACAGCCACTTAGTGACCTCCTGTACTTTTATTTATTTTTTTCCCAGTTTATCTCTTCTCAGCTCCTACTGACTTAGCTTAATGTTCCATTTGTTTAGAGAGTAGTGTCGAGGGCACAGCCGTAAGGGCTGACCAGCCAGCTTGGCCTTTGCCAGCGCAACAGACCTCTTGCTGGCAAGGATTTTTCAGAGTTGTAAAAAGAACATTGTAGTTCTTTTTAGATTATGAAATAACAACTTCTCTGTGTGTCTTTAGTAACAACATAAAGAGATTTGTGTTCCTGGAAAGACTTGAGTTTATTTTTTAGGTGATTTTATTTTCCACATAGTCAAAGAATTTGTAAACTAATAGGACATATTTTAGAAATTGCCATATATCACAATTATCCCATTTTTATGCTTAAAGTTTTTTTTACTCTCAGAAAGTATTTTGAACTAAAACTGAATCTATGTTTCATTGTAATAGAAAATTAAGTTATTGTATTTGACAGAAAGTTTGATTCTGCATTTTTTGGCCTGCTCTTAATTGGATTTGTTATTTCATCACTAGGACTTGGATGAAGATTTGCACCAAAAAATTGCCACAGAAATGAACCTTTCAGAAACAGCTTTCATCAGAAAACTGAAACCTGGAGATGACTTTACCAAAAGTTAGTGGTTCTGTTTAACCTCCAAAATATATAACAAAGGAATAGGAAGACAGTGTGGGTGCATTTATAAGGAATTATGCTGATTTGAAAGATAGGAAAACAAAACCTTGAAGTTGTGATGTATCTTAAGACTGTTGCATATGGATTCTTAAAAGTATTTGTGCTCAAATTTATTTTACAGTAGAAACATATTTATTCATAGTTCAGACCAATTGTTTTAGTGCCTTTTACCAAATAAGCAAGTTGTATATAGACAGCCTCCTAAAAATGCTATGCAGACATCTTTCAATTAATATTTCCCTTACTACTAATAATATCCTGAGACAATTTCTTATACAAGCAGAAGAATAGGGATGGAACATGCTCATTCCGTATGTACAGGTCTGCAAAGTGACTGGAATCTGACCTGGCTGTTCAGGGAAGTATCACTGGGGTAACTGTCATGTTATTTGGGTTTGTCACAGTCTCGTAAGATGCCTGTGGAGCCAATACTGGAAAACACAGGTTTCCAGCAAAGCCGGGAATTCTGATGTGGTCCAAATGTAACACATTAGGCTGCCCATTTGATTAGTTTAAATGGAGGGAGTTCACTGGTGTTCATTGGTAGGGCATGTGTAGATGTTGGGAGAGGAGCTGGAGAGACACAGGGCAAGGTAGAAAACATCAGAGAAACGCAGAGTTCGTTCAGACTCACTCTCTGGATTAGTTTTCAGCTGAATCAGTTTGCTGAATCTGCTCACTTGGTAGTTTTGTGGTGGCATGAGCCAAAGGGCTGGAACTCCACTAATCTGGAGTTATATTCCAGGTTAAGGTGTCATCTTTGTTGTTTGATGGATTGTTCAGGGAGTAGGATTTTGTACAGTCTCTGTAATTAAAAATATTAAGGATAGTAGTAACTATAATTACTTCTATTATTAATACATTGGAATTTGTTTTAGGGTTAGACTAATCACTTGGAGCAAGAAGTGATAATACTTTTCATTTTTCATGTTAACACTTTGCCAGTATGTTTAACACACTTATTTTCAAGTCATCCATATTTGACAGCATACAAAATGCCAGCTTCTTTATCATTAAAGTGCTTTTGATACTAATGGACTAGTTTGTGACCTCAGACCGACACAGCTGCCCAAGAGGTGCACAGTTCTTTCAAAGGAATTTAGTCACTGAGCTACACCTGAGACTGTGTGTATTGAGGGGTGGTGGAAGTGAACCAGGAACATCAGAATGTCATTTATCATCTGCTTCTGGAACATTAATTGGTGTAATGAGGGTTCCTGGACAACAGTGTGTGTTTCTGCAGGCATTTGTGACCAGTATATTTAATTTAGTTTTACTTAAAGAAAAAGCCAAACCAATCAACTACGTTACTTTAGGGACACATGAGTGTATGAGAGTACTAAATGTCCTCTCAGTCTGAGTACAGCTGTACATCTTGAAAGTCCAGGCAGGTGTTCCGGGTCACAGAGCTGTCTGTCTCCACTCAGGCATGGGCATGGCTGGCTTCATGTCCTCCTGCTCCCAGCCCCAGCTTCCACTTTGAGCAGTGCATTAACTGCACTGAGCAGGCTCACAGCTGGGGTCTGGGCCAGCCCTCACTCACGGCACTTCACTGCTGTGGCCATTAGTTTCCACCACAAGGTTTTACTGGGATTCTATTTATTTTCATTAGAGAGGAGACTGACTTTAATGTACTAATTTTTCCACAGCAGCAATTACAAGACTAGTTTGGATTTTAAAAAAAATAAATGGTTTCTTTTCCAGTTTTAATTGTATTTATATGGTAATTATTCACTTGAAATGCATGTGCAAAAGTTACAGAAAACCAGTATCATACATGTGTGTTCCAAATTTTGTAAACATCAAATAGAAATATGATGTCTACTAACCCTTCATTTCAGTAGAAATTAGAGACTTTTACCAGATTTGACTGGTGGTTTAAGCAAAATAATTCATAACTGAGCTAACTCAAATACAGTTTCCATTATACCAACAAAGCCATCTGTAACCTTTAAATGGTAACCCAGCCTGCAGGTATATAGACTATGCCTTTGCAGTATTTAATAATACACAAGGGCATGGGAGGCTTTATCTTCTAGATAAGACCTATTTAGGAAAAATCTGTGCAGCCTACAAAGGTTGTTTACTTGTATCAAAAGGGATAGCTATTCTGAAAAATCAGTGCATAATGGATACCTAGAAGTGTGTTCAGGACCAAAACTGATTGTAACGTGCATTTTGATTAACTGAAACATCATCTCTCTACATATATGTTGAGATAAAATGAAGAAATAATCTTCCACTTAATAACACTAAATAACTTGATTTTTTTCAAGGTTCCTGCTTTGGGCTCAGGTGGTTCACCCCAGCCAATGAAGTTCCTCTCTGTGGTCATGCTACTCTTGCATCAGCTGCTGTGTTATTTCACATACAAAGTATGTTTACAAACTAATTATTACTATAACTTTTTAGAACGTTTACTTCTTATTAACATCTCTGTTTTGTACAACAAAGGCAATTAAACATTCAGAACATTTATAGAACACGAATGGAGATACCCTGGGTCTTGCCTTTTGCAACTGCTCTGTAATTACAAGTCTTTAGTCTGACGCCTACCCTTTGATTGCAATGCCCTTCTATTACTCCTGTTTAAGAAAATGGCAATGTCATCTGGGAGAGGTACAGTAGGATTTGATGATTAGGGGCTATTGCTCTTTCTGTTAAACGGACATTCCAATTCATTCTAGGCATGTGCAGGGAAGATTCCCTGACAATTGCTGTGTTTATTAGCCTCAGCAGATTTATTGAGTTAGTTGGGAGTTTTGCCCAGAACACAGATTTACTCTAGATACATTTGAGCTGCATAACTAACTTTTTCTGAATATACTGAGCTACTCCTAGACCTGTAATGATTTAGATTAAAATTCTTATGTTTGATATTCTTGAAATGCTCTCTCTCTAGAAAATACAAATTCAGTTCTCACATTTGTGACACTGAGTGGGGAATTAAAGGCCAGACAAGTGAAAGATCATATTGTCCTGGACTTGCCACTTTACACAGCCTACCCCCAGGTCAGTCAAAATTTTATTCATGATAGGCTTTCAAGGAAAGTATGTGTTTGCATGTATATGTAAGTGTATGTGTCTGTTTTTAATTGCATAGATATATATATCTGTTTCATTTTTTACAGTGTGGTTTTTTTTTTGTTCAGGAACTTAAGGAAGTGGAAGAATTAATAAAGGTAAAAAAAGAATCTATCAGTTGTCTTAGAAAAAAATTTATCATAGCTTTGTTTATTTTTATATATTAAAATGGCTAAAAAATGGTGAGCGAGCACTGCTTGATGTAAGCCTTAATCTGAAACACCAAACTTCGAAGGTGTGAGTAATGACTCAGTAGGTCAGGGAATGTAATTTTCCAAAACACTGCAGCTGAACCTGTGTCTCCCATTACCATTGACTGAAGTTTCAATGGCGTTTTCAGCCTTTTGTGTGCATGCGAGGGCAATCTAATGTCCTTGCCCTCTTCTAGGTCCTGGATTTCTTTCCAAGTTGACATACATGGAGCTCTTAACACCCAGCCATATCCATTCATGCACTTAGTGGATTTGCATTTCTTGCTTGCATGTACTTGAAGGTTGCTTGGAAGACCTTGCGAAAGTCCTCTTCCAGCAGGGAATGTGCTCTACAGAAATGTTAAGGAAATAATATTTCATATTCAAGTGATAATGTTTTTCTCTGTCTCCTTTACATTTTCCACCAGGCAGCTGTTGGTGACATGACGGTTCAAGATCTCCGTTATTCTCCTGACACAAAGAAACTCTTAGTCCGCCTCAGTGATACTTATGAAAGGTATCTTACACTTCTTTAGTTTTTTAAATCAAGAATGCAGAAACTGAGTTGGTTTGTTTAATCTCTATCCCTTACATACTAGGCTCTTCTATCTAGTGTTGAATCAGGTGGAGATAAAAAACCTCTGATCTGAATTTCTGTGTTAAACTGTTATTATCTTTTAATGGGAGCTTATTGAAGCTGCAAAGTTGAATAAAATCAATATGAAATCTGTCTTCAGGAGAAAGAGGTGCAGGAAACATTTTTAACAATGGTGCATTGTTCCCATCCAAGTCTAAAAATGATCCAGTAACCTAGTAGGAAGTTAGGAGTCCTGCTTCAGTTCAGGGCACATTGACAGAATGCCAGGGGTTCTTACTTCCACTGGACTGTAATCTCCTTACACGTGCTTAACCATAGCACGATAAGTAGCTTTATAGAGGAAATTCCAGTTGAAATTACTCCAAAGCATTTGTTAATCTCATCTGAATTTCATTGTTAATTCAAGTATGATTTAGGTATATACTGCCGAAACACAACTTCTTTAATCAGGCCAAATTACTATTATTACAAACTTGAAGTTTGGTCTAACTAATGGTTAAAGTCTGGAGTAGTGGGGAGATAGAAATATCCTCAGCTGAGTACTTACTATTTTCACTCTTTCAGACTATTTTGTAGGGAGGCATCAGACAGTTGTAGACTGCTTTAGAATGCCATGAAGACCTGAATGATGTGTTATTTGCCTGCTCTGAAAGGAGGTGGAGCACTTGGTACATTGTGTAGTGAGGCAGTAATTCTTTCAATGATTGAAATGTTGAAACAAAGTATGATTTTTTTTTTTTTTTTGTGGCTCATATTTCAGGATGCTCTACTTTCAGAAATAAATAGGAAATGCATGGCTTGAGCCTTTTTCTGTGCTCACTCAGAGTGTTGGATTCAGGGTGATTTTCTGTCAAATTGGAGGACAATGCTAGGAATCTTGTCTCTTCTAATATTTAAGGGCTGTTTTTGAATTGTAGAGATGATGCTTTAGCTTTATTTTTCTTTTCAATTCTTACATTCATGTAAAATGAAGAGTATGAGCTATTAAAATTTAATAATTATATTCAAGGGCTGTGTTGGAAGAATTGAAAGTGAGTGCACAACGCTTTTTGTCAGCTGAAAAGACAGGAAAAGTGAAAGGACTCATACTCACTGTTAAGGGAAATTCCAGTGGAAAAGGCCATGATTTTTACTCCAGATATTTTGCTCCTTGGTATGGAGTTTTGGAAGATCCTGTTACAGGTATGTGTTTGTATGATAAGCAGCTCATACTTTTGTTTCAGTTCAATTAAACGGTTCTTACTAAAATTCATTAATCTGTTTTCATACTTTGAAGTCTCTTATAAATTACTGATTTATATGGATAGCAGGAGAGCTCATTAAAATAAAAACTTTCATGACTGAGCCCAACTCATTCAGAAGAAATCAGATCAGCTTCTTGCTGGCATTAGGCCAGATATTCTTGTGTCTTTTTCAGATCTTTTCCCTCAAGTATTCCAATTAGAGCAAAGTGAGAGTCTAGTTCAGTATTGGATGACTATTGCAGTGGAAATTTATATCCACTTCTGTTGGTGGTTTTTTATTGTGATGGTTTGGATTTTTGTTTGTTTGGGGTTTTTTTCCAATGCATTTCAGCTGAGATCTTCTCTGGTTTCATGACACTTATTGTTGCTATTCTCAGGCCTATGAGAGCTCGGCTAGCTGTATTCTCGTTACTGTCTGTTCTTGTGATGTTGTGCTTAGTCACTGTGATGATGATTGCTGCAGGATGGTGTTCTTGGCTTAGCTACTGTTTAATCACAGGTTAATTATTAGTCAGCTGAGAGTTGTGGCTAATGATGCCCTCATCTAAGCAAGATTGCCATTGAAGCTAGAGGATGTGGAAGTAATACTACTTTACCATAAATAATTGAAATTACAAGGCTTTGAGTTCTGTCTGCTGTGCAAATTCTTAGGTTTTTTTACCCTAAGCACTCGTGGCACTTGATTTATGATATTTACATTTTGACTATGATTACTCTGTAAAGTAGTGATTATGATTTAATTCTGTACTTTGTTTTCCAATTTCTTTTAAGGATCTGCCCATGCTGTTTTAAGCAGTTACTGGTCAGAGCAGCTGGGGAAGAAAGAAATGCTTGGTAAGATAAACTGTTTTATTGCAAAGCTGTCCACTTATGTAAGTCTACTCACTAGAAAAGGTTGTATTACTACTGCAATCCAAACTGTAGCACTAACTCCCTATCCTCAAAATGAATAGGATATTATGTCATATTTTGTGTGTGAGGTAATCTTTGAGAAATTGCTTTCTTTCCTATCCACCACCATGACACATCATGCCCCAGGGAGTTTGAAATATTGGTTTCTGGATCATAACTCTGTGCAGTTAGTTTTTGATCTTGGCTTTTGGATTTTAGTTCTCATGATCTGTCATCGTAACTGAAGCTTGGTGAACCTCAGGTAATGTTGTTTATGTGTTTTGATTCAATCAATGAACTATGCTTATTAGATCACGTCTTTGTTATTAAGCAAGAAATTGAAGAATCTGGTGGAAAAAAAACCAAGAGAAACTGTTAATATATGACAATGCTAGATGAAGAGGTGTTGGGTGACTCCTTACTTCTCATGTTTCTATTGCTTTGCCAGAGAATAGAAGAACAAGAGAAGCAAGACAAAATACCCTCATTTCCTACCTGGTTCCCCAAAAGGGGGCAGGGGGCAATTCTGCACACAAGCTTTTTTTCTCACATTAGTTTAGAACAGAGGTTGGATGCTTGATCTCATAAGATTCTTTGCCCATAAAAGTAATCACTATTCCAAACAGCTGCCTTGAATATAAGCCTTCCTGTATGTGGTCAGATGAATCTCAGAATGGATTTTCTTGAGGATGGTAAGTCTTTAAAGGATGCACAATGACCAAAACCTTCTCCATCATGGACTGAAGGAAAGGTGTAACATTCTGTCCCAAAGATCTTGTATTTGCATTTACACCACACAATATCTGTGATAGCTTAAATAATGTTGCGGGGGGGAAAAAAAAATCTCAGCATATCTTCTGAAGAGGTAAAACTATCTCTGGTAAAGCGTCCTTATGGACTGGCTGTTTCTCAGAAGATTTTGACATTTTTGGATGTTAATGCAGAATTTGAAGTCTCCATACCATCTGTAGACATTGGTTCTTCAAGACTCAAATAGACTGGAAGTCTGTCTGTACTTACAGTTGACACTTTATACCTGTTTTGCATTGTCATGTATTTTGTATGTACTGTCTCGTTTGCCCATTTAGAGAAACCGTCTCAAGCAGCAAAGGCAATTGATGCTGTAATCAGCGTTTCTAATGTGTTTAGCACAAGAAAGTCCTATCTATGCATAAGATAGGTTTGGGTTAGTTTTGTTTTTTTCATATTCCATGCATATATGTCCTCAAATTTCTTCTGTGGTAGAAATCATATAAATCTGTTTTAAATAGAATAAGTTGTTTTGATATCTGATCAACACCTGGTTTCGATGTATGTTTATGAGAAATAACTTTTCCTTACGTGTGTCTGTCTGAGGGGGTATCAGGTACTGGGCAGATTCTTTTACTAATGAGATTATTTGGGAAAGATAGCTGGCATTCAAAGACATTCCGTATCACCAAATATTAATAAATAAAAGCATCCTTGGACTTTTTAGAACCCTTTATGGTAGCTTTTGTAATATCCGATACTTTCTGTTGCAAGAATAAAGGAAGAAATCCTTCCATAAAATGACAGATTTGTTAGTTCCCAGATAGATTATGTATAAAATAATATAAAAATGAGGAACATTAAATCTATTGTGAGATCTCTCTGGCTATTGAGGCCTTTAGGAGGAGGTCAGCTACAGCTCTGCTGAAGCATCAGGCTTAATTTCCTGTGTTTGGGTTATCTTCCTACTTTTTTTAGACTAAATTGTCAAACAACAACCACTCCCCCCAACTACAAAGAGAATTTTCCAGTACTTTTACAAAGTGAAATACTTTATGATCTTTCTTGAAGCTGGGTACATGTTCTTGAATTTAAGCTTCTGGTTAAATGAGGGGTTTTTATCAGTCCTTGCCTTTCTTTCATTTGAGGAGTCTCTGCAATGTATAAAAATTACGATCTCTCATGTGACATGTTTAGACTTTCGTGGTTGCTAATGAATGCAGGGTATAACAACTGTCTGTGTGTCCAGCCCTTCAAATTATTTTCACATTTTGAAGGTAACATTTATAAACATGCATAAGGAATTCCATATAACCAAACAAATTAGGGAGCACTTCCCAAATTATTGTGATGAGAAGGGGCTTCTCCAGGACAATTTTTAATCTCGGGTTAAGGTAGAGGACTCTTGCTATACCTGTTTATTTCAGACAACTGTAGTCATTTGTGAGGAAATTGGTTTCTTGTCACTGCATTTAACTTTTCTGATTCGTTCCAGTACAGAACAGGTTTTTAGCATTTAAGGGTTGTTTTTGGGGGGGCAGAACTAAACAAAAAATACCACCAATAATAATGAGAACAACAAAACACAAAAAAGCCAGAAGAAGTTGCTGTCTTAAGGTACAATAATTCTACCTACATTTAAGCTTTTGCTAATTTGAATTCTCTTGAAGTCAAAGTTTTAATTGCAGCTTTCTTCTTTTCCAAGTAATCTCAACACATAGATTGACAACATCAGGTTTGTGCACAAGTGTAACATTTCTTCAAAGGAGAGGTGTTTCCCTCCATCCATCACCAGATTTTCCACCTTCTTTCTTAGAATTAAAAAAAAAAAGTCTTGGAGATCTTCACTTTAGTTAAGGAACAAGTGCTTCTTTCATCATTCCTCTATAGGGTTTAAAAATTCAAACAAAATAGTAGTGACTTCTTAAAATAAATCTTATTACAAGAGTGTCGCTTTTTCCTGAGTTGATGTCATTTTGATGACATTATGAAGAAAATTCATTAGTCCTTGAATTCTGTCAGCAGTGGTCATTGAGGTACATCTAGGCTGGTAAGAAGCTTTAAAACAGCAGGATAATGTTGGTACAAGGCCACCAGCTGATGTGTTAGTGCTGGAGTGTGTGGTACTGTGATATCAGCATACTCAATCTCACAGGGCTTGTGGCTACTCCTAAACTTGCCTCTGTGTGAGGTTAATCACAGAGGAGTCCAGGGCACTGTGAGTTCAGCTGTTAAATGTTGTTTCTACAATTCTACAGTTACGATTTTTTATAGTCAATATGTATAAAATCTACGTATGGTGTGAGGTATCCCTAGTAAATACAGATGTGAATAGGCGTGCATCAAATTCGCGATCTAAAAGGAGAGTGCACGTCAGAGGTGCCTGAATGCCTCCAGAGGCATTGCTGTTAAATGAAATCCTCAAGTTATTGAAATGTTCCATGCAGGCCTGTTTACTCTTAGACGGAGTGTGAAATAACAGTGCTTCTGTGTGAGAGAAGGAATAGGTCAAGTATTATTTTCATATAAGCTTAGCTAAAAAAATTCCTTTCATGGGTTATTTTTTGTTTTTCTTCTACAATGCAAGTTTCTTTAAAAATAAAATGAACCAATATCAAAACAATCTCAGTAATCTTGACATGAAAGAGCCGGTACTGTTTGAGCATTTAAAGAAGGAAAAAAAACGAACCTAACCAACCTTTGAAGAGTTGAAATAATTAATCTCTTTTATGTAAGTCTGCTATCATGTGGGAGTAGGAAAGCTTAGCTGTGTCTCCACACCTGGAAACAATTGATCAATTTTAGCATGGTCTTTAAGAGTCTAAAATATGCAGTTGAAGCATTACTCCATTCATAAATGGTATTTTGACAAGTTAAAAACAATAACCCGTGGTTCCATAAATGGAAAAGAAAACAAAGTATCAATTTCAATCTCTAAATAGCTCCTGTTTCCACTCTTTAAAAGAGTGCTTGCTTTTTTTTTATCCTGATCAAAGAAGAGCTTTCTTATCAGCACAGGCTGAGAAATAGTTTTAAAGCATACAGCATATATGCCCTCAGCAAGCCTATGCTCTGTTGGGATCTGAATATAATCTCTTCCCAATTTATAAATTGTGAGTTTGAGAGGAAATATGTGCTCTTTATAAATTGTGAGTTTGAGAGGAAATACATGGTCTTTAGCTTTGGACAACTTGTGGAGCAGTTGGAAACTCATTGGGTAAGGAGACTGAACATTAATGCCTTTACATTCATCCATCTACAGCCTTCCACAAAAGCAACACTGCTCAAAACTCAAACTTTTTCTGCGTGCCATCTGAACTAGACCATTTTTTGGGCAAGTCATGGAACATCTGAGACTGCTGAAACAATTCAGAGACTCCACATGCTAAGTGAATTATCATTCCACCTGTGTATGACTCAACAGTTTAGGCAAAAGCTTAGTTCTCTGATTAATTACAAGTAGAAGGCTGTTCCTCTTCAAGTTGTTCCAGTTGTATTAAATTATATCTTCAGGATTCTATAAATCAATATCTGTTCCTACCTGCGTAAGAACTTGGTGTCAGTTTGTGACAGCTGAAGCAGCATCTGTGTTTCTTTGTAGACCTTTTCTACTTTCCTTTGTGAGCTTATTCACTCTTTAGCCAGGCACATTCTTTGAATGTTGTATCAGCTTTGAATGTTCAGTACCAGTAAAATGGTATTCATTCTCATGCAGGTAACACTTGGTGTTCTTCCTTCTTCCCTCCAAAAACTGTATCCTGTGAAGGGAGAATTCAAGACTTCTTAGATACACAGAAAAATCTTGATTTGCTGGAACAAAGCAAACTATCCTTCACTGCTTGTATTAAGTAGCAGTTTTATCAGACTCAGTAGGCAAGTTCTAGTTGGAAGTACACCCTCAGTGGACCTTAATCCGTAAAGGCAATTCATTCAGGGAGTCCCTGGTACACTGTTTGCCCTGGTATTGCTTGCTTTCTTGAGCCAGGAGCCTCATTTCCCAGAGTTTTCATGGAACTTTAAATAATTTGTGACACACGCTGTTTTTTTAACTGTGGGTTCTTGTTTCTGTTTAGCTTTTCAATGTTCTCGCCGTGGAGGAGAGTTGAAGATTTCCGTGCGCAATGATGGAAGAGTTGACATTGCGGGGCAAAGTGCTGTTGTATTAAAAGGAAATCTGACTGTCTGAAGGAACTGACACTGATCTCCCTCTCACTAATCACTAATCTTCATGTTACTTTGATAATGCTGATCTTATCTCAGCTCTCGGCAGTGAATCACTACTTTTCTCAAAAGTCTTTGATTACTCGTTCATTTTTAAAATTTGATTGAAAGTACTCACTTCTGATCCTCAAGATCCTTGGTATTCTTCATTTTAATCTTGCCACTTCCTATGTACACTGTCCCATGAAAATGTTTGAATATGGCTATCTTGTTTTTCTGCTTTTAAATGGTTCTTCTTTTTATTTCCAAATTCAAGTTAAAAGCGCTTACTGCTTCCTGGATTAAACTGTAAACATCTGTTTGATAAATTAATCAAACTTCTCCTGTACTGATAATTTTTCATGAAATCTGAATTCATTTAAAGAAAAAATATATTTTCTCTGCTATATGTTGAAATGACAGTCTTGTTCATTAGCTTATTTGAATTAAAATGTGAAAAAATATAAATGGTTTAGAAATGTGCCTTGTAGTTTTGTGTTATGAACAGTATTTTTTCAAAGTCGAATGGTACTGCCTTTGGTCGTAGCACTGCTGCTTAGTCAATACTTTTAATTAAAGGTTTAGCAGAAAGATTTAGCAGATTGACATTGTGATGCACATAAAGCTGATTAAAATCTGAAAGAAAACTTTATTGGTTGCAGCAGTGTCAATTAATTTTCAAAACTTGAAGATTTTCTCCTAAATTAAAGTTTCTTCTGTAATCTTCATGACGTGTACTGCTTCAGATTTTGTCACCATGATGTGGTTTTTCAGTGGATTTATTAGGAATATGGAATTTCCAGTTACCCTGGCTAAAACTGTTTTCCCTTTCAAGTCCCTTCTTTCCTAAGCTTTGCTTTAGTTCTTTCTCTTTGCAATAGTTCAGGGTGAAGTGTTTTGAACTCAAAAGATATACTATGGGAACAGCTGGATATCATCCCTTATAAATCATGAGGAACTTAGTTGTGCCAAGTTCCCCTTTTTCCATTTATTTTGAGTTTTATCAGAACTTGTTACTTACATCTTACTTAAGTCCAAGTAGCTGGACAAGAAACTGTGAGAATCTTAGGGTTCATTTAACTAAAAAGTTCTATCTCCTGCAGCTACATGCCAAAAGAACACGCCAAAAATGTGATTTAAATGTACTACTCAGCTCAGGGGCTAGGTGGCAAGCAAAAGGAGTCTCCAAATGGAAATGCACGTTCTTCTGTATTCAGTCTTGCTGAAGTTCATGGCGTTGAAATATGACTTATAAACATGGATTCGTGATCGGGTGCAAACCGCAGCCGTGGAGGCAGCTCTGGCAGCTTTAGCCTTGGTCTCCTCTCCTCACAGCTTGGATTGTTCCCTTTTTGGCAGGGACCTGGGTCTCCTGGAGCAGCAGTGCTGCAACCTTGTGGTGTTGCTTTTAGTTATTGCTGGCTTAGGCAAAGATTGAATCTGGCCCATAATTGGAGATGCTTTGGGAAAAAAGCCTTCCTTAAGATATATAAATGAACTAAAGGATCAGTTATTGTTCACCCATCCTGGCTTTGGGATGGGTGTACTGTCTATTTAATAAATAGACAGTACAATTATTTAATAAATAGACAGTACAATTATTTTTTTTTACTCAAGAGAACTAATAAAGAACAAGGCCCATACATTTAAAGAGACTTGTTATCTAAATTTCCTGACCAAACTAATATCTTTGCTGCTTAAAGCATTTTTTTAATATAGTGTATTACTACTTTGTCTCTATTTCTTTTCAGGACAGAAAAATCACCTACTGACAGGTGGGAGGCTATGCAGTAATGTGCTTGTAATCAACATATTAGTTAATCAGCCATGATTTATTAATGATGAATTAATTATACCTGATTGTGCAGTTCTGCTGCCTAAATGGAGCTTTAAAGGAGTTATTTTATTAATCATCATTGTCTAATTGCAGACACTTACAGAAAGATTGCTAATTAAACATGCAACCATATGCAAAACAAGTAAGGCTGCTGAGAGTGGCAAGAAAAAGAGCTCTTATTTTCTGAGGAGCAACTTTATTCTCATGAAATATTGCGTAGCTGACCTGGTGATCCTGATTATTCACTAAGACTTACTTTAATGTATTGCACACTTTCAGTTAACCATAAAGGAAGTTAGTTGTTGTGACAAATTCTGGCTTTTGCAGTACAAAAAATAGTGCGCAAACTTGAAGTAAGATTATTTAGAATTTGTGTGGCTTTGGTTCACAGCTTTATGCAGAAGATTTGTTCAGTGTTTTTGGGGCAGAGGATCTGCAGAACTGTTTTGTGCTGCTCCCTTAATTAAGACTGGTGGCATAGAGATGTGTTGAACCAAGAGCAAATTACGTGAAGGGAAATACAATTCCAAAAATTCCTGTGCACTTGAGTGTTCTTTATTGTGAGACTATCCAGCAGAAGTTACAGGCCACTATAAGGTATAAATCCATGGCTACATCCAACAGCCCAGCCATGAACATTTAAATGCACATTTGTTTATTTTGCTTCTTTGGTGTGTGCCTCTGCAGAAGCACGGCTCATGGAGGGATCAGGAGGAAAGCACATAGCCTTGAGGAAGGAGGCAAAGCAAAAAACATCAGTGAGCAACAGAAACCATACAAGCTTGTTGCTGTAGAAGTGAATGTAGGGATGAAAGGAAAATGGGAAACAATTTTTTAATTCAGTAAGCCATTTAACAGATTTGCTTAAAGGATTCGTGAAAATACTTTGCATTTCTTTTGTGTTATTTAGATGGGAATAGGCAGAAAATATACATTAAAAGTTGTTATTAAATTTGGAAAATTTTGCTAGAAGAGGAAATTAAAGACTTCATGAATGTGCGCACAGCAAGAGGTCATAGAAAGGAGCCATGTGTTCCATAAGGGATGGGAAGGGAAATTAGCAACGGATGAGGCAGTTATTTCTGGGAAAGGAAAGATTTCTTTGTCTCAGTATTCATCAGAGTGACAGGGAAACACGCCGGGAACAGAGGGAACCTTCCCAAAATTAAAAAAAAAAAACAAACCCTAAATTAAAATAAAGGGTGTTGCTTGGTCAGGTAAAAATTAAATTAGTTCAATTAAAAACTGAAAAATCTGCCAATTAAGCATGTTTTATTCTCACATCTATTTTTTCCCCCCAGAGGAGTAAATCTGTCTTGAAATTAATTAAGTCTTAAACAAAAACACAGAACAAGGGATTTTTATCAATTGCTGAGTCACTGTCCTTTTATTTCATGAAGTTTATTGCAAACCATAAATAAAAATTTCCAAAAGATATGTATTATATATATATATTTAAAAGATAGGAAAGTGAAAGAACAAAACTCAGTATATGACCATACAGTCAATAGTGTGTATGGGGTTTTGTCCTAGGAAGTTGGTTTTAGACTAAGACATTTATATTTAATGTCTAAAGCAGAATGTGAAAAAATAAACATTTCTGACTATTCGTTTCTTTAGTGAGAGGTGCACTTTGACTTGGGTATTACGTCACTGATTGGCAAAGAAGCATATTCTTTGGGCTTTAATGCTGTGATTCATATAAGCCCAAGTCTTATTCACTTTGCAGTGTTGTGACCTTTTTTTTTGGTGATACACCCAAACCAAGAAACTACTTTCCTGTATGTCATTTTTGTCCTGTTAAGAGTTACAGAGTAGGTAAAATACATTAAGCAAACCCAAGGAAAATTCTCAAGAACATTCTAGAATTGTGAAGAGGCAGAAGTTTTAAGGAGATGAAGGAGGTTTGTGAGGAGCAGGAGGTGTAATGTCTATGTAGAGACTGGTGAACGTGAACACAGTTAAAACCTTGAGGGCGCACTGTCTCTGTTTGCCACCAGGTGAAGTCAATGATTCAGAGACATCTTGGATAATCTGGGAGTCAGGTTGAGAGATGTTAGGCCAGAGAAGAGATAATGTAGATTATAGCAGAGCTGGAGTAGGGTGTGAGGTGCAGCAAAGCCAGGAACCCGAGTTTGATTTAGATTATATTCTCTTCTGACCTTTTGATGTGCTTTGGATCCAAAGCAAAGGGGACTGACCAGAGTGCCCATCTCACCAAGCTCAGCTCAGGTGGGAAATTCCAGCTGGAATTCTTGATTTTTTTTTCTGTTTCAGAAAACTTCCTGTCTCCATAATTATTTATGGCTGTAAACAGAAATAAATTATAATCTTAACAACTACGATAATTTGAGTCACCCGTATTTGGGAAGAAACGGCTCATTCCTGATCAATATAATTCTGTTTTAAAAAACAGACTTTTGGGCTTTATTGTGTTTATGTGTAGCAGCTTTCTGATTGTGTGTCTGATTGACTTCCATATGTAACATCACAGCCTCTTTTCTTAACTGTATATGTAAGGATTATGAACATTAAAACTTTCAGAAGCTTTTCAGCAGTTAGTTAATAGCAAATAGAAACAAAGCACCCTCTTAATAACAAACTACAGGCACTTTCTCAATAAAGTTACAATTTCAGCAGAAAAAAAAAAAGATTAAAAGGAAACACCTGCTCCTGTAAATTACTATGCTGCAGGTACCAACCCAGGAGACTCTGCAGATGGTTCTGTATTTGCAAACCTGACCTCACCACCCCTTCATCAATCTCTCACTGATTGATTCTCTCCAAAGCAGAACACACCATATCCCAAGGTACTAGAAGACACCTTTGAATTAAATTAGTTCCAGACAGAATACCAATTAATTGGTATTTCTGTTCATTTTGAAAGTCCTTAACAAAGGATTCTATTGTCTTATCAAGCACTAGTACTGACTGAAGGTACAGTCAGCTCCAGGAAGAGCTCCAAAGGGAATTGTACTTCAGGAGGTTTAATCGTTGCTATTTTCTCTGCTGTTGGGAGTGTGGATTAAGTTGTGCTGTGTCCTAGGATTTTGAGACGGACCAAAAGAAAGTGGGATCTTGATCCTTGAAACAGTACAATATGAACTCATTGCTTCTGTTAGCCTTTCCTGGCAGCCATGGAAAAGCAGGAGATATTAAAACTTCTGTGTGGTTGTTTTCCCTCCTCAATTGTTTTCAGGCATCTTATTCTTTTAATGAAACTCAGACTGATTATGCCAGTCTTTTCTTAACTAGGAGAATTCTTCTTGCATGCTTCTTCCAAATGGACCTATGCCTTATTTGAGGCATATTTTTCAGTGAGTCTGAATTACACAAATGTAATTATTACTGTGCTCAGATTTTTTTTTTTTTCAATTGTAAGGAAAAAGAAAGTAATACATATCCTTTTGCTTCTCAATTATATGTGAATATGGCCAGTTGCAACAAAAATAGAGCTGCCTTGCTGCATTTTTTTGCAGGAATTAAAGTCCATGAGAAGTTGATGGCATAAACCATGACATATGCAATGAAAAAAGGATGATTGTGTAATTTATTTTGTATGGAAACGAGGAAACTTGTATAACAGAAGTGACTGAAAATACTTCTATAAAAAATTATTAAAACTCTTAATTTGAAATTTTCACTGTGATAATAATGAAGTCTGAGAAAACTTTCCCATCCTTGAGTTTGTAAAATTCAAAAGAAAACTCCACTGAAATCTGATAGAATGCTGACATTCAGGACTCTTGAAATCCTGAAATAATAAGGAATTAAAAGAAGCAATTAGCTTCATGGGACAAAAAACCAAACAGCAAGCTTTTTGATATCAAATGGTTTGTCCTTTTGGCTACATACATGGGGTGAAGTGAGATTTTTACTCTTCTGGCCATGGCTTATCACTTTCTATTCTGACGTACCTGATGGGAAACGTTGTCCTTTGTGCATTCTAAGCCCAGCATTATCTATTAGCAGGCACGACATTAAGTGTTTCTTTATTCACAACTGCTTTTCCTGGTAGCTTTTAGAATACACCCGTCACATCCAATTCGTTAGAGCTTGCAAACGTGACACTTGGGAGACCTGAATATCTGAAACATCAAATGTTACCATGTGCCTAAATAGAACATCTTAATCTTGTAGAATTGCTTTTCTTTTGATGGGGAAACCTCTGTGGCGTCCTGCTGTCCATCCAGACAAAAGAGCAGATGTGGAATATGAGTGTGTGTGTGGATGCTCAGCTGTCTGGGTAGGGTGCAGACCAAGAGAGCTGTGAGAGTTCCTCCTTAATTTGGAAAGCAGCAATTGCAACATCAGCCCTTAGTATAAACATTTGCTTGATTTGCACAACAGTTAAATTATAAAGTAAAAATCTAATGGTAAAGTACAATAAAAATGAAGTGAGATCTGTGTATATATTTTGTATATTTTATATGTGTGTATATATATCTGCCAATTGGTTTTAAGGTTTCCTTTTCTTCTACCCATATATTTGATCCTTGCCATTTTTCAGTAAGTTTCAAATTTCAGCAAATAGAGATAACCTTCCTGTAAAGTTGTTTTTTTTTTTTTTTAAGCAAGTAAAAATGGNTTTGATCCTTGCCATTTTTCAGTAAGTTTCAAATTTCAGCAAATAGAGATAACCTTCCTGTAAAGTTGTTTTTTTTTTTTTTAAGCAAGTAAAAATGGGCTTATGGAAAATCCAAAGATTGAACACGCACCCTCCCAGAAGAGATGAATGCTCTGCTTTCATTAATAAGTCACTTTCTAGTTCACAGCATTATGCACTGGGGTCCTGGACAGCCAAACCTTACAGCTATTTTTACCTTTGGCTACTGGATTAGTCCCATTAGATACAGCAGGATTACAGAAAGACGTGAAGTTAAGCATGTATGGGAAATTAGTATACAGAACATCAAATTAGAATTCTCACTTTCTTTTATAACAGGATTTTTGTAAGACATTTCTTCGCTTAACGTCCTGAAACATTGTCACGGAATATTTACGTGGGAGCTCTTATACATTTCTAAAAGAAAAAGAACTGAGTCTGCACTAGTGTATTTTAAAATATAGCATGCCCTTTTGGACATACAATATTTAAAATGCCATGAGAGTGGGTTTTTAATTTACACAACTGAATACATGAAATCAGAATTATATATATCAAAAGCATTTGATCCATTATTTAAATAATTTAGCTGATTAAATATATATTATTCTGCATTTAAATAATTTAACTGATCATATATCTTCTATATGTATTATATATATATTTAAATGGAAGTGCCTAGAAAGTGGCACTTAGCTGACAAAATTGAATTGAAAATATTTTACTAGATCTCTTATTAACTGGGAGAATTCTTCTCTCTCATTTTTGTGAAGAAACACTTAACAGTTCAGATCCTTGAAAATGTTACTCAAAATGCTGTCACTTCTTATTTGTACCTTTTGCCTTGGTGGTTATATTTACTTTATGTGCTTATTCAGTGCAAAAGTGAAAGTTAAGAATGTTTCCAAATAAATACCTGGACTGCATGGCTCTTACCCCAGAAATGGTCTTGTGAAATGCTCTGAAAACTGATAGGAAGTACATTTATGTAACAGTTTTGCAAATATATAAAGTGAAGGATAATCGACAAAAGTCTCATTTGTGTAAAAGCTTTGACCCATTAGGGGCTTTTAAGTCATGCATCACTGACTTCAGGGTTGCTGTTGTCAAGCTACTTACAGATCCTAGTTAAATCAGGCATTTTGTATTTTTGCCCTCATTCCCTTTTGTTTACCAGCAGGAGACAAAATATTTAATTAGTTTTGGGGCATTTATAATCTCCTCTGGGCCAGCTCCAGCCACAAAGCTGGACGCCACTCCTGAGTTAATTCCAGCCAGGCTGGCCCCTCCACTACAACATATGGGTAACCTATAAGCCTTTAGCAAAAGTTGCAACTGAACTATTAGAGGGGTGGGACCTCCCTGCTGGGAAAATACTGCGCCACAAAGCAAAAAGGGGCCAGCGTCACCAGTGGAGGTCAAGGCAACACTTAGACCAAACAGCATCTGGCAAACTGTGCCAAGTAGAAATCAATGAGAACAGGGCACTGGGTAGTAATTTTATGCCTGTTTACACAAGAAAATAACTTCTTCTGAAGAGGAAAATGATTTTATAAAAATACAGTATCCTTTGGCATCGCTGTCTCCATTGTTGCTTCTTGTATTTTTATTACAGTCAATAAACTATGACACAATCTATACACAATTTTGTTTTGGGCAAGCAACGTTAACTGTAGCATTAATTATGTTTTTGGGAGATGAGGAGTTTTGAGAGTCTTCTTCCTAATTGGCTAGGAAGCAGCTGTATAACTGTCATTAATTTCCGAAATGCATTACATTCTCTTCTTCATGTTACGAGTCAGAGGGCTTGAGAAGAAATAAAACAAAAGACAGTTCCTAGTCTTATGGACTGGGTGTTCCAGCCCCTGTAAACTGTTGCAGCACAGTCCACTTGAACCTTCTCATGTTTTGTTATTGTCACTTTCTGTTCCTGCCTGGATCTCTGCTCATAGCTCTTCTTGTGGCCCTTGTTTTTCTCCATTGCCTTTCATTGCTTTTCTCTTTTTCCTGAAATTCCAGGTGCTGATGTCTCATATTGTAAGCAGACTGCCATTTAATTCAGTGAGATTACTTAGGGCTGAATATTAAATATACTCAGGTCTTTAGAGGTTCATGGCATTAGACACTATATTTTATCCCACACAGGGCTTCTTCCTTGTGTACTTTTCTGCTGTTCAAAATGGGGACCATTCTCTATGGCTTTTGGGTTTTGTCCACTTGTCAAGAAGTATCTCTGTTTTCAACAATTTCAACACTTGTTTTCATCCTTAAACTACCTTGTATTGCTCTGCCCATTAATTATTTCTGTACTTTTGAGTGAAGCAGGTTTCAGGTTGCAAGGTCTTTATGGTACAGAAACTTTACACAAGTCATAGTGTCCCATAAGTGGATTGCAGCACTCATTTCCATGTCTCCTTGGTTTTTTGTGGCTACAGGTGCAGGGAGGATATCAGCTTCAGTCTGAGGTCTCTGTGCCTCTTGATTGAAAATAGAGAATAGACAGTGACTTTTCACTGTAGGAAAGAATGGAGAATATCAATGCCCTTGGTAGAAGGAATAAAAAGCTGGATGTTCAGAGAGGCTATTACTGGTCCTGTCCCATGGACAGTTGCCATATGAGGGAAATAAACCTCACTAGAAGTGAGATGAGCTAGCTGTCCATGTCTGGGGAGAGAAATGATGCTTTTACTCAGGGAGTGCATATTTTTCACAGTTACAAATTATGTAGAAAAGTTTTAATACAATTACATGCTGCAATTTTTTTTCTACTTTTGAAGTGCATCAGACTAGTTTGACCAAAATCTCATTAAATTTAGTTGCATTCATGAACTTTTAAAAACAAGTGCATGCATCCTAGTTAACATTTGCTGATTCATAAATTGTTGGGCTTTGGCTGTTGCCATCTCCGCAGAATCCATTTGGAGCAAACATCTCTGGTTTGAGGCTAAAAGGGCCAGTCAATTGTATTTGGGGAGCACAGGGCACGAGGGGGTGAAACATGGGAATTCCTGTCCCTGTAACCTCAAAGATCCCTTTGTATTTTACAGAGGTGACTGTGATACACAGGTGTGAGGAGTGGGCAGGCTAATAATTGGATGAGAGACACCTAAAAATTTTAGAGAAAATGGGAGGGGCCACAAGAGAGGGAAGTCAGGACCAAGAGGTAAACAACCTCTGGAGTACTGTTCTCTTCAGAATTTGGAGCTGAACCCAAGAGTCCTGAGTTTATAATTCCTTCTGCTGTCAGGAAATATGGTCAAATCAGCTGATGAAGTATGTCCTGACCATCTACTTTATCTTTCTAATCCTGAAGTACCTGATATATGAAAAGATAATTATTTATCACTTGTGCTGCGAATTACCCTGTTAGAGGTTTTATAGAACAGGTTAGGAAAACATCTATTGGAGAGCATAAAACCAGTAATTCCTGTCTGGAATCAGGAGGATAAACTTTCTTCCCTCATCTGTGTTGTGCATAGCATGCATAGTGCTTTTAGTAAGTCTCAAGCTGTATAGTAATGGAAGGTCTTCTCTGGAAGACTCTAGTCTCATTGAAACTGGGTATGTAGGAAAATAAAGGTGCTTAAAGAAACTGAATTCCATCTTAAATAGATGGGTTCTGCTCTTACCTGTGTCAGAATGCCCATGTAACGCTTAATAAGTATTTTGAATTTTTTTGAATTTGTATTGCCCAGTGCTACTGAAGATAGTGCTGATCAAGTTAATTCACATATGAAAAATGAACAAAGAGTCAGTATTTTACCCAGACTAGTTAGTTCAGCTGTGGAGCAAACCTCCCACAGCTGTAGTACTGCAGCAGCCAAGCTCCTTGCACAGTTCTGGTGGAGCGGTGACCGGTGAACATTGTGCCAGGTTACCGTGTGTGCCCTGGTGTGTGGTGTCTGTAGGTCCCTCGGGAAAAACATCAGGAGAGCTTTTGCAAATTGCTGAGCCTGTGCAGGTGGAGTTGACCTTGACAGATAACTGTATTTTTAAGCACATGAGATGTATGAGATACTCAGAAAATTCACTAGCTTTGTAATATATTAGAGCTTTTTTTGTTGCCTTACTGGTGCAGTGGGTTGCAGTGTCATTCTAAGTGGAAACTTCTTTCATGGTCTGTGTTGTGTGTATAGAAAGATACATAATGTAATCAAATTCAATATATAATGTAGGTGAGAAACATTTCAGTGCTCGAGACGTGTTCCTCTAGTAACATGATAAAAGGACTTCTTTCTCCTTTTTGGTTTTTTTAGGAGGTTTCTGACCTGTTGTAAAGGCATGCTTTCAAACACAGTTATGTTGAAAGGGTCACTGGGGAAAGCTCTGCTTTTTGAGCTTCACTTGAGGGAGGTGAGAAACATAACGTGGAACAAAAGAGAAATGGGTGAATTGAGAGGTGGTAACTGGAAGGCAGTATGGCAGGTAGAGCCTTAAGTGTAGTTGGGACAGTTACTTGGACTAAAGAAGAAAGTGAAATATTCTAAGCACTTTATAGGAAAGGGTGTCCAGTACGAGGGTGGGAAGCCCCACTGCAAACTCCTCTTGTAGCTGTAGATTGTTATTAAACTTTTAGTATTAGTTACTGTCTAAATGTCCCTTCAGTTCAGGATACAGCATTCTCTTGAGAATTGTTGTTTTTGGATGGTCCTAAAACTGTGACAGGGAAAACAATGCAAATAACCAAGGCAGGAAAAGACGTGATTCTGCACACCATGGATTTCTAGCCTGTCTTGTGAGCTGAGTCAAATGTTCCAAGAAATTGGGCCCTTAAGGATGGTCATATTTTGGTAGTTACCCACCTGCTCTTAATTAGGCAGCATACAGCATGCCAGTCTTTCTGCTTTGCTCAGGGTAAACTACAGTGGTGAGGAGGCTTTTGGAAAGGATCTATCTGAGATGAAATGTTCTGTTCTGGCTTGAAGGGAGAGGTAAGATTCTTGTTTTGATACATTGCTTGTATATGTTATTTTAAATGTAACTACAGAAGAGAAAGTAGGGAGGAATTAGACTTTAACCAGAAATATTGCTTTCATTTCAAGTTTCCTATTTGGCCCCAGTCAATCCACAATAAAAGTAATTAGATTGTGTTTTCCATAGTAGTACAGGTGAAAGATAGTCATCTCTTAGTGGGTGGTAAGATAATTGCATCTGAGTTATTAACGTGGATACCTAGCAGACAGTTTTGAATGGGTTTATGTATGTAGTCATAAATTCTGAAACCAGCTGATTTCTTTAATGGATTGAAATTCTCCTTTATTTTCCTAATATCAGTGGTGACTTGAAGATGCAAAAATAATCTGGTTTATGACTGAAATGGCATTCTTATCCATCTCTTGGTTTTCTCTGAGGAAAACATATTGTTTTGATTAATGATACTGTCTTAGAATTAAAATATGACTCAAGAATAATGCTGCCAGGATCATGGAGTAGCACTGAATTTGTGCCTGCATAGTTAGAGATTTAAAGATTGAAATTTGGGCAGCTGAGTGGACACAGAACTTCTTTCTGTTGATTCTGATGTTTTTCTGGCTTGAGATTATTTTATGACAAAAAGAAGAAGAGAAATTTTTGAGAAATGATTGATGTACAGAACCCATGAAACTAATGTAAGTTGGGATTTAGAAAAGTTTTTAGCGCCACAGCAGTTTATCACATCAGGATATAGTAATAACTTTTTAAAAACATATAATAAAAATATTGATAATAATTGGAAAAAGTATTTCAAATATTACTATCTATGAGAAAGTGTTAAGAATAAAGGGAGGAGGGAATAAAATTACATAAGCCCTAACTGAGACAAGCTGAAATATAGAGGAAATCAAACCAAGGGAAGGAAACCTGAAAATTCCAACTGATAATCCTTTCTTCTATTCACTGAGCAATAAAACAGTTCATTTTTGAGCCTGAGGTAACATTTTCATAAGGCTACACAAGGGGGCTGTGCAAGTGAACTAAATTGGTGTGGATAAGACCTTGATGCTTTTTATATTTCACTTTCATAAAGCAGAAACTTCTTGAAAATCTAAGTGATGAAAAGCAGGTGTTTTGATCGGCCACAGAGAGCATTTTCTAGCTTTGCCTATGAGCTGTAAAATCCTGTTTGTAGTTTGTTATTAGTCTAAATGGATCTGGGCTCTTGTCCTGTGATTTGATAGTAAATCATTTAAGCTAAAGTTACAGCGTGTTCAGTAGGAGAGATAAATCACAGCTTCTCTCTTGAGATTACAGCAGTATGTTAGTCAAAGCATAATTACGGTGAATCAATTAGAAGGGGAAAATGAACAGCACTGTTGTGTTCTGTGTTAGTGTGCATTAGTGAAGTAAAATACAAAGTTTCTGAATCACTGTGATTTTCAATATACTTGAAGTCTTCCTTTTAAGTTATACTGGCAGGATGTGTTAAGTTAAGAAAAGAAAACTGCTGACAAGTGAAAAAATACAGTATTCTATTTTCATATTTCTGGTATGAAGTTAGCAGCACTCTGAAGATGAAGAGTAATTAATTACCTGAATTGAATAGTAACTATTTCATGAGAACACACAGTGTTTATTAACTTACAGAACACCTTAATTCTCTGGTGTTCTGTTACGTTAAAAATCATTTGAGATTCATTGTAAGAGACAAAGGGTTTAACTAACAAACCTGTTTGGGGTAGAAGGTGGCAGTAGCCCTAAGATATGCTCTAGCAATAATGTGAAGGTCAGATGTGGATTTTCTTTTCTACTGCGCATACAGTACTTCCCATGGAGTGTCCTCAGAAACAGAAATATCTCACAAGTTCTAATTGCTGATCCTTTTGGGAAAGGCATGTGTTTCTGTGGGTTTGTGAAAGGAGCTGTTCTCACACAGATAATCAGAAATTGTCAGTCAGAAAGTGGCATTTTAACGTGTGGTAGTAGCCCTTTATGTTTGGGAGAATAGGTCACTGCACACAGATTGCAAAGTTGAACATTTCTAATGAAACGTGATGCAGTTGTACTTTAAAAATTGAAGAAGTGGCATACATTTGGATAATGGAATAATGGAGACTCCCTACCCCAACTATCATCTCTGTTCATGATCATTAGGATGCGGAATATTAAGAGCAGAGCAACTGGGCGTAACAGCCGACGTTCAACATCTGTCATGCTGGAGTCCATTAGTGTTCAATTGCATCCTATTGTTTTTGGATTATTCAACCTCATTTCATTGTCATTGCTTTTGCTAGGGATTAATCAGCTGTTTACAACTACACCAAGTTTTGGAGTCATAATGAAAACAATTGAGCTATAGTTCTAAATAAATATACAGTATTCAGTCTCTAATGAAAAAAGTTACTAATTTATGAATGCTGGTAACAATTTAATTAAGTTTGAAATCAATACAGATAATAAATCGTTGTGTGGCAGGTTTTTTTTTCCTTTTGTGTACATCATAAAAAGATCATATGATGTTTCCTTGTAAGTTTACGTAGTTATGATTTTAATATTACAAGTACAGTAAAAAAAAGACGTTTTGATTATGGGGCATGGGTGTGCATGTAGTGGCTCCTCTGTCATTATAGTTGGTGGCAGAATTGATCCCTTGCTGCCAGAAAACAGATTTGTTTTTTGCATCCTCTTTTATTTTTGTCACTTATTTAGAGATATTACTAAAAAGACACTTTTAATTCACATAAAATACACATACATACTTTAATATGGTGTATTAGAAAGGGCAGTTTTCAGGTGATTTGTATAATTACATGTTTTTGTGTATAACTATCACAACCTATCTAAATATTTTTGCACTTATTACATAAATCCATAGCTACATTTTAACTATTTAAATATATATAGATTATTTTAACAACATTGAATGTCCTCACAGGTAAATATATAATTCCTGGTTTTCTCAAGATACTACTCTGGTTGCAATATTGTGTGCTTTATACAATAATAATGCTGGAGGGTTTATAATAATTTGAGTTTACTTATTTTGGTATCATATGTACAAAACAATGGTATTCTCGGCCATATATCTTTAAGCTCTTTCTTCTGTTTCATTAATACAGTTATTTCTTCTATCCTCAATACTTAGCCAGAATTTTCATGTGTTTTAATGTACAAATACTACAATGCACAGAGATTTTTTTTTTCCCCTGAGTTGCAACAGATTATCCATTGAAAGGATCTTTTGCTTAACTGCCCAGAGTCTTGTGGGGCCAGCCAGACACTACTCCAGATGGCAAGTTGTTAGGGCTGGAAAGAATGGCTTTGGAAGACTTCTCACCAGATGAAGGCTGTAATGTTGGGATTTTACTGTTTAGTTTTTTTTTCCCCCTGTAGTTCCCAGGGTGGGAAGGTGCTGGGATGGAAGCAGAGTGCCGCCCGCCCACCTGCTACCACCTGTTTAGCTTTTGCAGTTTCTATAAAGCCTCATCTTGTCCGCTCGACACAATCATTGCTGGCCAGCAGGAGCCAAGGAAAAAGAGATCTCTCTTAGGAAGTTACGTCCTCAGATCGCAACTCTTCACCATTGCAAAATACTCTCCTAAACTGAATCAGAACTTCTCTCATTTGAAACAGCCATTTGGAGTTGTGGCTTTAATCCAGTAAGATCCTTCTTGGATTAAATGGACCATTTTTCTTCAGTAACATCCATTTTGAGAATGGAGATTTCGTTGTTTTCTCTCACTTTGAGATTAAAGAAATTAATGAAAGCATAAGACATAAGAAATTCTTCATTCTTTCTTTAAACAATAAGGAACAATTTTCAGACATTTCCAGAAGAACCAGAAGACCTTTTATTTTATTATATTTATTTTTTTAGAAACTAAGAAAAATACTCTGTAACTGATACCGGGAAACAGATTCAAGAGGTAGGAAGGCTACTCACATTGCTTACCATTGCTTAAGGAAAAGTGCTTTCATTAGCACTTTTTAGATACCGATTTTTTGCTAGGTAATCTTTGTCTGTGTGGAAGTGAAGCTGCATCAAATATGAAAACCTGTAAATCCAGTCACTTGGAGTCAGGTGTGGAGTCAGACCTGCAGTGCAGAAATGGAGCAGGCTGTGTTGTGAAGTGCAGTTCGGAAAGGATGGAGAACGCTGCCAAGAGAAGGCTGGCTGCCAATGCCCGCGAGAGGAGACGGATGCAAGGACTGAACACAGCCTTCGACCGCTTGAGAAAGGTGGTTCCGCAGTGGGGTCAAGATAAGAAGCTGTCCAAGTATGAGACCCTGCAGATGGCTCTGAGCTACATCATGGCTCTCACCAGAATCCTGGCCGAAGCTGAAAGGTACAGTAGTGAGAGAGAGTGGATTAGCCTGCACTGTGAGCACTTCCATCCCGACAGCTACCACCACTACACGGCACAGAAACCGGCAGCGGACAGCGAGCCTTACGCACAGCGGATATTCACCTACCACCCTGAACACTTCCAAATAGCTAATTAGAACTTGTTGCCAACTAAGAATATGCAGCAGGCCAGATGTGTAATTTAATAATTAGCAAGAGTTAATCTGCTTGACTAAGGTAATATTGGCATTATAATAACTGGTTCTTGTTTGCATCGTATACTAATTTGGCAAAATAAATTTGCTCTGAGAACATAAAATCAAAATGCATTTAGGATGATGGAATTTATTTAATGCTGGTGGAAATTATACTTTTAATTTGAAATATTTCTGGGAGTTGTTTCCTAGTTCATCTAATGCATTTGACGCTTTAATTAAATAAGTTTTGCGAGTTTTTTTTACTGTGATGAATCATGACAGTATTTCTACAGATCATGGGACAAGTTGACCCATGGTGTAACTGAATGGAATAGCACCAGAAATGAACTTCATTCCATGTTTTTCTTTTTATGTCAGCTTTAAAGTTGTTCTTTGGTTTCTTATCGCATAAATGGTTCACATGGAAAATGTTTTACAATGTATTGGTGTTCTAGTCCTCAGAGAACTAACTTTCTTAAACTTTGTAAGTTTGACATATGGGTTCCAAGGCTGTGTAGATTTGATTTAATCCAATTTATGGTGTCTCTTGTATGCTCGAAAAAGAGCTAGTTTCAAGTCATGGAAGGAATGTTTTATTTTCAGTGGCTGTAAAAATACGTGTGATTATATACCATAAATGAGAATGCTTGTGTGAAAATAATCTAAGCTTCTAGATTTTTGTAGGATTTAAATGATGGGATTTTATTTTTTAATCTTATGTTATCTGGAAACAATAACAGATTTTGTAAATCATAAATAAAATGTTTTCTATGTTATGTCCTCACCAAATATCTGAAATTCCTACCCTAGGAATTACTAACTAGTGGATTTTCTACCCTGAATGTTACACTACTTCTATCACAGTCCTGGCAGTTTAATGTGTTGAATAACCAACCAGCAAATGATACTGGCTTCCCAGTTATAGTAAGGAGTGTGTTTTATGTATGAGTTTGGGAAAAAATTATGGAGCATTCTTGCAGAGCAGTTGAGTTCATTTCAGCCCTGGTGATGTGCTGAATGGCCTTTTGTTTATGTGCTGCTTTCACTTGTGTGGGATGGAGAGGTCTCGGCAGAAAAGGTAGAAGAGGAAAGGAGGCTGGGAAGATGAAAAAACGCATGGGAGAAGATGGCTGGGGAAGCAGATGTGTTTGTAGTAGGGTGAAGAGCCTGCAGAGGCTCAGCTGTTGGTGCCTGTTGAGGTGGCAGCAGACTGTGGAGCTGAAGGGTGCTTTTGCTGGTACTGCTGAGGGGAGTTTCCAGAGACAAACCCTCCTTAATGTTAGCCAAGAGAGAGAAGAAGAAGGGGAGCTGCTGTCCCACAACAGCTGTTGGTGGATTTCCAGCAGGGAAGGCTCACAGGTTCCCTGCTGGCTGCTGCCATGTCTTATATTTTAGGATTCTTTCAAATGACAAATGAATAGCTTTGATAGGAGTTATTTTCGACAATTAAGCAGCTTTCAGAGAAGAACAAAGGCATTAATAGGAACTAAGCCCTGTTTTGGGGGAGAGGGATTGTGCTGCAGGCGCAGTTCCACAGAAAGACCTGACCTCCCTGTCTGTCTCTCCCTCACTGACGTTTTGCCCTTGGTTACTGTTGCAGGCTCCTACTTTTCCTGGGGTAGGAGTTGGATGGTTCCTGGTGGTTCCTGGATTTCAGGCTGGCTTAAGCACAGGCGGGAGAGGCACTGTATATTCTGAGCAACTCTCTACTTTAAATGCTGGCATTCAGGAATGGGTTTCTAAACGTATATTTAGCCTCTCCAACAGTAACAAACAGTGCTAATTATTAAAATGTGGGCCTTTGCTTTGTGTGAGTTACATTAGATCTTTATCAGCAAGCAGAAAGTAGATTCAGCCTCAGAGATACGAAGTCATGTTACGCATAGAGACAGTAGAATTCCTTGTTGTCCATCATATAGTCAAGTTAATGCTGTTGGACTATTCCTTACCATTAAGTGGCAAGTTTATGTATGTAATAACAATGAATACAATTCTTAAATAATTCAATGATGTACCATCTTACCCTAATTTATTAGCTGTGAGCTTCAGGCAGACACTGTCTCACCTGCACTGCTAACACAGCAGTGAGTTTTCTATACTGAAACAGGAACTGACAGACTGTATAGGAGTATATTTTAAAATCAATGAGAACTGATATCAAAAATTGTTTAGAAAAGCAACAACTTTATTTCACAACTACCTGCTAGAAGCATGGCTAGTATGTAACTTGACAATATTTATGATTTTCTTCTAAATAATGTGAAGTCTGATTTCATTAATCGGCTGTCACAGCAGAGTTCTGAGAAAACTTCTGGCATTGTTGCACATTTTCACAATTATTTGAACGTGTGGAGGACACAGGCTTGTATGCAACTCTGAAGCATTTATTTAAGTTCAGGTGAGATGAAGGGAAATACATTACTGAACAGACAGGTGTTTGTTTTTTTCCTTTCATGTGCACTTAAAATATAAAACTGACGTGAACATTTTTCTTCCCAGTGAGAATGGCTTTGGAAAAAAAAAAAAAGAACTTTAATCAAGAAAAAATATTAACTAGAATTTTAAGGCTCAAAGTGAATATTTTTGTATTGGAAATAATAAGGCAATTATCGTTGAGTTGCTTCTCCAGTATTAACAGTATCAGTATTTCATTAGGTTTCATAAGGCATTTTTCATAAACTAATGCTTTTAAACCTGGTTAACATTAAGAACACAGTTCTTAAATGAATTCTTACTCCAGATTCATTGGTTGAAGTACCTACAATTATTGTAAACAGTTGGGACTGGCTGTTGTATGCGTATTGAGATGAAGACTTTGGTTTTTGTATTTGAAGTGTGTGTTCTCCTCACGTTTGCAGATGTAAGGCATTCAGAAGGGTTGCTGCACTTCCATGTGGAAGCAAGGAGCTCAATCCAGTGGTTTTAAGGCAAGAGGTCCAATGATATCAATGCAGACCCAAGTGCAATGCTGCTGCAGGCTGGGTTTGCATCAATCTGGACCAAAAGTTTAAAGCAAAAGTAATACTTCTTGAAATCTAGAATTGCAACACAAAAGCTGTCATTTCTGCTCTAGTTTGCAATATATTGTGCTTCTGGTTCTATACAAAACCAGGACTAAGATGAAATGGGAAATTAAATAAACCTACAAGATTTTGAATCAGTAAACACTTACAAGGTTACAAACCTGAGCATTTCTGTATCACACTTACACAGCATTATGTTCCACACTCTGGTGGTTTCATGGACTTTTGGACGTTAATAGCTAACAGTGACTTCAGTGGAAGGTCTAACATAAAGTTTTGTTGCTGCAGTAGCCTGCCCTGAATAAGAGAATGAAATGCTGTATTGGTGTGAAATGGAATTGATTATTCAGTAAACACCGGCAATGAGCAGCCAGATTGTTCAGGAGGGAGCAGAGTTGCTAGCACAGGTTCTTGTGCATCCTGACACAACGAGGCAACATAGTACTGTTCTACTGTCCTTCCACAAGCCTTTTCCCCTTGTCTTTTCCACCACTTAACAACACAAAGGTAATTTTGGTGTCTTTATCTTGCAAGTTCTTCCTTGTGATGGGCACATCAATACTACGTATTAAACAGCATTGGCATCCATTCATGCAAGCTGCCCTTACAGGCTCCCTTCACAGGCTCAGTACATGCAGAGGAGAAATGTCCTGTAGCAGTTCATGAGCAAAATGTAACAGCTACAAATCATTTGGGATCAGAATCTGAGTTTGTTTTTATCAGAGCTACTGAAAGTAATTGAAAATGCTGACTTCTGCGTTATATAGGGAAATGTGAAGGGTTTTGATCTTTTTGCTAATAAATACTGTCCAGGAGAGAATTTTATAGTTCAGCCAACAGATTTTGGTGATCTACTTTCTGTAGCCTAACTCTCACTGAGATTTCTGGGGCCGCTTCTTGAATGATTGAGGATTAATCCTTCTTACAGAAATCTTTGGAAAAAGTCTTTCAGCAGTACCTTCTTGTCCTCCCACTTCCAAAGAACTGAATGTACATTTTAAAAAACATTGTACTACTTAATCCTCAGCTTGTCAGTTCAGGTTATAATGATGTGAGTTTGGAGACACTCCACTGATAACTGCAGAGAAAAGCTGAAGAGATATGGTTAGCATATTTACATTGTGCATTTTGTATTTTAATTTGCACTGAGTTTTTGGATGTGGTGTCTGATGTTGTAAATCACTATTGCTGTCATAATTTTGATCAGCATGATTCCAGCACTGGTAACCAGATATTTGCCAGTACTCAGTACTATATTCCTTTCTTCTACGCAGTGTGAAGAACTCTTTTAGCTAGGCTTGCCTAATAGGATGGATTCCAGCAAAAGGGAACAGCTTGTGCTTGCTTGAATTCTTAGTTTCTACTCGGCTGACAGGTAACTTAATCTAGGTGGGATATTCAGAAAGGCGGTGGAAAATGAAATAATTTAGGAAGCATAGAGTGATTTAGGTCTGAAGAAAGCTCAGAAGGTCATCTGGTCCAACCCCTCACTCTCAGCCAGGCAAAGGGGCCACAGGTGACTTCCAGGCAGGCAATCTCTTGATTAAGCTTGTGCTTAGGGATAAAGCCTGATGGCCAATAGACAACCTGGAATACTTCAGATCAAAATTTACTTTCCCGTACATGAAATAATGGGATGACCAGGGCTGTAGATGTGAGTAGAGTTCGATCTTCCATGTCTTAATTCCCTGCCTTCCCATTTCACAAACAGCACTGAATTAAGCAAGCAAAATCCAATAACATTTCTTGAATTATTTTTGCAAGGTAGTAACTAATACGGGAAACTTAAAATTTGGGGTTTAATTTTGGAATCCCTAAGCCATCTTAAAAACCAAGTGAAGATAAGATGAGCAGTAGATTCTGTATTCTAAAAAATCAGACCCACAGTATGTTTTAAGTTGGGCATCTCATAACTGAAGTCACTTAACTCAATGCATCACTTTTAATAGCCATGGGTTTTATTTTGTTTGCCAGGGAAGGGGTACAACATGGGCAACATCTGCTTTGCCATAGAAATACCTACACCTTGTTTTAACTCTTAGGATAAGAATGTGTTTGAGCTTTCTGGTCTGTCCAGTCTGGGTGAGTTGCCTGAGATTTCTAACAAAAGCATGAGAGTTATAATGATGGTTTTGTTTTATGGTGTTCACTCAAGTGGGAAGTAAAACAACACAAGAAATTAACTTCCTCTAAACCCTTAGGGAACCAACAGTTAGGGGCAACAGAAGCCGTATTTGTGGGAAGCCCAGAGAAGGGCACTCTCTTTCTCAGCCTCTGGCTATATCCAGTATTCTTTTGCTCTTAAGCTAACTCCCCATTATTTTCTTTGCATATGTACCTTTTTGAAGTTAAAATTTTAAATTTGAAAAAATCCCAAATATGTAGTCTAAAATGAAAGTATCTGATAATTTTATTTTTCATCTCTGTGACTTTGATAGGATTTTGTTGCATTCTCCAGCCATGTTGAAAGCAGTAAGTAAGAAGTGCTTGTGAACAATGTCCGGAGAAGAGGGTTAGCAGTAATTTAAATACGCAGGAAAACATCTTAAACATTCACAAATTCTAAGAGCTGGGAGGTATTAATGTAATTTCCATAAATGCCAAATATATTTAAATCAATTGTTAAGTGTTGTCACTTAACACCTTCTATTGAGCTTTCATTAATTTGCCTTATTTATTACTACTGTTAGTTACAATAGGGTTGGTTTTTTTTTTCTTTTTGCATGTAACTGTTACTTAACTTTTGTATACTAACAGTTTTCTGTCTTCATATTAGACACCACACTTGTGATCATTTCCTAAATGGTGGTGAAAATTTACCAAGTCATAATTGCTTTCCGTTTAGCTGTAAAACGAGCTTAGATGGTAGATGCACATTAAAAATTAGGAAAAAGAGACTGATATTTAAAAGTTGTTGAAGTTACAAGCTTGGTATTGTCTGTGTTAAAGTCAGAGGATCACTAACATGGTAAAGAAAAAAATATGAAGCATATCCGGAAAATAGTTTCAGCTATGGGCTCAAGAGAACATGCTTCAGACAAGAGGAGTTTTCATTTCCTATGTTAGCGCCTTATGCACATGCCCTGTACCTTATTTTATGAACCCTTACACCAAGAGTACACAGTTCATGGAGTACACACACACAGAGATATAAATATTTAGGGTATGCAGCTGTACCTACATGAAATTCTATATTTGTCTAGTCTGGAGTTCAAAAATTCTAAAATAGTCTGGCATAATAATCATATATAAAAATGAGTTACATCTTTTTCCTTTAACTTGTGCTTTGTGATTGTTTGGCATGTTTTTTTAGAATTACATTCAAAGTCTTGTTGCTTACCCACATACAGGATTATTGTTACTGTAATGTCAATGTTTTCACTGGCAGTATTCCAGCTAATCATCATCAATCCTTATCGTGGCAGCTACAGTGCAGTAGCTCTAATTCAAGAAGTGAAAGTGGTATTGGCTTTTAGGTGCTGAAAACTATGTTCACTATGTAATTCTTAGCAAACTACACAGTACTGAATTTATTGCACAACACTCCATACCACAATTATCCTGCATTAAAATCATATGCAAAAGTCTTGTACGATATATTACTTGCAGCATTTGCAGCAGCAGAACACTTAATTACAAACAAATTGCTTGTAAACCTTGAGCATCTTGAGTTGTACCTCTTGTTTTGTTTTATTTAGTTTTTCACAGTTCTAGTACCTCCGCGGGTGCAGCTGGAACAAGTGTTTGTTTTTTAAAGTTCTTCACTCTCCACCAGCTTTTGGGTTGGGGATGAAAACAACATAGGGCTCTCAGGAGTTGGAAAGGCAGAGAAGATGTCGAGTCCTTGGCTGCTGAGATTTGTGTACCGGCTGCCTGCAGGGCGGAGCTTGAGTGCTTGTGGAATTTGACGGTGCCACTGAGCTGAAGCAACAGAAACAGAAAGGGCCATATAAACCTCGAGTTCGGGTCACAATGAAACAGGAGAAATCAATACACACACCTGGACAGTTGCTTCCAACATCCTTGAAGAGAGCACAGCATTGGTTTTTCTGCTTTAGGGTCGTTCCTTCAAATAATATAATTGGCATGGTTTATATATTCAATATTTTTATTGAAGTCTGCAGATAAAGTTCTATCCCTGTTCAGTTCAGTGGCAACGTTTATAAGGATTTCACGAAGTCCAAAATTTAATGATTGAATCTTTGGAGCCTTCTCCAAAGCTCTTGCAATCAAAACTAAAAACATACCATAGCCTGCACAGCGATGAACAAACTGGACAGGGCTCTGATTCTGTACTACTTCATCCTCTGGATGGCTTTTCTTCAAGGAAGTGATTGCAATTTTTATTGCCCTCTAGTACTTACAACTACTAACGTGTTTTCTAGATTTTTTTACATACTGAAAGAAATGTAATCCAATGGCACATATTCAGTAATTTAAAAGTAACATTCAGCATGTTCCCATATAAACAAATACTGCTACAATTTTGTAAAAATTGCATAATACCTAGCAATTGTTACTCCTAAAACACTTCAGGAAAGGGAAAATGATGTTATCTTTGCCAGTGTTTATCCATACGGGTCTACACCCAAATTAGATAGACATACCTATCAGCAGTTAAATTGAAAGGGTATGAAAATGAAAGTCAAGTTAAGGCTCCAATACTCTGAGGTAACTTAGTGGGGGAGATTACAATCTACATGTTAATCATTGATAGGAAATATATATTTCCATGCTGAATATTCACCCTATCGTGAAATATTTTAAAAAGAGCCTCCTTTTTGCTTGCAGCCCTCAATTTATTTCTACTTGAACTCATTGCTTACTCATTATTGTTTTTCTTTGCATGTGGAATTGCAAATATCAGATCACACCTTTGATCTCTTGAGCCTACCCATTCAAAATAGCACAAAGAAAAATTACTTCTGTCACTCTCCTTGGGGTGTGTGTTGCATGTTTTAGAAAATGTGGTTGAAATTGGGAAGCATTTCTTGATTTCCATGTTTTTCCTGTTTGTGCCTTGAATCCTTCATATGAGAATTTGTCTTTCAACATTTAGATACCTAAGGAATTTTTTCATCAGCCTCTCCCCAGCCCTCTCTTGATCCTTCCATTACAATTGCCCGTATCACCACAAGGTGGCAGGAGGCTGACAGAGATGCACTGGTGACTTATTTCTGGTAATTAGGTGGGGTTTAAAAAAGAATTAGAAAAACGAGTTTGAAAACGTGGGTTTCCGTGAACGTCTGGTTATAATCCAACCAGTTTCTGAAATATATATATATAGATACATATAAAATCCAGTTTGTGGAACATGTTTTCTGTTTGATTATGCTGCTTAAAAGATCAAAGGACTCTACTTTGTCTATTCCATCTTGTAGACATAACAGTTAAATGATGTCCTGTAGTTCTTGAAGTGGGCTGGGGCCTTCTGAGTCCTCGACAAATGTATCAGATGTAAAGTAGCCCCCATCAGTTACGCTCGGTTTGCACCACCTGTGCGCTGTGGAAGAAAGGGTCCAATTTCTTGTGTGCAATTTATTGTTCCATTAAGTCAGGGCTATGGCACAGGCACGTGTCAGACGCAGTAGAATTAAAGTTCAACTTGAAAATATATGCTTATGTGTCTAGGGATTCTGGTAGGTGGAAAGTGAGAGTAGAGAATATTGTGCAAAACTCCTCCTCAGGTGTTTTTTTTTCCTTACCCTCCTTTACGCCAGTGCAGCAGAGCTGGTTTGGCCTTTTAGCTGTATCATTATATCTCTTCTGGGGCCTTATTAAGCTGTGGCCGTGCTGTGACACTGATTTCTAACCCATGTCAAACCTAGACTAAGAACTAGCTGGGGGCTTGTTTTATTTACCAGCCAATACCTACCGTATATGTCAAGTCGAGCAGTACAGGAGACAATCCCAGCTTCGTTCTTTGCAGACAAGGTATACCAGCCTGCATCTGCTTTCTTGGCAGGCTGGATCAGGAGGCAGACATACCCTGTTGTATCTTGATGCATGCTGGGAAAACAAGCGTTCGGGAATTAGTATTTCTCAAGAGCATAGAAGCTTTCAGATTTTAAAATATGTATATTAAATATTAAATGGATACATTATCAAAGAGGTAGCAGTGTGAGACATCTATAGTCAATAGGTTTGCTTTCAGTGTGGCCTCAAACAATGATCAGAAAGTCTCAGATCTGTTCTGACTCCTCTCAGTTGTGCACAGCCAGGGTGTGACAGTGGAAGCTGAATTGTTGCTCTGGATATGTTAATATTAGAATTATTTTTTGAATACTAATGAGCTAAACCTGTGCAAAGCTGCTGCACAATCATACTGTATTTTTCCCTAGTTCAGGAGCTGGCATAAGAACATAACAAAATATCAAGAGCACTTGCAAAAAGTTGTGGTATTTTTCACAACAGCAGCCAGAGCCAGTCAGAGACTTTCCTGAGGCACCTTTTTCCATGAGAAAATGACCAAGTGGGAAAATCGGAAGGGTCGGTTTAGCCAACACTCTAAAAGAAACCTGCTTCATTGTTTCCTTCACTTCCTTTGCTCTCCAGCAATCTAAGACTGTGGCTGCAATTTCTAGGAAATTTTTTTCAGTAGTGTAGAACAGAACTGAGACTCCTCTGCTCTCTAGGCTGAGGTTAAAAAGGCTCTAGGTCCTTTTTGTCAACCCAAATTTCTCTCATTATAAAGGAAGAGGTGCAGGATGTTCTGAAATTTGAGATTTTGTTTCCTTATGAACTGGAATGAAACCACAGACTTTCAGGACACCAGGACATTTTGTGCTTCTAACAGTTCTAATAAAAAACGGAACGTTTGCCTTCTGCTCCCTGCACTGCATAATTTGCCTTATTCTGGGGATGTTATAGTATAGGAGCTGGTGTGTGTCCTTATCATGATACAAAAGTGTCTCTTGACTTCAGGCAGGAAGGCAACAGTGGGGCAAGATAGGGACAAACAAGGACAGTGCTGCCCATGGATCTGTGCAGAGCCACTAGGAAGCCTTTGGGGCAGGCAGTCTGGTCTCTTGGAATTGTGGGGTGTGGGAGGTTTCCCTTAGTTCCCTCATCCAGATCATCTATAGAGATATTAAACAGGACTGAGCCCAAATTAAACTTGACTGGGCCCACCCAAACCATAGAGACTACAGGCTGTTGAAGGTCAGAGTCAGGTAGGGTTTTTGGAGAGGAACAGCAGCTTCTGAGTGGAGACAGGGCAATGAAAGAGTTTTCTGAGAATGCTTCCCCTTGTGATTGGTGTGCATCCCTAATAGGTGGTGCTGCTGGGCCAGCTTTCTGTACTGATAGCCTGCAGGTATCTTTGTGGAGATGTGGCGCTTCTTGAAGCTGATCTCAGAAATCCAGTGACTGCATCAAATCATTAGTTGGAGCCAAGTGAAATAAAATATTAAAAATCAGATGTGTGCTGAAGTAGGAATATTTTAAGAAAAATGAAAGGAATTAATTTATTATTAATTGCAGATAGGCACTTAATTTCATCACATTTTCTTTTGCCAAACTGAAAAAATAGTGATACATTTGACTGCAAGAGCTGCACCTGGACGTTGTTTTATTTTGTAAGCATGGATCAAAGTCTTTGCCTCTGTGACCAACTTTGTTATCAGCCTCTCTATCTGATATGATAAACTCTCTATTATCCCATGCTCTGAGGCACTCAAAACCATGTCCTAGCTGTTCAGAATTTGAATTCATATACAGTTAGAACTAGACTGGGGAAAAATAGCTTAGAGAGAATAAGGTGCTCCAATGCGTTAAAATACCATATCAGAGTATCTTTGATAAAGAGATTCATATACTCTATCAGGCCTATGGCCCGAAAGCTCTGTCCCCACCTTCTGCAGCAGTGGTGTATTGTGAACCAAGGAAACAGCCATTGTTCACCTCACAGGAAAGCAAGTTTTTTCATCTTTATGTGGGTGAAAGTAGTTGTTTGCAAAACACTACCATCTGTACTTATCACACAGATTTTCATGGAAAAAGTTGGTCCATCCACAGGAAACTTCAGGCAAGGGTTTAATGGTACAGTACCTCATCCTCTCTCTGTTTGATGGGATGGTCTCGTTGTCTTTCTTCCAGTAAAATACAGGAGGTGGCATTCCCACAACTCTGCACTCTAATCTGACGGGGTACCCTTCTGGAACACCACAGTTCTGAAGCTTCTCCAAAAACATGGGGGCTCTTTTTACTTCCTTTGCTGGAAAAAGAGTTATTGAACAACAGATACTTTATTCTTTCTTTTGCTTTGAACAGTACGGAAGAGCATAATAAAAATTATTCTTGTGATACTAAAATAGGCTGTGAATTTTTAGTGGGCTATTGGAAGGGAAGTGAAATGCCATGACATAGCTTCTGTAAGGGAACATAAAGTAAATAATAAGCAGAAGTGAAGTTCATAAAAGAGTATGTGCATGTCTAATGGATCTAAACATACTACCATTTCAGGAAATTAATGCCAGATCTATAAATTTCAGTATCTCACATATTTTAAGTCTTTATTAAAGAGCAGTATTCAGATTTAAATTTTTCTATTTAAAAAAAAATTTAAACCAATAAAATTTGGGCTTAAATCTAGGATACCTCAACATATATTATGAATTCAACCTAAGCATTTTTTGGGGACAAAATTAAGAATGTCATTTTGCCCAGACAAGAGACGTAGGGTGATAATGAGGTAGAATTCTTATGACCCTCTATTGGTAACAGGAGTGCACTGGTCAGCTGAGCACCAGGTGTATTTTCCTCCATCAGCTGAGTAGGGAGATATATATATATATATATATATCTCTAAAGTTACATATCTGTATCTATATCTGTTGGATTCTCCTGCTTTCAGTACATTAACTGTTTATTTACACTTGGCTGTAGGGAAACGATGTAAGGGAAGTTTGAAGAGATGCATACAAATAACTTCATCATTGAGAGCAGTTTTTCGGTGTTTCTTACCTACGACAGTGAGCTCCAGACTAAATGAATTTTGTCCTGTTTTGTTAGTAGCAAGGCAAGTATAAGTTCCAGCATCACTTTGGGAGAGAGGATCAATGAGCAGAGAGTGAACTCCAGTCTCCCTGACCAGCATCTTGTGTCTGCCGTCTGGGAGCACAGGTTTGCCATTCAGGAGCCACGTCAGGTCTGGAGTTGGTAACCCGCTCACCTAAGAGACAGGGAGACAGCTCAAGACAAATATCCAGCTGGCAGAGAGAGGTTAGTAAATTCAGGGCTAGGCCTTTTTTCCAAATGCCAGCTGAATCATGTCAGAATCTAGAGCAGAAAGATTTTTTTTAAATTATTTTTCAGTTTTTGTTTGTCTGCTGACTAGTTCAAAAAGGGAGACAACCAGAAAACAAACAAGCAAAAAGATAAAATAATACATGAAATATCTACGTTTTTCTTAGTAAGAAAGGAAGAAGCTTGGTTTGTAAGATACAAAATTGGTATATGAGATTCACAAAAGACTCCTAAGAATCTGCTAGTTTTCCTTTTTTTTAGTGCTTAATATCAGTCAAATCCCTGAGTCTAAAACACTACAGAGTTTAACAGAGATGAAAAAGCATTCTATATAAATTGCTTTGTACTGTGTAAAATTTGGTGAATATAATTCTTCATAGCTGTTGAACTTACATGCTTCAGAACACTACAAATTAAGTATTTTTTTTAAGATTATTAGATTGCATTATAGTATTAAAAACCTTTCCAATAGATAGCAGTACTTAGTTACATCTAAAATACTGCTTTCCAAACAGTATTTTATGAAGCAGAGGAAGAGGGAAGTGGAACTTGCCTGAGTGAGGACTGCACTCTCCCAGGTTTGTGCAATGCCAGACATTCTTTAAGGCTTCACAAGCTCTGCCAGGATAGCAGAGCTAGGAATAACCAAGTTCTTTGGCATGCTCTTAGTAAACTTTACATCGTAAATTAAGTAGTAATGAATCTTGCTCATCTTCAGGGATTAACTTGTGCCTCAGAGCTTCTACCCTCTTCAGGGTAGAGGTCAGTGTCAGCACTGCCACCTTTGCTGCACTACAGGGACATAGAGGGACTACCAGAATATGTTGGAGCAGATGATTCTCTTAAAGGTGTTCAATAATAGGATGTTCACTATGTGTACTTTAACCTCCGACAACTCTTTCATGGTAGGATTTCAATCAGTAAATGGGGATCTTTCTGCCTCTGTGCTTGCTGGGGAAGCATAAAATGAACTGGGCTCAGTTCCCTCTTTTCCAGGAGTATTAATCTTCAGTAATTCAGTCCAATACAATGGGTACATTTGTTTGAACACAAAGCAACGTGCTGAATCCTCTCTTTCTCACGGTTTTGTGCAATTCTGGATTATGTTCAAGAATCTGATAATGGCGCAGAACTTCTGGAGTTCATACTGGTAAAGGACACAGTGAACATATCTAGTAATTTGAACAACCTTGTAAGTGAGCCTTCTGTTTCTGGGTTTTGTTTTCTGTGTTCTTCATCTCATAGAGCATTTGTTCAAAAGAAATCCCTGGAATCAGCTCAGAGACAATGGCATGAAGAGATAGCTTTAAAA
The DNA here is from genome assembly GCA_013397935.1 of Dasyornis broadbenti. NCBI lineage: Eukaryota > Metazoa > Chordata > Aves > Passeriformes > Dasyornithidae > Dasyornis > Dasyornis broadbenti. The sequence goes on along the minus strand of VZRN01000794.1, from coordinate 999,296 downwards.
ATGAAGCATTAAATCCTGAATGGAAAATGTTCATGCATGCAATAAAGAACATGAAAACACATAGCACTACATGTACAGAGGTGGGGAAAGTGAGAGTGAGCAGAGGAACCAGTTAATACCTTACAGTCCAGCCTACAAAGTCTCCCTTCGTGTGCCACCATGTCACCTGGAGCCTGTAGAAAGTATGGCCTGAAAAACCGTTCTTGAACTGCCTCTTTGTCTCCTTCTGGCACCCGGGGTCGTGTTCTGCAACACAAAAATCACATGTATGTGTTTGGAAATCAGTCCTTTTTCCCCTAATGCTTAAAAAAGAGGAAGGAATTGGGGAAAAGGATGGAGAGATAGCTTGAGTTACATAAAAGGGCAGAAAGAAATAGACTGATTGTAATTTACTTCTTGCATATTTTTCATTTAGAAAGATTATCAAGTTAACTATATCATGTAGTATCCTTAGATTTCCAACCTTTTTTTGGCTGAATTTCATTTTGCTAATCCATCCATTGCCTTAGCTCCACTGCAACAAGTAAATGAAATTTTACTTAAACTTCCCTGTATTTGAAGATGACCTTCAAAAACAGAAGTGACCTGTTGGGAAGGAACTCCTGCTGTTATTTCCATTTTATGATTGACAACTGAAGTTCAATGAGTGCAGTGGTTATTTTGGATGCCTTCAGTAAAAAGTATAAAGAAGGTCTGCAGGATTTTTTTCTTTCACCTGTGAGGCTGAGTTGTTGATATTCGTCCCCGAAAAGGGATGCTCTGAACCATCAGGTGTCCAGAACAACTGATCCTCCCCTGCAAATCACAATGGAAACAGAATTAATAGTTGGTTAATAGCTCATTTATTTTTAAAGGATAAATATTGAACATTTACAATGCATTAGGATTTATTTTTAGAAAGTGGCTGAACTATAGTGAAAATACTACTTTCCCAAAACAAATGCACTTGAGGCAGGGGTTTCTCAGACTCTTCCAGGCTGTGGCAATGCATTTAGCAGTGGTGCCCATCCCTGCTGGTTTATTCCTGCCACTGTCTGCTAGTACCTTTGTACTGGCATATTTTAAAATGCAGCCATACAGAAACTGAAAGGAAATACCATTTAAAAAAAAAAAAAAGGAAAATTTTAAACTGGAAAAAGTTGCCTGATGAATATACTTCTAAAAAGCTCAGCTACTACATGGGGTGAAGGAGAATGGTGTTATAGAGTGAGGCTATTTGCAAAACCACATCTTTGCATCCTGGATAAAGAATATAATTATGTCTGGCAACACTTTCAAATTCAGTGTAACTGTTTGTTTCTCCTTGCTCTGTTCTTTTTGCCTGAAACAACATGTCTGTCTTGTCACAACTCAAAACGGACCTATCAGCTACTGGGAGTGGGAAGGAGATAGGGCAGGAGTTAGTAACATGAAAAAATGTCCTTAATGATTTTGACTGGATGTGTAAAAGGGGAGTAATTTCATTGGTCTTCTTTACATGGTTTCCTCTCCTATGCTCTGCAGCATCTGATTTGTGATACAGTCACCATTTGATGTCAGAGTATGTGACCTAATTTGTGTTCCTATTAACATATATTAGAAAAAGATGAAACAAGGAGTTTTGTAAAAGAGTATAAAACACCTTACTTGTGGGTTTGCAGCCATAATCGTATAGTTGCCATCATCATCATTAGTAGTGGCTTCAATATGTAAAGAACATGTCCCATCTTCTTCTCTGCTCATTTTGAAATGGGTGTTTTTCTTGGAAATCTGCTTGCCATCCTTGAACCAATAGACCTGTAGTGATCAGACCCACTCCGTGACTTAACAGTGACTAGGTAAAGAATGTGAATTGAGCAATAGCTAATGAAATTTTAGAAAATTGTAAACTTTGCATGTCAGTTACAATGTGAAACAGAATGATTCCAAGTTGAACTCAGAAAGCCGCATATCACGGCTGGGCCTGTCAGGTTCTCTTTTCTTGGCTCTGGGCATGTTACTGATTAGATCGGTTCTCATCTTTCTGAGAAGTTCACGTCTGGGGGGTTGTGCAGTTCTGTGTCTCCTGCAGTCAGGTGGCTGTACCTCAAGGCCTGATGCATGCTCAAGAGCAGATATTGTTATTTTAGAAAGGTGGGGGGAAAGATTAATTTGAGAGATCTCTCCACAGAGCCATGTGCTTAGGAGCGAGACTTCCCACAGGGATGTATAGAAAATAGTGGGTAGTTGGGTTTTGTTCCTTTACCAGTTATAGTGAGAATGACGTACCTTGGGAACAGGTATTCCAACTATCTTGCAGGTAAACGTAATAGGGGATCCTTCTGTTACCCGAAAATGCTTGAGTCTCTTGTCAAAGATGGGTGCTATGTATTTGCCTGTAGGGATTTCCTCGTGTTGGACTTCATCGTCGGATTCATCCACCGGTGTCCGTTCAAGGCGAAATTCTATTTCATTCATCAGCCTCTGCTCAAAGCTGGAAATCTTGTATTCCTGCAGGGTGAGAGAGGCACATGTCTGAACAAGACCAGTCATGTTCTGGGGTATTCACAGCCACTGGCACTTTTAGACTAATTCTAAAATGAGTGAAAATTAAAAAGCCTAAGGAAACCTGGGACATCCTGAAACAGTCTGAATTTGGTTTGCAGACACAGATACTGCATCGTAAGTCTGCACAATTAACTAATGAGACTGAGTTTGTTCAAAGGCAGCAAAAAAAAAAAAAAAAAAAAAATCAAACATGTAATTCCTCTAAGTCCCTGTCAAAAAAATTTATACTCTTACACACTGTTGATCAAAAGAAATCATTAAAACCTACCAAGCTTTTGAGGATTTAGTGTTCAAATATTAGTCATCTCCTAATTATAGAAATGAATGCTATATGCTTTAGTTTATAATTAAATAAGGAACATTATACCTACTAAAAGAGAAAATTAGGAAGAAAGTGAAATATTTTCAGAGTAATTTACCTTCAGGTTAAACTTGGACAGATTTCTAGCTGGTGTAACTGAGAAAGCAAAATATATTACACTGAAATTCTTAGAAAATTAAACAGGTTATGCAATAAACCCTGCATATTCCTACATAAACGAACATTTCCAGATAGTTTGATGTGATTATGAACTTTCTCCTGATCCCCTGAAGTCGATTAGAAATGTCTCATCACTTAGCTGTTTTGCATGAGGAAATCTCTTGTCTAGACCAGGAAACATTTGACTAAATGTCTCTTGCTGTGAGTTGTGAAGCCTCAGACCAAGAGCCACCTTCAGTTCATGACTTCAAACCAATGTTTTTCCTGGGCATGGTGGAGCACTGCAGCTACACCTGGATGGTCTTTTCAGGTAACACACACCGCCTGCAGCACTGACACACACAGCTGCAGGAGCACTTTGCTTAAGTCATTACAAACTTCTGGGGGGTAAATCTTGTATTACCTGTAGAAACCAAATCAGTTTGTTCAGACCTGGATTTGTGCAGTTTTTTAAGCCCAGAGCTTGCATTCCTGCTTCTATTGAAAATAGAATTTTAGAAATCAATAAATAGTAAATAAGGATGTAGCCAATCCGTAGATACATTCAATTTGCTGAAAAAACAAAGTTCAGAAAATGCGTCTTGTCTGAAATCTTATAGAAAATAATTAAAGAACCCGCATATATCCCAAATCACTGGCAATTACCTCCCTGATCATTTAGCCATTCCATCTTACTGCTGATTATGCTCTTGACCAATGGTTTCCAGATAGTAAGAAGAAAAGATAGAGAGGCAGCACAAAATTTTACGTGGCAAACTCTTCTGATTCCTTCAGGAGACCAAGGAGACAGAAGTGACCAAAAGTTTAGACATTACAGCAGAGTTTTGAGGAGATTGTAAGACTTGAGGGTGACAGGAGGAAAATGTGACAACCACAAAAAGAAAAAAGTTGGAAATTGCCATGGTGGAATAAACACCCTGGTAATATCTGATTTTGGAACTGTAGTGGTAGATGCTGTGTGTTTTCATCTAAAATGTCTGTTTTGGGGAGGTTGCTTTAAGGTCAGCTCTAGAAAAGTTTAGCTGTGGTAGGAAAAGGCAGCCAACTGGGAGTAGGTAGGAAAGGAATTTGATGAATGAACTGGCTCCTCCTTCCACTCCTCTTTGTTCTCTGATGCTTCATGGCTGTTCATTCCACACAGCTTTGGAGCAGTGGGGATAAGTGCAAGGTACCAGGAGTGCCCACAGGGAGCTTCGGTTGCTGAGTCCCCCCTCCAAGATACCTTCCTTACCTTTAACACCTTCCCCCACTCTGACAGGGCTGCTCTGCTCTCTGACACTGTCCTGCAAGTCCAGCTCTGCCAAGCTGAGCTTCAAGCTGGCTGCTCTGTCACAGTGCAAGATGTGCCAAAGGCTGGGAGCCAGGCTCCGGGTGGTACCAGCCACCTCCTCAGGGGCTGGCTGGCGGCTGGGGAGCACCAAACAGCCTGATAAAGTTTCGTCAACTTGAGATTTTCTTCTCTCATACAGCAGCTCTTAGCATTAGAGATCAAATTAGGGTTTATAGATCAAATTCTTATCTTGTTAAAGCTGGTGTAGAACTGGCGTTTCTCTGATTTCTCACCAACCAAATCGATAATTTTCCCATGTAGATGGCAAGAATCGGTTATAGTGTTACAAGGGAAAATTAAGCATCAGTGTTTTACCCTTGATACTGAGAAAAGGCCTGTGTCTTTTTAGGAAGGCAGAATCAAATAAAAATCAGGGAGTGACTGCTGTAGCAGAGGGAAATCATGGGGCTAGAAGGGCATTGCCATTACACTTTCAAGGCATCACAATAATGTGGAAGGTGTTGAATGCAGAACAAAATGTTGCAGAACAGAGTTAAATTTTGAAATGTTGCAAGCTGATGGCGCAGCCCAGTGTTGTTTACAGACAGCTGAGTTTAGTCAGCAGTTTTTCATATGGATTTTTTTTCTAGAATTCTTGCTGTCCTAAAGAAGTCAAGGTATGTTAGAAGAAATTAATAGTGTAGGGTTGCTGTAGCCATGATGGCCTACAGATGAAACCAAATAATGCTGATAGAGACAATAAACACCTTTTATTTCTTTTACTCCAAAGGTGCAGATCTGTTTTAAGTGATCTAACCAAGATAAATAAAACTTAGAGCAGTCATTTTCAAGTTGTACTTAGCCAAATTAACCTTGTATCTGCTTTAGATCCTCAAAAGTTTTCTGTGAATGCAGTGTATAATTTTTTTCCTGGCTGATATGCTGAGGATATTAACTTCTTACAAACTACTTCATTAAGAAATACGGGCACTTCTTTCTTTTCAAATGTCTGCTTGCAGAAGAAAATACCATAGAGGAAGGAATGTGTTTCATGGGACCCTTCGAAGTTAATCACGGGCAGGTTTTCTCCCACGTTTCTCTGCACGTGGCTCTGGATGTATGTGCATAAAAAGGTATAAAAGTACAGAAAGAGGTATAAAAGTAGCAGTTTGTGAGAACAAGGGCATCTTGCAGCTCTATCAGCACAGGGTTGGCATTGCTGGCAGCTGCTTCCCTGCCCATGGAAGCCCCAAGTGTCCTTGCACAAATGCAAGTCTCTGGCTGGGAATTGTGCAGGCTGACTGCACAAGTTTGACTACACATTTGAAGGAGTTGTATTCAAAAATACATTTTAAATTAGAAGATGTTGAAGTTAGGGTTCCCATAGCCTGAGTGTTTCCTGTGTGTTGTGCTCGTACTTCATTCTTTGCTTTTCTAAATGTGTTCAGTGTGCATACATATACTTGTATAAATTTACAAACAAACCAGCAAGACCAAGTTAACTTTGCTGTGACAATTTGAATGCCAACATTCAGAGGCTGAAGGTGTTACACCAAACTTCTTATAAAGAACAGAAATCTCTGAAATAGTGAAAATACTTCTGTATAAGGTGTATAATCTTGGAGGTTTTTTCTTGTTTGATAGGTTTTCTTTTAGGATTAGCAAGAACAGAAAGTAGTTGTTAATATGACTTTCTGAAGAACTGTTTTTTAACACAGAAGCCATAAGCCTGTTTCTGAATGTGATTACAAAAGTGGTGTAGGGCAAAGTGTTGTTGTGGTTCAGACAAGTATTTCGTAAAGCGTCACACCAAAAGCAAGCCCATGTGGCCACAGGGTACAATGTTAAAACTAGGCTGCAGTTCAGCACACTGAGGAGACTGAGGGAAAGAGTACAAAGGTTCAACCCCTGGTTTGGAGTCAAAAATGTAGTATTGCAGCTACTTTTTTGGCAGCTTTCCTAGAATGTGAAACTTTTACAGGCAGTAACTCGCACACTTGTTCAATATAATGGCCAGATATTTAAAATTATTATATCTACCAGCTGAAAATTCAAGCTCCTGTTCAGTGGTCTAATGCTCTGTACAAAGTATAATGTATATAATGCATCTATAATTGTATATATTTATCTATATATGCTAAGTAGACTGCAACTTTGGAAACCTGGCTATTTCTCCTACATGTGATGCACATTGTTGAGTGTGCACAGTGTGCAAAAGGGGAGTAGGCAGTGGCAGTTGTGTTAATGTTGTCACAGTATAGTTTGAAGGGTAAAAGGCATACAACTGGCCAAAGCAAAGCCAGGATATGTGCTGAATATGTATCTGAAGTGCTTTGGTGGGAAATTGAGGCCTAAAGAAACTGAGGGTCCTCATAAGGTGACACAGAAAATCTGTGACAGAGCAGAGAGCTGGATCATGGTTTCCTAGCTCTTGTCAAGTAATTTAACTCATGGACCTTACTGCTACCTGTGAACATTTTTGGCAAAAAGGGGAATTACATAGTAAGTGTAGTAATTCCTGTAATGTTCTAAGCACCTTTATGTATGAATACGAGTTCTAAAATACTGGATCTGTTGAAGTTAAAATTTATCTTTAGCAGGATTCAGATCTTAGTGAATATACACACTAACAGTTAGTAGAAGCTTGTAGAATCAAAGTAATCTGATGTTAGCATAGTAACTCATGGAAATTACCACAAACAGAAAGGCTAGGGGAATTTTACTCAAATGTTGATTCTCATATACTATATAAAAACAATTCTGTTGCCAACTTAATGCCAACTCTAGACAAATTTCCCAGTTTAATCCCAGTTTTGTAACTTTTATTAGATTAGCTTTTTGGCAGAGTTATTCTAAATCAATTTAACAGTTTGTCTAAGAAAGTGGCATATATTGCCTCTCAGCATCTGTTTCCAAGCTGGAGCACTGCTTTACTTCACAGTCTAATCTAGGCTACTCTGACTGAAATCATCTGATTAGTTTGGATTCTCTCTCTTACCCCTGCTTCCCCTCAGCAGTGGGAATCAAAAAGCAACAGATCCAATGCACAGGTTCTTCTTCACTTGTCATGTCCTATGAAGAGGTACCACTGGGTGGTGTATTTCTTGCAGATGAGTTATATGGGGCATCTTACCCAGCACAAGGCATGAATCTCATGCTTACGCAAACATAAACCCGTGAAGAGCCGAGCAAGTCATTGTCTAGCTAGACAATATTCAAAATACAGTTCAAAGTGATTAGGCAAGGAGGAAACAAAAGAAAGCAAATGGAGTTGCCATCTCAAATTCCCACACGCTTCGCAGCTGGAGTGAGTGTGCAGCATGAAGAGCTCAGCTTCCCTCTCTGATGTGGTGAGCTCTGCAAGCCAGGATCCCTACCATGAAAACCCGTCTGTACTTTCTGATTGATTAGATCTAGGTCTTGAGAAGACAGGCACAAGTGGTTGTTCGACTATTCATTCCTACAATTACAGGGAGTTTATACCTATTATTATCAGTTTGTTTTGGTCAGGTTCTTAAATGTCTTCTCATTTCTAGTACAGAGCAGACAAGTTTCTGTGACGAGTCTTTGTGGTTTAATTCCCATCCTTAGTCTGAAAATGCCAACATTAGCTGACCTTTGAGAGATGATGTGAAGCCTGGTTTTGAGCCAGATTTTTGGAGTGATTGAATCAAGTGTAATTTTTGTGCCCTAGGGAATGGAGTTCTAGGCGATTCCTGGGCCTTTCTGAGTCTGATTGAGGAGATGGTTCTGTGTGATCAATGTTATGGTGTTATTGGTGTTGTGGCCTGTGTGATGAGTTAGGATCTGCATATGACTTTACAGGCTTTGGTTTTTAGTAATCTAAAACCTTTTGAACAAACCATGCATCTCTTCTGCGCTGAAATTTCTTATCAAGTCTTCTCTAGCAAAAGTAAAGGATATTCATGTGAGTGCTGTGCATCATTTTCTAAACAGCTGTATGTTTTTCCTTTGTCCTAAAAATAAGGCTGCTATCTGAGTCTTACATAAGGCACAAGCAATCAGTATTGCCACATGATATTCTTCATAGTAAATGACACAGATATGCAAGCACAGTTTGTAGCTCTTATAACCAAAATATATAAACGAGACCCTGGTATTTAACTCTGCTTTCCTTTACTATTGCACAGGTAATTAGTTTAGTTTTATTACTGTACAGGGTTTTGAGGTTTAATTACATAATTTTTCTATTTTATATTATTTGTATAACAAAATGTTGAGGAGATAATATCATCAATTTCTAAGCTTTGCCTGTAAAGCTGAATTTTCTCTATTTACAGAGGATATTTATAGATTTATTTATATTGGTGAAACCTGTGAATGCTTTCAAATACCAGGGTAAAAGAATTAGTTTCCAGTACACATTTATCTTTTTCCTTTTGCCAAAGTCTCCCCAAAGTCTCCTCCTTTCCTTTTCTCCCCACACATCTTTTTGTTTCTACATGATGTATTCTAACTGATCATTACTGAGATATTTTACTTGGAGGGAAGATAAAAGGCCCAATGGACTGACAGATTTTAGGAAGTGGAGATAACACTGACTCTGCTCTCCTGTCATCAAGAGGTGCAGTTACCTGGACACTCACTGAGGTTATGAGACTTGGATGCTTTGTCTCACAGGATTTCAATCTCAGTCTCCAAGAGGAAACTCCAAGCTTTGTGCCAATAAAACATTCTGGGGGTGGAGATGAGTGCATGGGGATGTTCTTTGTCCTTCTTGTCCTCTTTCACTTGGCAGAAATTCTGAAACATCCACTACAGCAAGGATAAGAATCCAGGTGTTGTTTGTCCTAGTTTCTGTGCAGAAGCGTGATTCTCTTTTTATTTCTCTATCTCAGTATGTCTCTGTTCCTTTTCTCCATCACAAACTGGAAAAAGGAATTCTAACAGCTTCCTCAGAGGACCTTAATCATTAAGCTGAAATGCTCTTTGAAGTGTCCTGCTAATTGAGGGCTTGTTCTTGGTGCCTGAAAGTCTTAAGTTTTGTTCCTTGAGCTGGAGAAGGTGATAGAAAAGCTCAAGTCACCTGTTACAGAAGCTGCTCAGAAAGGTGGAATTTCAAGATTTTTCTCCTGCTGACAAAGAATGCTTAATTATTTGAGCAACGTGAGTCAACATCAACACTACACGTACCCACTGGCAAGGAGTGAAGCCTGTCCTTATGGGAGTTCAGAGCTATGAATTTGATTGTCTTCAGGCCAAGGAAGACACTGAGTCGTGTCTCCTCTGTCCTGGGATTTGTCCTAACATCTTCCTGTGATTGCATAAAGCCAATCCTCATTTAGTGCACCTTTTGTTTGAAAGAACTGAGCAAATCTGACTGAAGATGTTTGGGTATAAGTGAATCACATTTGTTTTCAGCACTCCAAAATGTGATGAAATTTCACCTGACACAACAGCGCACCACCATCTGCAGAAATGACGGGTATGGCGGCTTTTTTCTAGTAAAAATGACAGCTTGTTATTGCATGTACTTGATCAAAGTTGCAGCTAGAATCTTAGCAAAGTCCTATTTGTATTTCTGTCAGCACCTCATAGCTGTAGAAGACCAGAGACAAATCTGTTGTCTCATGCCGCATCAGCAAAATTACCAACTATGTTCTGATCCTGGATTTCTTTGTTGTTGGTGATGAATGATGCAGTGGGTGAAACAGAAGGAATACATCTGGATTATCAGATATCATGCTGAGTGCATAATGCTGACACTTAGGAAAATCTCATCTTATGAGCTAAACATTTTTCATATGGAAGTCAATTTTAGATAATAAATAGAGCACCAGAATACAAATCACTCCTGTTCATTGCTGCTCTTTATGTAGTGATACAAGACAATACCAGGACTTTAAGGCACAGGCTTGTCATCTGCAGCATTCGTTCCGAATGATCTCTGCATGCTCTGCAGGTATTGTAAATGAGAATAAACCCTGGTATTGAAATGAGAGGTCCCTCATGTACTCCCAGCCATGGAGTACAATGCTCTAGATAAAAATACACCTGAGGACACATTTTATGCAAGGAATTTTTGAAATAGCATGCAGACAATACAAGGAAACCAGCATTTGGGATTCTTACTGGATGCTGTACTTCATTATGCAGTGATCTCTCACACTGAAGAGATTTGCATTTGTCTTTATGAGAAAGGGAGTAAGCCCCTCCCTGCCATTACAATAACTGATTTAATACAAATATGCTGTGTATGGAATGAAAATGTCTCCTTTTTAATTCTGTGTTAACTGTAAGAGGAAAAAGAAGGACAATAGATGGGTGTTAATCCAGCACTCCAGCATATTACTCTCATGATGTTGATTATTCTATATAGTGTAAAGCAATAGGAATTTTGGAAAATACTGTTCATTCTGTTGTCTGTTTAAATAATCACTGCTTTCATTGAGGAGAAAACTCAGACATGAATTTGCTAGAGTAAGATTTTCTCAGATGTGAAGACTGAAATCGGAAAGGACTAAAATTGGGAATTAAGATTGGGGATTAAAGAGAAGGAAATTAGGGAACTTTTGTTGAGCAATTCTAAAATTGATTTTAATTCATTACCATTGGCATTCTAATTACTGTAACAATTAGAGAAGCACCAGCTTTGAACTTTTTCAGTGTTTGAGGAATCTGAGAATCAAGATTTAGGTTTGGTCTCATACAGAATAGCAAATAAGTGTATAAATAACTTTTGCTGTCAGCAGATAACTTTGACACTAGTAGTGATCATTGTTTCTAAAGGGGTTATCATGCAGTTAACTGCGAAGACTGACTGGTATTTCACAGTAGGTCTCTAAATAATTTGTCTTACTACCATAGCAAGTACAAATTGTAACACTTGTGATTCATCTGCAGAACATACTGCTTGCCAGTTGTGTTACTCAAAGTGCTTTGGCAGTGGGATCTGCCAGAAAGAAAGGTCAACAGCAAAATTAAAAAGCCCCAGGGATTACACTGCAGTTGTCCACAGAGGGGACTTTGCTCCAGAGACTCGGTGGTGTTTTGCTTCTCTCTGCGTGTTCTCTGTCAGAAGGGCTAAAGGATGTTGTGAAAAGTTCTTTGGTTGATGACAGATGAGGGTAAACCCTTATTTGCTGTGTTAAGCCTGAGATGGTGGCAGAGCCATGGAGGGCTCCGTGACCAAGGTGAGAGAAGAATAATCTCCTCCATGCAGAACCACTATTGAGCAGTCCTTAGTGTGGCCTGCTGTTATTTGAGGGTGCTTGAACCTGATTTACAGTGATTTCAACCTCTAAATACTATTTCATTTTTTATTTCTTCTTTAGTTTCATAGACAGTGCCAAGATCCAGGGAATTTATTGATTCCAGTTAAGAGTGAACGGATATTTAGTTCCTTGAACTTTGGAAAAGGTTTGTTATTTTGCTAAATTCTAGTAATAAAGTTTCCAAGTCCCTGTCAATTCATATAAGTTTGGATATCTGGAAAAACAGGTTTAATGCGAAAAAAATTGAAAGCCCATTTTAGTTCAACCAAAAGAAAAACCTTTTCCTAAACAGTTTCATTACTTTACTCTTTGTTTTAAAATACAGAGTGTATGATGAACATGTGTATGTGTGCAATGAATTGAGCAATTTACAAGGCAAAAAAATAAAAGCCAGTGTCCAGAAGCTTCCATGAAAATGAAGATATTTTACATTCCTACCAGCCTCTGAGATGATCAGAAATGAAAAATGCTGCTCAGTCACAAAGCAAATTTTCTACAGCTGCATCCCGCATGCTTTTTGTTTAAAGCTTCAGTTTCCTATTCCAAACCAATACTCACCACAAAAGCTCTCCCTGCAAAGTAGTTTAGCAGCTCACCCATACAAACACCTTTTTTTCCACATCATAGTACGTCTTGTTCATGAGTGAAATTTATTTTAATAACACTCAATTTTCTTACCTGCTGACCAGTTTGTTGATTAGCATCCTCTCTGAAATGCAGTTTTCTTTCCAGGTCCTTTACAAGTGCAGCTTTATTTTCCCGAATAGAATCATCTGTTACTAATGGCAGAGGCTTCAAGTTTTTCTTTGTTAATCCCTGGGTTGGGCTATCAAAAGAAAATTCTGATACTAACAGGCAGCAACCAGTATATATGTATTTTGTCAGCAGTATCATATGATATGTTATGCTGGAATGTATTATTTATTTACATATAAGCCAAAGCAAATACAGGATTTGATTTTTTTTTTTTTTTTGGTACTATCTTAATGGGGCATCCCATTCCCATGCAGTAGGAATTAAAATTGTGACTTGCTGATGGCTATCACTACCTTGAACTGCACCATTCATAAAAAGGGAAAATGTTCCTTACTTTGTGCAGGATTTGGAGTTCTATGGGTAAATAGTTGTACCAATCTACTGGTGCTAGCCTTGCCAACACAGAGTTCACATAGTCCACAAAGGAGATACTGGCTTCAACTCCACCAGCACAGAAGGGACACCTAAGGCCACCACCTTTCCAGTACATCATCGTCCTTATTTGCTTGCATGACGGTAGCTGTTTTGTCATAGAAATCATGCTGGCTGTTAATGAAAGTGTTTATGTGCAAACCATTAACTCTCCTGAGATTTTCTGGGGAACTTCAAATATAGAAAATAATGCAATCAGAAAAATACCTTTACGTAAGTTATTTCTTAGATTTACCTGGACTAAAAAAATAACTTGCAGTATAAAGTACCTGTAAAGCTTTGCTTGTTGCTTACAATAGGTATGAATATTTTTATACCTTGTGTAAGCAAAGAGTCTTGGAGTGACTTAGCCTGCAAGCTGATGAAATCTTTTTTCTCACACTAGTACAGTCTTACGAGTCTCTGAGCCCCCACATTCTTGTATATCTGTTTATATGCTCACATTTATCTATCTAGAATTCTGGCTAATTATAGAAGGTATTATCCCTTCTTTACTGAATGTAAAGGTTAGATTAAATGATCAGAATATATGAATAACTCACTTCTCTATTTTATGAAAGACTTGCATTTCAGTGAATCCCCCACAGAACCCTTGAACAGAAATACATCTTAGTTTCCTTAAGAGTATTTCTTTTCCCTGCTTCCATTCATGTGGTCTTTGCTACTTACGTGGCTGGTGTACTTCTGGGCAGTCCCATGGCATTGGTGGATGGTGCAGCAGGAAGCGAAGGAAGAACAGCACTAAGGAAAGCTACTGGGTTCTGAATCCGCCCAGTTGGGGAGATAGGAGCTGGAGTCACAGTCTGTGGCTGAAACTGTTTTGAACTAGCTGTAGAAAGCGTTAATGGAGGCACCACGGATTCTTTAGGGCTTGGTAGAGACTGTTCACTTTTGCTTGTAAACCCTCCTGAAGACCTTGATGGGACAGGTGGAGGATTTCCAATGAAATTTTCCATGTTATTTGTTCTCTGAGTTGCCTGAGGGACATTGCTGAATGTGCCTGAGGAGCTGGCCGGTGGTGGGGTTTGTGGTGGCAGGAACTGCTTGGGGCGGGTGTAGCTGAAGACTTGTGGAGCAGAGGCTGAGCTTTGCTTGTACAGGGTTGAGGTGGATTGTTGGTAGAGTGAAGTAGCAGAATTCATCAAAGTTGTGTTGAATGATAGCTCTCTTAGAGATGCCTGATACACCTGCTGTTGTTCAAGCAAGACCTGGTTGTGGAGCTGTTTTAACTGGCTCTGATCACTGCACAGAAAGGTGAACAAAACTGGTTATGAACCCCAAAGGAGCCAGTTGGCTGCATTTCCGCATATGAATTCAGAGAGAAAAATTCTATATCCTGTGATACAGTAGGAGATGGGAAACTGCTACATGACATATTCTCTAACATTATGAGAAGAGCATAATATTCATTTGCTACTAAAATAATATTTTCCTTCATCTCCCCTTCTTTTCCAGAGGCACAAAAACTTTTTGTCTGCAAATTACTTGACTGAAGATAATTCTTACATTTTAACATGTGAAATATGTTACTTGAAGATATTAAGGGATAGCATTGTCGAAGTCACCTGAGTACCTCTCTGCTTGTGTAACTCAGAGTAAGATTTAGTGTATCATAATTTAAATTAGTGTTTGTAAGCCGGATTGCATTATTTACCTCCTGCTGAAGTGGGTTCTGAAGCCAGCACTTTGACTGATAAAGCTTGGTAAAAATCCACCATAGGTGATATTACCAATGTAGTTCAGACGGTGTTGACACTCACTGGCAGGCAGAGTGGATAATTCAGAGAGGACTTGTATTCCATGCTGTTGTTTTTTTTCTAGATGCTATCTACTAGATAGGTCTTCAGGGCTTTTTTACTTTGCAATTAAGGAAAATAATTTTGCCTTTTCAAGTGGTTTATTTTGTTATTATGTATATGGAAATATAGCACATGAAATTCAGGAGAGCGTTTTCCCTTCCAAAACCCGAAAAGACGTAGTGGATATGGAAAACAATCATGTAGTAAACTATGGAGTATTAAATAACTACTGATAAAAAGTGGAAAATGTAGAGACCAACCATAGCTGTTCCTGACAAACCAAATACATAGTTAACATAATTTGGTTTTAGTTAAAAGAATTAGTTTCTATAACGTACTAAACAAAAATCACATTAAAGGCAGATAAAGAGAGCAATTTCTAGCTTTCATAAAGTAGAATGATAGAGAGTTAGTAGTTGTGTGGGCCTGATTTTGTGCCCTTCATAGATACATTGCATAATAAAGCAATCCTTTGTAAAAGGGTTTTTTGGGAGGGGTTTTGAGAGAAATTCTGCTTTTTGCAAGCATTGGGCACTTAAATACTGCTTCTGCTGCCCCCTTAAACTCACTATAGCTCATAAAGTATGTAGGGCTGTGAATGTGGGCTTTACAAATTAAAAAAGTGCTCCAAGTTCTTCCTCTGCTATAAGGTAAGTTCTGTCTTCTCCTTGCAATGTTTATGCTATGAAATTACAGCCCTCTTTAATAGTACTGGTGAATTACTTTATAAAGTCCTTCCTGAGCCCTTAGGTAAAGCTTCTGCCTATTAAGGAAATGAAATGAAGATGTCTATGTGCTTTTTGTTAAACTATGTGTGGGAGGTTGAAAAAATGCTGAAAATACTTTTCTTAATAAACTGCAGTGTGAATTCCATAAATTGTCCTCTAAGAAAACTACACTACTTCTTCAAATTTCCCCTTGAGCTCCCAGTGCTCTAATCATGCAGGTGCTTTTTAGTTCAAGTGGTTTCACATTATCAAGCATTTCCAAGTATTTTATCTGTTTTAGGAGGGGATGACATTTGTGGGACATAAAAAGTCGTGAGGCATGGCCTTTGGGATGACAGTTGCTTGCTGGTTGCCAGTCTGTGCTATGTGTAAGACTGAGTATGTCTGATTTGGGCAAAATTGCATAGCCAGAATTGAATGAGATAGGTTTGAAGAGCCTGGTTTTATTTTGCCTGCATATGGTCAGTGTTCCTTACCTTTTGATTGCAGCAGAAAACATTGTAGAATGAATAACGTTGCAAAGGGAAGCATTTTCCTTTTAAAATTGGAGATCACTTTTCATGAGAGGGATATACAGAAAGAAAATAATCTAGCTCAGTAGAAGATGTTTTCTAAGATTATGGTTAATGAGGCCAATGCTGTGTGATACCTACCATCTTTTTGTTGTGCATTTGAATTTTTGCTCTAGTGCAATAGTGTCGTGGTCAATAAATACAAAATAATACCAGTGATGCTTCTGAGAATTAGAATTCTGTTTACTTACAGCTTTGGTTTAGCCAGTACTGGGGGAGGTTCCTTGGATGGTGATGTTGGTTCTGGTATTTTCATTGGCTGTCCATTTATCTTCTCTGGGAAATGGTTGGGTCTGATTTGGTTTGTAGCACCAGGTCCATCCTCTGAGGATGATTCACTTCCTTTTTCATCTTCAGGCAGCTTGAAGTGTACACGGAGCCCGACCTTGGAGCTTGACCTGGGTTCGTTGTGGTTCACAAGAACACCTTCAAGCTTAGGTTTGGGTGTTTGATTTGCTCCACGGCTGGAAGGAGTTTGGGGGGGAGTTTGGTGTTCAGTAGCAACAAAGTCGATGGAGCTCGTCGTGTGAAGGGCAGCAGAGTTACTGCTGTCTTCAGGTGCTGAAAGAGGAAAGGTCAAAACTTTGATGATATGTAAATACCATAAATCATAATGAAATGATATCACAAAAGTTGCAGTTGAAAAAGCTCACTCTGTCCTTCCAGCAGTTGGACTCAGTTGTTTGACCTTGTTTGTTTAAGAACAAATTCCCTTAAGAAAGGAATATTGTAAAGGTAGAGGGAAAAGTGACACTGTTCCAGTTTGAAAAATCAGTCAGTGGTCTTCAGCCATATCCCCAGTGAATTCCACTAGCATCTTTGAAAAACTCTTTTTTTCCAGAGAATTCTCACGCTTTTTAGTTATGAAGAACATTGGCAGAACTTGAGCTGCATTGGAATCAACGGTACACAGCATAAATCACAGCCTGCTCTGCTTGTATTGACTAGGGAGAGAAGGACTCAAAGTAACTCTTACCTTTGACACTCAGACGAGCTATACTGGATACTGTGCCATATTTATTGCTTGCAGTACAGGTGAAACTGCCAGAATCTTCTGAAAATACTTCAGCAATAACCAGAGTGCAAATCTCCTCTGCAAAGCATCAGAGCAGGATTAGTACTTAAAGTGAACATGCAGTGAACAAACACACAAAACCCTGACTAGCTTTGGGGAGATTTTCTTATGATCTTCCACCTTGCTCAGTTGGTTTTTTTTTCGTTCCATCAATATTATCAGTTTTGGCAGCCTTTGTGTGCAGCAGCTGTTATCAGCATTGTCTGCAGCAACTGGTATCCTCTGTGCTCCAGCATGCCCAATGAAAGTAAAGAACAGGTGTCAGCAGTGTGTGGAAAACATTAGAAAATGTTTTCCTAACACACGAAGTACAGACTTAAAAGAACTTAAAATTTAATTTGGAAAAATATAGTGTACTCCACACTCTCAGCTCACTAAAATACAGGTATTTTTATCTCTGCAGATTGAAAGATTAATTATAATTGACTGGGACCAGTTCAAGTGGAGTCACCCTGTAAGGGGGAGAAATACAAAATACGTACATAGAGCCTGTGAATTTCAAAAATACCAGTGCAGATTTGCAGATAGAGGGGATTGTGCTCTTTGTGCTCACAGAAAGTTGCCTTTTCACTTCTTTGTGAAGATGCTTATTGGGCACCAAAAATAGGCCAGCTAAATTGTACTAGCAAAAATTATATTCCATCTAGAAAAGTCAATCTGGGGTTATGACATTCCTGTCTGATCAGTATCTGACATGTCTGGGCAGCAGTACCAGCTAATAAATACCTATTGTGATGGGATTTTAAATCTTTTTGTTTGGCTGTGTAGCTGGGAGGGGGAGGGACAGTAACGTTTAAAGTGGATTGAAATGGGGGCTGATAAAATTTCTTCACCTACTCAGTGATTGTTTTTCTACCATTTTGCAATAAACTTTCCTAAAACCTTTCCTAAAACCTGGATAAATATTTTATGAGTATTTTTGTAGAAGGCCATGATTGTTTCATGTCATCACCAAGGAAAATCTAATAGCAACAAAGAGATTGTTGGTATCAACTATAGGAGAATAATAGTTTATTATAGTAGTATGATAACAGAACTAGTTTAAGGCATTATAGTATCTAGTTTATCCTGCTGGGATTTGCCAACCACTGCATGCATGGAAATCCAGATTCCTTCTGAATGAGCAGCAGGTGATGAGGCTGAAACAACTGCACTCAACTGATTATCCCCTAAAAACTGCTTCACATTACTCAGCAGTGATGCCACTGGACAGTAACAGAACAGTGTCGATGGCTTCTGGTAGAAGCTCCACTTTTCCTTCCTAAATCTCAGACAGAGGCATTTTCTTTCAAGACACTTTTTGGGGTAAAAAAGTTTCAAGTAGGGCAAGGAGAATAGTTACAGAAGTTTATATTCCATAAGAATGAATACTCCTTTGGTAATTTTCCATCTTAAGAGGAGCAGCTTCATATTTTTAATGGTGAAAAGTGTAATGAGGAAAGTGAGTCTCTCACGGAGAAATAATCAAACCTGTAAGGCTTCTCTACTCCAACCATGTGAAGTAGCCTACATTCTGCCCTGATCCTTGAAATCAGCAGATCCAGCCACATTTATAGGATTTGCTGATATCAGGGATGGAACACCTGATGTGGTACTCTCACATTACACTGGTAGGGAGCACAGGGAATGGCTGACATGGCTAAACATCTGATGCAATGTTCCCTAACTGGTAAACTACATAAAAATAGCTCAGGTCTACATCGTCTCGTATGCTTCAGGATCTCAGATGTACACGGGACTCACATACATTAATTTCAATAAGCTTTAGCTCATTTAGATCCTGAGTTAAAACTGGGTCAAAGCAGAATGGAAACATTTTCCTCAAAAGAGACAGAATTAATTTGAGTTACGTGTTTGTGGAACAGCCTGTAGTGAAATGTATGTCACTAGTAGCTATAGAACATGGGAAAGAGAAGAAATTACATTAACTAAATTATGAAGTTCCAATAATTAATATTTTGGGACGTTAAATCACCACATTTATGTAATGAAAAAATTACGAGCCTCTTGATGATCCTCACCTGGTTCAGCCATAGATCGTGGTTCTAAAGGGGAGAAGAGCAGAATTATTAGATTGAATATAGTTACTTTTGCCAGTATTTTTTTTCTTAAGTACTATATATAAAGCTTGACCTTCTTAATATGATGGAATACTCTTTTTGATCCAATATTCTGTTTAAGGGGTGTTGAAGAAAGCCAGGCGTTATACTCAAAGGTATGTCAATATTACAGAGCAATACGAACACTTATGAACACTGTTGGGAGGTTATGAATAGGAAATAAATTCTGCAAAAAGTTGTTTTGTTTTTTTTTCAGTATTAGCACTATTTTATTGTGTCCTGAAGACAATTTATGAAACTATGACCCACATGAAATCTAGTTATGATTGTTTCAATTAGGTTTAGTTTAGTGTACTAGTTAAGGAATTTCTGTTGAATTTTCACAATTTTAGCATTTCAGTGACTTATGAGATGTTTTGACTGCATATAAAAATCAAAACTACCATTGCAATAAGAAATTCACAGTGTTGCTATGTTAGCAATTTTTTGCTTGCCTATATTTTATTAGACATGATATTTCACACAAGAAACATACTTTTCTGTAATATCCTAAAATCTGGAGAGTCTTCTATCAGTGTTCCTTCTCTATACCATTCAACCTTTGGGGAAGGAGCTCCTTTCACCCGACATTCAAAAACAACAAGCTGCCCCTCAGAAGCTGAAATATCCTGTAACATCTAATAGAGAAAATGAATAGACAGTCAGTAAATGCCTTAATGCTCTGGAAGTAATACCGATTTCAGTAAGATTTAATAAAGCCACTGAAACCTTTGAATGGCTTAGGATAAGCATTATTCTTTTTTTCATTTTCTTTTTTTTTTTTTTTTTTGAGAACTGATTTTTAATTATCTCTCTATACAGTTATTTGACCTCTACTTTTCAAATATGTCATAGAACAAATTACCTTTGTAAATACAGGAGCAGCAATTATAGGTCTTCCATCCAGTCCTTGCAAATAGTTAGTGGGGCTTTGAGCCTGTAGGTTGCAAAACATGAGAAGATGATGTTTAGGTGTACAGACATGATTTTTCCATGTACAGGAGAAACTTTGGAATGACATAAAAGAGATTTTGGTGGATGAAGCTCAAAGAAAATTACTTAATGCAATGAACAGAAATTCTGTTGTGGACAACTGCTGGTGATCTTCCTGTATGGGATAACAGCAAAAATGCTGTTATTACTTTATTGCCTTACTCAGTTAATCATGGCAAGAAAAACTTTACTGCAAAGAATTGTAGCATCTTTTCTTAATACTTCAATAAGGCAAATATATGTTGTCTGCTTGGTCATAGTCTTCTTTTAAAAATTCTCGCTTACAGAATATTTATTGATGTTAATAAGGAAGTGTTAAGTCAAGTCACATGTGTGACTGCTACTATAATTCTCTTTTTCCAAAACCAAACCGTTTACAGAGGATAGATACCAACCTGTTGATCCTACTCACTGAAAACAGAATGGAATTATTCTCCTTCTGGAAAACTTTATTATATAGATTGAGTACTTAATATAGCTTTTTGTTTTAGTGTAGTAAGAGTTGCTCCAGAACAGCAGAATTAACAATTCAGTATCTTGAGAAGTAGCCAAATTACATTGATGGTGCCTATAAGCCAACAAGATTTAGAAGTAGTGATTTTTGAGAAAAGTATTACCCTTGACTTAAGCATCTTCTCTCAAAATGGCAAAGTGTTGCAGAAGCTTAGTTCTATTCGCATTGTAATCAAAAGTAAACGTGCATTACTTCACCTGTTCATTATCTGTTTATTGGTTACCACCTAATTCTGAGCTGTAAACTTTGAAAAGGCACTGTAAGGTGAGAAACTCTCGTCAACTTTTCAGTTTTAAGTAAGTATGGCTCCTCTTTCCTATCAGGAAAGAATTCACAGCTGTGAATATGCTGACAGTTTGCAGCAAAAGGACTCCAAATGCATGCTAATGTTAATTAGAAGCTCTTTGATATGGATAGTAAAATGCTATGTGGCAAGCAAGCTTATCTACATAGAAAGTAAACATAATAGTGAAACTTTTTCAGCGTAAAAGAAGTTCCATTGAAAGGAAAATTTTTCAACTGAATTCTGTAGCGAGGGAGAGGAAAACGTGCTAGGCTGGAAAGTGGATGAGCCAGTGTGCGATGTGGAGAGGCAGGGAAGGTGACTCGCACATCCAGGTGCCTTTCCTGTCTCTGAATGCACATGGATCCTGTGCAGTCTCTGAGCTGCTGGAATGCACAAGAATTCCCGGTGCGGGCTGAGGCAGCTGCTCCCCCTGCTCGGTGCTGCAGCCGGGGGAGGAGGGTGCCCTGCCCTTGGCCAGCTCCAGGTTACCTCGGAGGCAGGGCCTCTCCTCTGTGTGCTGTATGTCTGTGAGGCTCAAAGTTGAAGTTCAACAGCAAAGCAAACGCTAGAAAATTTGGAGTTCAGTCACAAACTGTAGAAGAAACACTTTTTTAAGAGCTTGCTTTTAGTCCTTGAAGTTCACCATACTGTCTCCCCTACCTGATTAACTGGTGTTGACACAGTCTGGACAGGTACAGACACTGGCTGAACCACAGCTGATGGTGCCTTGGAGGTTTCTTGATTCTTGGTTGCAGTTCTGACAGCAGGAGATGCTGCATTCAGAGAGGCATTGGCTGGCTTTGGTTTGCTGTGAAATAGAAACCAAGAACAAGTTCTCTAACTTGAAGCTAGCTTTGTGTACGTATCCCTAAATTACATCTGTCTCAGTTACTTGTCAACCCCAGCCTCACTTCTGGGAGGCCTCACTTCTGATCTAAGCTGATATGTACTCCTAGGTAAAACTACATTTTGTAAGAGTCAGCCTGCATGTCTGGCCACTCTAATATCTCATACTTAGTTCAGCTACACTAAATGCAGTAAGTGGTCTGGATTAACCCAGTTGTGGCTGTTACCAGCTCTGAGCAGCATGAGAAAACAATGCTAGTTTCACAGAGGACACTGCTGGTTTCTATTTCATGAAGACTTGGGCCTATAACATAATGAAAATACCATGGTTTGTTTGGATACAGATTCAATAATTAATTGCTGAAAAATAAGAGACATGCTTTCTGAGCAACATATCATCAATTTTGCCAGTGTACAGATTGGCACCTCTTCATTTCTAGGTTGTTCATATATGGAAGTGTAAGAGTTGACCCTTTTTAATTTTATTGCTAGGTGAAATAATGCAGACAGTGAAGAGATAGTCTTTTGATTCAGTTTGAGGTCTACATGTCCCCCTAGCAAAGCCAGCTTTCAAAACAGAGGAAGCCTTTCTCAGAGTGAAGATAAAACTGTTGTGATCACTGATTTCTCTTTTGAACTTCTTTTAGCACCTGTTCTCATATTAACTCCCTTTAGTTACAGATGTTCAGATTTGTGGGATGACAGCTGGAAGCTAAGGAAAAATGAAGACACTCTCACTGTACCCAAACCTGGTCTTCCATAATGTGATCATTTGAGGACAACCTACTGCGATGTCAGAGCAGCATTCTGAGGAAAAAACTACCTCACAGCTTAATGAGGTGAGTGATTTAGAAATGCCATTGAGTGATCAGGATCATGGTCAACCCTACACTGACACCTAATGAGATGAATGTGAAAAAAAAAAAAAGCCTGTGACATTTGGACAAGTCTGAGTTAGAATGGAAAACTTCACAGTTCATCCCAAAACAATTAGCAGTACATCCCAAGTCTGAGACCTTTTTGATCTTAAGTTTTATAAAACCCCTAACATTTGTCAAAGTCCATAAACAGATTCAATCTGGAGTATTTTATGACTTTGAAGTTTAAATCGCATACAACAGGATTTGCTGTCAGCCTGAGGTTTTCAGTCGAATACACTGCAAATGTCTTCTCTTTTCCTTTTAAAAGCTGACATTTGTAATAAGTACAATTCTCCTTAGTGATGGAAAAAACCAACAGGGTGCATAAGTCTATCTGATTAAGGCTTCTTTTATCAAGCACTGGTTGCTTTTGATGTTGAATCTGTAAACACAAAGGTGTTCAAAATAAAAGACTGATTATTTTAATTTTCAACCAGTCTGGCTCCCTTTCTAGTTAATAGAAGGACTTTGTTTCTGAAAGAATTTTAACAGCATTGGATCAGATTCTAAATCATCAGGGGATGGATTTCATTTAGGAAAAATAAATAAATGAATATTTCTCAGATTTTAGATTATAGCTGACATATTTTCTTTCTATAATTAAGTAGTTTTTTATACCATCATTTCGGTTCACTCTAGTCCATGTCTATTAATTTCTTTATTTAAAATCTAAATAATCAATCTATACCTATATTCTACCAAAAACCTTGTGTATTTTCATGTAAGAAATTGTACTGCATTCTTTGTCCAAGTCAGACACTTAAATCAGCATTTAAGTTGGATCTAGTCAAATGGCTTTTGTTTTAGTAAATCAATTTTAGAATTTCAATCTTTGTGGTAACATCTCTCTTCTTATATTAATATTTAATATTAAATTTTCAATTCTTGGTCTAAAGTTGAGGACACACAAGCAAACAAATGTGTGTTTGTTCCATACTATTTGTAAAGCAAACAAACAAGCACACAAACAAAATTCTACCCAACCAATCCAAACAAATCCAAAACAGAATGATTATGTGTTGGAAGCTGCAAGCTGAAATGTGTGCATTTGTGGGGTTTTTCACTGTAAGAAATATGGAAGATGTAATGGGTTTTAAACTTACTGATCCATTTCGTCTTTGATGAGTTCACCTTCAGAATCAGAAGAAGAGATGCCTATGAAAAAAAAATATCATTTAGCAGAGGGGTTTTTGGAGTTTATCTGTGGATGATACAAACCTTTATTCAGATTTCCTCTAGACCACTCTATGGATGTGTGTTATAGGGCTGTGCCAAGACAGAAGATCCCATTGCAGGGAAAATTGCATGATGTGCAAGGTGCAGAGCTGCTGTTGATATAAGGCAGATTGGGGAGGAGGTACAATTTAAAGTAAGGAAAACAGCATCCAAGAGTGAATGAATACTTGGGTGTTCCTTGGCTTCTGTTTCAAATGTCTCTATGACTTAGTCCATATTTGTTGTTGTGAATCAAGCTTTCTTTTCTCAGACACCTGATACTGTCAGTTTAAAAGAAAGAAGAGAGACTCCTGGAATCATAACTGTTATTCTCCAGCTAGTCCCTTGTAGCACAGTATGGAGAAGTTACTAGCTCAGTTTACTAACAGCTGTCAGTTACTGAGACTTTTTACACTTCTGATTCAGTCTTCACTGTGCTTGGAATTTGCATTTTTTCTGCAGTTCCTGCCAGGGAGCATCTCCATCAGCCATGGCTCCCATCCAGCACCCACTGAGTTGGGTAAAAGCAGACCTTGGCCCCTGTCTCGAGAGCTTGTAAATCCCTGCCAAGCACAGACATCTCCCAGTAATGTCAGGGGCAGTGCAGATACTAAAAACGGATTCGTCCTTTCGCCGTCAGATTAGAGACGTGAAAGGAGAATAACAGCAGAACAAAATCTGCCTTTAGGTTAGTGCTTTAATTTATGAATGGTCCCACTGTGGTCTGTGATGGTGCTCATAGTATATTTCTCTGGCAGAGAAATGGGAAAAAAACCCTTTGTGTTTATTTCAAGTTTCTAGTCCTACTAGCACAATAATGGAGTCAACCTAAAATCTTACCCAAGAAAGTGTTAAAAAGAAATATAATAAATATACCACTCTTAGGCCTATTAGGTGTAGTAAAAAGCATAAGGAGAAAGAAAAGACACCTATATCTGCAGATACATATTCTATTTGAGGTACAGCATCTACTGGACAAGTAGAATATCAAATCGATGGCATATTTATTTTGGTTACAAGGTCCCAATAAAGGGTAAAGATGAAGCTGTCCTACATTCAATTTGTAATAATGACTGTAGAGAAAAGGGATTAATAAGAACTAGACACGAAGTTTTGGTTCTTATACTTCTGTAGAGTTCCACAGACAAAAAATACAAGGTGGTTTCAGAATATGAATATTTTCGGAGTTTGATCTTGCAGTGAGATACATTAAATCTCCAGGAAGCAACACAGTAAAATTACATGTAAAGGCTGGTCCTTTGTCTGAAGAGTGTTTTACAAGAAAATAATAAAGGTATTAGTAATGATGAAAAGTGTTGAGTCCTGCTATGAATTTTTCGTGACAAAACTATCACAGTTAGCCAACTAGATCCATAATTGTGTCTTAATCCTGTATGACCAATTTCAACAATCAGTTTCTGCAACACTTCTAACATTACCTTCTATGTAAATTTCTGCAGAAGTGGAGTCTGTTCCATAGATGTTGGAAGCAAAGCACGAGTACCGTCCTGTGTCCTCCTCAAAAGCTTCAGCAATAATCAATGAGTGTTGATCACCTGTCTGGATAATTTGAATGTCTGGTGAGTTTTCAAGCTCCTTTCCTTCACAGTACCACCTGCAAGGCAAAAAGAAATTGTTTATCAATGCCAATAACTTGCCAGCTAGGATGACAATGTTTGAAGTCTTTCTGATGATAAAATTGGTAGGTTTGGCCTGAAGATTCTGGCAGAGTACTGCAGGCAAATATTGAATCAACCAACAGTCATAGGAATAAAATATTGATGGTTTTCATAATATTCAATAAAGAGTAAAAGAGCTCTGAATTTGGAATAGTCAGTCCAGCTCTGAATTTCTCTTGAGGTACAATCAGATGTCAGTTGTGGCTTAAAGCGCAGCAAAAACCCCCAGCCCTAAGTGAACAAATTTCCCTCAAACTTGTATTTCCAAAGTTCAAGTTGATTCAGAATGTGACTGAAATTCACTGTAGTGTTACTTTTTGTTTGTCATATATTTAACACAATCTGCTTTTTATAAAAGATGGCATAAGTGTATCACAAGGTAAGAGAGTCAATCTATTACAGTACAGAGGTGCTTCCGTGTAGGAATGGTTTGTGAGACAGCTGCACCTGGAATTCTTTTCTGCACGATCCTGCTGTGTGTGTATAAACTCTTTAAACACAGTTACACATCCAAGAATGTGTTGGGCTCTCCAGAGCTTTCAGGCTCTCATCTCAGGCTTTCCTAAGTCCCTCAGTGCTCAGAAGGGTTATTTCAGTGGAAAATACAGGAATCCAGGCAGAAGGAAAAGCAGCACCTTCCCAGACAGCTCTATAGGATGTTAACGGCAGCAACCACCAGCTCACTCTGAGTTTGTAGCAGAAGAGAGCAGGCCTAAGGGCTGTTGCTTGTTAGTATGGACAAGGCAGAACAGAAGCACAAACAGCAGGTGGGTCTGCAGAACCAGATTCAAATTAAATCTGGGCTTTATAAAGTAGATGGAGTGCTGTGTACCAAGACCCAGAGTTAAATGTTTAGGATAATACTCAGAAATACCTGTAATTGTAGATAACTTGCTAAATTTGAAAAGCCAAACTTAAGTGCATTCCTCTTCACTGTAACTTTTCTCATAAAGATAGCTAGATAGATATAAAATGCCACAAAAATATTTGTATTTTCTTACTGTGACTTTCTTAATTACATGTGATTATCTAAAGCATCTTCTGCATGTGAGGGTGGGAGCTGTCATACTGGCAATATTTTTTATTCAGTTGATTTAAAAGAATTACTAATAATTTCATTTGTCTTATATGGTAACTTGGTAAAAGGAGCTGCCAACATTTGAGTGATACTATAGAAAACAAAATTATTGTGGAAAGGATAAGGATAGGTTTTCAAGTAGTAAATTGTAACAATTAATATTTCCTATCTTACACTATAGGGTTCTTCAGTACATTTCCCTTTCAGATATTTTAGAAAAACATGAATATATAAATTTGTTTTACCACTCAATTGCACAACGTTTTAAGAACAGTTTGTGCTACAAATTAAGCATAAAGAAAATCCCAAATTAATATAGTAAAAAAAAAAAAAACAACTCTAAACAGTTCAGCAGAAACCCAGAATATAACAGAATATAACACAGAATTGAGAAAGGAGCCTCAAGGGGTCTCTGAGGTATGAAGGAGTATAGATCTGGCACTTCAAAGCTGATTCTGTAGCTAAGCTGTAGTCCAGGCCCTATTTGTGCCCATCAGTCCAAACGATCCAACCTGGCTTTCTTGAAGTTGACAGGGTATTCCCTTATATTTCGCATCAGAGATGCCCTGAGCTATGTTCTGTCAGCGGACTCCTTGCCTAGGTAAGCTTATTCCTTACTCCAGGCAGCTTTCAGCAGCCCCTCATACTCCTTCTCAAACCTCAGTGGAACTTGTTTAAGATGCCAGCAGTGTTCTGGACACGTTAACAAACATCATACAGCATGGAGCACCTTTGCAAGTTGGAGAGACAGCTGTGCTCATCCAAAAGGGAGTAGTAGCAGCACATAACCAAGGATGCCAGGTGAGCTGGCATGTGAGAAAAGATGAGGAAGAACGCCCTGGGTGTTCTGGCTCAGATTACAGATCCCCCTAACCCAGCATGCTGACTTGACAGTGGCCAAAAGGAGACACTTAGAGGAGGCTCTAAGAACAGAGCAAATACAGATGTGTGTATATTCACTTATTTCTCTGGAGTATGTAACCATTCTCTTTAACTTCTTTCCCAAGGTGTGAAGCAGCACTTAAAAATAGTTTTTAAAATGTGAAATCACTGGTCTTAAGTCATTATTTGTAAGCTACCTCTTCATGATTTCAGTCTTTCAGGATTTCATGATCACAGTACTGTTACCGTCATTTTCCAGTAGATTAGACTGTATAGTTCCTTGTTGGTTTGCGCTTCCATTCAAAATACATTTCCTTTAAAAATAATTATCTTTCTACCTTCTTCTGATTGATTTTTAGTGTTTGTATTCTGTCATAGTCCTGGCAGATCCTCTAAAACAAAACCTCTTCTAACAGAAGGAACAGCTACTTCTATTTTAAACTTCACCCATAATGGCTTGCCCAAATCTGAAATTTCCCCCACTAGTAGTTGGATACAACAGGGGATTTTTTGACTGGTTCCCCAGAAGTGTGTATCACATTTTCCTTTCTGTTCAGTGGTGTCCTCACTCGCATGTAGTTACAGACACCTTTGCTCATAGAGGGGTCCTTGGCATCCGGGACACAAAGCTCCAGTGCCTGGGATAGACGAACAACTCTACCAGGAGCAAGTAGAGGAAATGTTTAGCAGTCACAAGGGAGAAGTATGGTAATGGGCATTACAGGGTCCATTGAAAATGTCTTTTCACAATTATTAGTGCCTTTTTAAGTTCCAGGCTAGGAAATTATATAGGATTCCTGCAATACTGAAAGGAGAAATTTTTAAAATTCTGTCTACAATGTGGTTTATTCTACTGTCATTCTCAAGATCTGCAGGTTGTTGATGGTAACTGAAAATGGTCGCATTGGCAGGAGAGAAGACCTAAGGTTCATGCACTTGTTTGACTACAAGCACAAATTTGGTATATGAATGTACAAGTTGCCTTTTAGGTGTGTAATTCATGTAGGCAACTGTGTACTTTGGGACGTGAGTCATGGCACTTACTCATGTCTTTTTATATACCTACCTCATGCCTCTTCCTTATACTGGAGCCTGGTTTTAGCTTGTTAGCCTTAGCAGATCTGAATAAGCATTAAAGAGAATACCCATGTTCTAGAATTTGATCTCATTTTCAGCAGCATCTTTTCAGGATATTAAAATAACTTGCATAGTACAGTGCTATTATATTTTTATGTCCATTTAAATGTAAGCTAATTTTTACATTTCTTTTATTAGTATACAAACAGTATATTCCTTTAGTAAACTCAAGCAGTGAAGCAGGATTGAGTTAATTCATTTCTCTGCAGTTTTTTTTTCCTTTGGTTAGTCCCAAATTTACAACTTCAAGAATAAACTAGGGTTTCAAACCTGTGTTTAGTTCTCTGTGCAGTGTATTCTGTAGTCACTATTTTCAGCATAATGTTCAAGTATTTTGAGGTTAAGTTGAAAAAGAGAGCATGTTCTGTGAATGTTGTCTCTCTGCAATGCTTCTAAATCCAAAACAATTGTCTCCTGTGAAGTTAAGCTTCATGCAAAACTTTGGTATGGCCATATCTACTCCTTGCTTATTAACATTTGATTTTAGACTTACCGTGCAAACGTTGTACGTGGTAGCAGTGAAATGTCAGTTCCAGGGGGAGTTCTGACATTGAGATACGTGGCATGACTGAAGTAGCAATACTCTCTGTCACTGACATTTCATTCCTGCCACGGATTGCAACGATAGCTTCCTCGTGCAAGGGAGGTTCACATTAAGCCCAGGCAGTGTCATCCCGTGTGCCAAATTCATCCTAGATATTAATCCATTGACTTGACTGGAGTTGCATGTAAGAGAAGTTTGGCTCTAGACTTTGAGCACTAAAACAGACAAACGCTTTCATTTGGCAGCCAGGAAGAAAAATCTTAATTAATCTTGCATGGCTTCAGAGTTTCTAAAAATCTATGATTAGTTGCAGGTCTAATATCCTCAAACAAAGCAGCACTAAAACACACCTTTTAAGCTTTGTATGCCTATGTTAAAGAATGTTTTCATGGAAACCTCATGACATACAGCCTGTTTTTAGAACCTTAAATCCTCATGACACTTCCAGGATAGCTGTGTATGCCAAACCATGCAATGTGATTCATCAGTAAAATTAACCTAGGAATGATGTGCCAAACAGTTTGGAAAAATGTAGGCACCTCTGAACTTGAGGGAAAAAGGAGTGCTCTCCTCAGAGAGAGGAGTGAATGTCACACCTACCATTACTCATACAGAAACAGAGCTGTAGAAGGGAGCATGAGAAGGAGGTCATCAAACACTTTGGAAACAGACCACACATTTCTCTCAAAGGCTTATTTCTATACTGCAGTACAGTCAGAGTAAAGCAATCATCAGTAATTGCAGTAGTGCTCTTTAACTGTGAGCTAAAGTTTGAGCTAGCTGGAGGCACACATCCTGTGGTATCAGTCTTTGTCTCTTCTGTGACAGTGCGTTCAGCTGATGGTACTGAAAAATGGGTAACTTTTCACCCAAACTTCTAAATAGGTTGGCTGCACGAGCTTCCTCTGCTTTGTGGGCTTGTTATGTTAAGGCTGAGATACCTTAAAAAGCAGTTGGACAGGTCTTTATTGAGCCAAGAGGACTTAGCTTTCCATATACTGGTATTTCAAATCAGTTCCCCGTTTCTCCACTTGCTCCAGCATCCAGTTTTCTGTCTTCAGTGAGCCCTCATGCTTGACAGTTACCTACCACACCTGTAATGCTTTATCATTGCCATGACTTGGTAATTTGATAAATAATCAAAATGGTATTTTGACCCTGATCCATCATGAATATCATTTATACCAACTTTTACATCAATTTAGTTTAGTACTATCTTGCTTTCAAATATGGTATCTGCCCTTCATATTTTCCAGTCCTTTCTATCCCTGTGATCAGCATCTTTCTCAATCTCCTATTTCTAATTTCTCTCTTATAATCCCCATTACATCAGTTCAACCATCGGATTGCTCCTGCTGTTGACTGATTAACTACATTACAGAGCTTGCTGAATCTTGTTCTTGTTTCACAATGCTCTGGGTTCCCACAGGATGACTTCCACTTTGTAATTGTATTTAATATGTGCATTATAAATCACTTGGAATTCCTTTCTGTGATTAGGAAGTCCATTTTAAATCAAAAGTCATTAAATTTTCTTTCATCAGTTGCTACCTTGCCAGTCAGTCCTTTCCTGGGACTGCTGCTTTTTTAATTTCTCTTGCCTCTCTATAAGAATACCTCTTTCCTTGCCCAGCTCCACAGATACTGAACTAACTGAACACCATAAACCTTGGAACACTCTCACCCTCAAAGCAAAACAGTTGGCCAGTTCTGAGCACAGTTCTGCTCACAGCTTCACAACTATAGCCAACAAGATGCCTCCATTACTCTTTTGGAAGCTTTGCACAGCAGATCAAAGATAAGCACTATTTCTAGGAAAAAAATGCTGCATTCTTCTGGTCCCCACGATTACTGGAACACAAACCCCAAAGCACATTCTGTTTTCTGGTTTCCTTGTGCTGTAGCAGCGACTAACAAGGCCATGATCACTGGAAGCGTGTGAATATTTATCACTCAGTCAAGTGATGATTTTTATGCCCTTTCTTAGTGTTACTTCTACACATTGGTGGAGTTGAAAGAATCTTGGATGAAATCACAAAGTTTTGTTAATAAATAATTATGATCAGGAAACTGTTCAAGGAGCTAACATTCCCAGCTTTCTCCTTAATATAGCACGTACATACACACAAACACAAGGGAGAGATGGTTCCGAGTTCCCCCTTGTGATTTACCTTTTTGTTTTTTAGTTTAAATAGTGAAACTGAGCCTGATCTTTTTCTTGAGCTTGACTGCTTGGGACTAATTTCCCTAGGGGACTTCTTTCTTCCTGTCCTGAATTTCCCGTATCTGACGGATGCCTATTCTACAGAAGTGTAGTAGCTCCTGTATAAAATGGCATTCACATAAGTAGCTTATTTAATTAATCAAAATGAACAAGATCAGATGTTGAAATAGAAATTCCAATTTAAAAGCTTCAGTTTTGTTGGGACAAAAGTGGGCCCAAGCTACAAAGATATCCATTATCCAATTCTGTGGCATCAAGTGGTCCCTGAATTGGGTGTACAGGCATTCTGGTCATCCCTGGATATTCTATAGGATGAGCCATCATTCCTGGATTCTTTAATCTGTCCTTGCAAGACTTTGGTGAGGTTATAGTGTCAGCTTCTAACTCTTGTTAAACACCTAAACTTAGATGACATGAACACCTTGTCACTTTTATTCATGTATACAGCACAAACATGATCTGCTGGTGTGAGGACAGTGTTGTGACCTTCTGGAGGAATACCTACATTGAACATTGTGTGTTGGAGTACAGCCTATGAACAAGCATTTCAGTATTCACCTGTTCTGAATACAAAGAAAACCAGATTGAGTTTCTGTACAGGTGCAGATACGTAAGACAAGTTTATTTTACTTGTCTTTGCACTATAAGCTGTGAATGGTGAGAGGGGGGAAAGTATTTCTCATGTCCAGGGATCCTACTGACATTTTTATTATCGAAAAGATTTATCAAAGCAAATGCCTGGAGAAATAAATCTCAAAGTCATTATAAGCAAGAGCAATGTTCAGAGAGTGTTGCTAATATCTAGGGGATGATATTTCCTGTTTGTTTTCTGTCAAAACCCCCCCACTTCTCTGGCACTGTTTTCTCTTTTAGTCAGACTCCTCTATGAGTTTAAGGGCTGAACACAATACAACACTTGTAATGGCATAAGCTCCACCAAGGGAATTCCTCAAAACTGTTAATTAAAGCAGTGACTTTAGGCATGAAGCATAGTAGAAATCACATTCTTCCCAACCGAGGTATTTCCTGCCTGCACACACCTACCATTACAGAAATACAAAATGCAAGTGCGGAATATGTTTACCTGACTTCAGGTGCTGGGATTCCTACCACAATGCAGTCCAATTGCACTTTGGATCCTTCAGGAACTTCCCTGCTCTTCAGTTTTTGGGTAAAGCGTGGTGGTTGTCCAATGGGCTCATCAGAATATACAGATGCAGATTCTGACTCTGTTTTCAGCTCTGCACTTGTTAATTGACTGATAGATTCCAAGTTTGCTGCCTGTTGATCGTCTATTTGTTCAAATGTTTTCTCTGCTTTGTTTTCCAAGTCTTGAGGTGATGGAATGGAAAGCCTTTCTCTGTTTTCTGAGGTGAGAGACAGGCTAGAGCTACCTTTGTGAGCAGACTTATTCTTAGAATCAATTTTGCTCTTGTAGTTTTTGCATGTTCGGGGTCTTATTCTTTCAGAGTTGTGAGCTTTGAAAAGTGAGGAGAGCTCCTCAATGAAATCTGCCGCCTTGTTTAGGAATTCCTTTTTGGATTCTGATTCAGAAGGGAGGTGGTGTTTCTTTACATCTTGAGAGCTACCTTTGGACCCCTTTGTATTTCTGACATGTTCCTGACAGAAGCTGGAGTGCAGGTCATTGTCTGAGGTTTTCGAAGCTGTAGACTGGGCCATTTGTTTGTGTTTTCCCGTGTTGTTCAGCTGCCCTGGGGGATGCTGTGAATGTGCCTGAAGCTCATCCTGTTTAGTTTCCAGTGGATTCTGATCAATAGCTTGTCTTGCCAGGTTTACACTTTCATCAAGCTCTTCTTGGCTCAAAAAGGCAGAGAGATCTGGAAGGTCATCTTGAGCAGCTACCTCATCTGAATCACCAGAAGCATTGCCATAGTGGAAATTATGAGAAACTGGCTCTGATCTGCTTCTTTCACTCTTCCCTTGACGCTTAGTTTCGGCTAAATAACTCTCTCTCAGAAGTTGAGATATTGAAGTTGAGGTTTCTAAACTGTCGTCTTGCATGCTGCCAACAAAAAGGACAAATAGGACCACGCCTTATCAATAGCAATTTTTTTTAATTGAACACAATGACAGGCTTCTGAAAAGCAGAACACAACATTTTCAAACTGCATCTGTGCACTGAATACTTGTAAGGACTTGTAATACTTGAAACATAAGGACGCCCTTGTGTTAAAGGCCTGCTGCTGCACATCCTGCCAGATACTGTTGCCTTTGCCCAGTAAAGTTCATCTTTTATCACTTTCTACTCTTGGTAGCCTTACATAGTTAAAGTAACTGCAAGTCTGGTACTTTCTACTCTGTTCCAGGCAAAACTTCAACTACAGCGCTATTAACTGAGTTTCAATGTTAAATCTTCATCATTGCTAACGTGTGTTTCTTAGCTAAGAAACAATCTCATCAGATGGATTAAGTGTTGGATATTTCAGGGACTGAAGGTTGTTGAGAATAACAGTACTTTTAAATGAAGTAAATTTGGCTTGAAAGCACTGAAGTAGTAAGTAAATGAACCCTCAAAATCATATGAGGGATGTGAGGAGGAAGAAGAAAGAACAAAAATAATCTATAAAGACAATTTTTCATGCATTATAGGAAGCTATAATGGTACTAAATGTTCCACAGCTTCTTAAATTCAGCCTTATTTCTAATAAGCTATTTCAAGTAAGTGGAGAACTATGTCATTATTTGATACAAATGTAATTTGTACTACAGGGCTTTCAGAATCATTACCTTAGGTCATCCTGATTCTGAAAAAATGTACCACATCACTTGTGAGTATCAGAAAGCCCATACTTAACCTGCAAAGCTTATTGACATGAGAGCCATGATGAGCGCAGGGGGATTCAAACATCCTGTTAACACACACATCTTGTGGTGGCCTAAATATGAAGACAAATAACTGCTCTTTACCCCATTCAGAGAGCTAGTTCTGCTCAGATACTCAAACAAGTGCATGACTTCACTGGATCTGTCTCTCAGACTGTGCAGTGCTCATTATCTCCCTCATGTTTCATTTATGGTGTGACAAATCTTGCTGCAGTGGTTTCAGGTATTCCTACCCCAAGGTATCTGGTTTGTTGTACTGCTGGAGGTTCTGTTCCTGTCGTGGCATCAGGAGAAGGGAATATCCATGCCCTAGTGTTCCCATCTCCATTCACAGCCTTGTGTAACAGCTGAAGTTGCCAGGGAAAAAAAAGTAAAAATCGTATCTCTGCTGTGAAAGGCTCTGGACTTTTTTAGCAGGACAGTTGTCCCTGGAAAAGGGCTGGTAGTGAACAAATGAAATAGTAATGGCTTGTGCTGCTGCACTATTTCTTCCTGGAACATGACTGGCAGCCCTTATTCCTTATTTACTAAAAGGGAGGGTTTCAATTTAAACTGTTTATATTCTTCTTCAATGAATGAACATACAGCTATCATAATCTGATGTGAATTTTGAGACCTTAATCCCGCTGCTTGAGGCACAATTTGTTACACTGAAATCCTTTTTCTTATGTAAATATTTTAGATTTATTGATTTTTGCTTTGTTTTCGTGGTATGAAACAGAGAAAATCACTAAGACTGCAGAGGCACCCAATCAAAGTATTGCTAAGTTTGTGCCTGTACAAAGAATGAGAAATATAATGCTGTATAAATTTTAGCCTTCTAAGCACCCAGTCTAGTCCCTGCAACTGAGCCAGGGTCTGTGACACTAATTGAACACTTGGCATTAAATTATCTGGCACAGTGTTGCAGTGAAGCTGTGGCACACAGAGAACATTGATTTGGGAAGCCCACATGAGATAGTGTTGTGAGCTGTTTCATGACTGGACAGAGTTTGTAACTTAACCTCTTAAGAGTACAAAGAGGTCTCCATGAGGCTTAAAGTTCCTGCTGTGTGGAAACTGCTTTTGCTTGCTCAGCTTTAACTTCTTAGGCAGCTGTGCCACCTTAGTGGAGCTGAACGTGTTTAAGGGGCTCTCGTAGCTTGTTTGTGCTGATCGCTGTGTGTGCTGTAAAGGTCACAGCTGAAGCTACAGTTTCAACTCCCAAGAGTTTAAATACATTCTAACATAAGGAGTTTACAGACTGGAAGACAGATCTGTCCCATGAATGAACTGCAGCCCTAGAACCTCAAGCCTGCTCCCCATGGGCCTTTCTGTCTGCTTAAAATCAGAAGGGGTGAGGCAGAGCCATCGCCAGCTCTTTCCTCTGCTCTGTGTGGGTGGCTGAGGCTACAAAAGCAGAGCCGTGTGTGCCTCAGCGGGATGTCACAGCTCTGGAGGGATGCAGCTCCACACTGACCTCTCCACGTGTGGCTCTGGCTGAATTAGAACATCCAGCTCTTTGTAGCTCTACATGCCACAGTGGAAGGTTCTATTTTACATGGCTGGAGAAGTATGTATTTTACAAGGTGGCAGAATTTAGCTTGCTGCATTTCTTGGCCACTCTTTCCTGAAACATTTCAGAGTAGCACATCTTCATCTCAGTGTATGTAAAGGTCATCAGAGCTGAAAAAAGATGATGCAGACCTTTAGAGAACACTGGACACTCTAAGGATGAAAGGCAAGTAGGGAAGGAATATTGTGTGATCAAAACCCGCTGAAGTCAAATGAACTTAGTAAAGAACTCCTGTAATGGTTGTATCTAAAGGGTAAATGAAAATTATCTGACTGAGGCTGTTTAGGGTTTCATTTTCTTCTGTCGTACAGATATTGCTTGGTTTTCTCATTGAAGTGCTCTGTCTGTTTCAACAGAGGATGTTAATCACAGTGCAGCTTTTCTGCAGGTAACCATAGTAAAGCAACTGTGTGCTCAGTATGGTTATTTGAGACTTTGTTCTGGGTCTTGCATATCTTCTATTCATCTTTGGATGAACTGAAAGCACTGAAACATGAAAGAAATAATTTCTGCTAATTTGCTTAAGGAGTAGTATTGCAATATAAGGAGGTACTCTCAAAGATATGTTTAGATTGGCAAAATAGTTTTATAATTCTAGCTGGAAAACCCTAGTGAGGAAGCCACTGTCTGATACCAAAGGTAGGAAATCAAACAATTCCCCAGCAAAGGACCTGGAACCACTTCCTTTCTTCTGCTCATTGGAGCAGAAGAGGTTGAAGGGAGCAGAGTTCTCCTTCTTGAATTGGGGAGCAAGATATTAATGAGAACAAATCTAATACCAAATTCTTAATACTTAGAGGGCCATCACTTTTCTTTAGAGCTCACCCAGGGTCAGAATTTTATGTCTTAACTCTTCTCTATTTTCAGCTTGTGTAGAAGATGAGTTTTTATTCTATTTTTAGTAAGGAAGTAGTTAGTTTCCAGTCAAATATAGTACTTTGAGGCGGTGCTTGTCTACTGAAGTATTAAAATATTTTGAATTATGTGATGTTTTTAATTTGATGGAAAATGTTACGTTTCAGCAAATGTTGCTGTGAGGCTATGGCGCAATCCAATTACAGTTATTAATTCTGCCTTGCTTATGCCTTGAGAGATGTCCAGCATGTTGTTGGGGTTTTTTTCCAAAGAACTGTGCTAATTGTACTGTAATTGCAGATGTTTCTGGTGAGAAGATAAGTGCAGATAACTCTGTTGAGCAGGCAGTAAGAAGGACAAACTTGTAAAAGCGCAGTAGGCACTAATCTGTGGTGGCAGTGAAAGCACCAATCATTTTGCCAACGGGAAAAGTGTTCTAATAAACCTGTACCAAGGGCAGAAATTGCATTGCTGGTTCCAAATAATGTCTCTAAACTGGTGTTATTTAGGGGGAAATGGGCTGACTGACTCCAGCACACTCTCTGCTCTTGACTGGTTCATTACCTACAGCACCAAACCAGAGTGCTGAGGACAACACCTTTGCCCTTCCTGGGACACCAACAGCAGTGACCTTGGGCGCCTTTTATCTTGAAAGGCACCA
The DNA here is from genome assembly GCA_013397935.1 of Dasyornis broadbenti. Taxonomy (NCBI): domain Eukaryota; kingdom Metazoa; phylum Chordata; class Aves; order Passeriformes; family Dasyornithidae; genus Dasyornis; species Dasyornis broadbenti. The sequence continues at coordinate 962,090 of VZRN01000794.1, read as the reverse complement.
GAGGATGCCGTGAACAAAACTGACTCCATTAATTTTGCCACTCTGCTAATTCAGTTTCCAGTAGCCAACTAATTTGGCTAAAGAACAAACTTTCTGAGTTTCCAAGAGCCTGTGGTTGTGGTGATGTTCTCTTATTAGCTAAGTGATCTTTAGGATTAAATATTCACAAAGGTGGAATTAGTTCCCACAGTTTGTTTTGGCAGTGGCTTGACCTCAAAATCCTTACGTGGAAGGAAGGAAAATTGCACCAGAAGGGTCTTGCATAGAGTGACACCAAACACTTTCATTTCCTCTTATTTGAGGTTTGTTAGACTCATTCCTGAGTCACCACTGAAAGAATCTAAACTTTTCCTACAGAAACAGCAGTAGTGAAATCTCAGGAAAGCTGAAGGGAATCCCAGATATATCTGATACATTTCTGTTTTATTTGGTGAGAACAGCTTCTAATGCATGATGCCCTAAAAATAACCTTTCAAACTCTCCTTCTCTGTGTCAGGATAAACAATTAGCAGATTTTATGCGAAAAGCATTTGAACATCATCTTTGGCTTTCAAAAGTTAAAAAGAAATTTTAGTCAGTACATGTTGTTCCTGTCTTAGCTTTTCAAGCTCCCATTAATTCTGTTGAGAGTGCTTTTATGTGAAACCCCAGCACTAGAGCAGCAAGCGAACTGCTGCTTCTGCTCTGCAGAGAGGCAGCTTTGTGGCCTTTACGCAGCAGACTCCGCAGGCCCAGCACCTCAGTGTGGAAGCTGGAAAATTTAGCAAATATTACAGGCTGTATCCACTTCATGATTAATTTAATTGCACATAAATGACATCTACCTATGGAGTGTTGAACACCAGCATTCATGGGGGTGTTCCAAGTGTATGATTACCGCTTTGAGAAACAAGGTAAGAGTTGACACAAGCGATCTGTCCTGCAGACGTTTGATGATCACAGTCACATTCTCATGTGCTTGCAGGAATTCTCACTTAGCAGTTGCCATTGTCACAGTTTCTGTTGCTGCCTGTTGACAGGCTGTGGCTGCTGCAAGGCAGACGTGGAATTCAAGACACAGGAAAGGTTAGGCTGGAGTAGAGGACTAAGGTTAGCACTTCTGTGTGTTTGGGGCTGTGCGTATGAGATATTTTTAAAGTTGTGTTTAGAAAGCTATGTACAAGAAGGTGGTTTACTTTTCTGTTTTAGACACATTAGTGGCTTTGAATTCCATTCCTTGTAATGAGTCAGATAACTAAACTCCCATTTCCAAGTAATGTAATTAAATATGGAAAATGGAGAATCTCCAGGCTCAGGAGTGTAACAACTTCTCATGGAAACAAAATCCCTCAGAAATGGGATGGGATAAATCCTCTCTCCAAGTTATTCTGCAGCAGACACTGCAAGAGCCCTGTGTGCACTTGGAGTCATGCCCTGGCCCATGACCTCACTGTTACAGTATTAGACACACTAAGCAGAAGGAAATACTCAACTCTGCTTCAAGGAAAAATCACATAAAAAGCTCTCTAACTTTTTCAACATTTCCTTTTTACTCTCATATAATGAAAAGACCTTTTATTTTTCACTCTGATCACAAAAAGTCTTAATTTTTTCATAATTAATGTTGTCACTTAGTAGTTCTCCAAATAAGAACTTAGACCCTTTATTCCATGTCTCAACTTCCCTTTTCCTCCTCAGTGAATCTCCTTGATCTGCCAAGCAAACAAGATCTTGAAGAAACAACATCAAATTGAAAGAAATAAATTTCAGCTGATTTTTAAATTAGAAGGTCAGAAAGGAGAACAGGTGATGGCTGTCTTTGAGGCCTGCCTGGGATGCTTCTCCATCCTCCTCTCCCAATGACCTGTGCAGCCAGGCCTCAGATATCAGGACAATTTCTGAGTGTACTTCAAGTGCTCGCAACGTAGGACAAGTTTTTATTGATTCAAGTAATGTATATAGTGCTCTTTCCTTCAAGGATTGCCCTTATGAGAAAAAGTTTCTACAAAAGGCCAAAAAAGATGCAGCAGAGATCCACAGTTTGATGCTGAATTTACATATGAAGTCCTCAATGAAAATATAACTAACAGGCAACACATTCATTTATCCTGGTTCAAGCACACCACTCAGCATACCCTTTTTCATGGCTAAAACTGTAAATCCATTTTCATTGTGAGCCAAATGATTTAAACTCGGTCATTTCTGTGAGTCCTGTATGTGTGAGCAGTGCAGAAATCCACAAACACATGTGGTTGAGGACTGTTGTAATGTTTTAATTTGGGACTGAAACTACAGCTTTAGCTCTCTGTATTCAAAGGCATTGCATGGGCTCAGTGTGGACTGACAAATTACAGCACTGCATTGGAACTGTAATGAGAATTTGCACAACTTAAAATGCTGAGCAAAAGTCTCGATTGTATCTGTGTGTGTAAGTGGCACCAGTGTGAGGGACTCACACATGAGTATTGACGACTGCACAACTGACTGCTTGTGCAGCCAAACTGCCCAAAAAAGAGCCCTGGAAAGCAGGGGTGTGCAAACTACATGGCACTTGCACATCTCTTTCTCTGGAAATTTCAAATCTGTGGGCTGTTTGGTTTTAAAATGAGATTCAGTTTTCCTACAAATACAGATTCCTAGTAGAAAAAGGAACTTAAGTCTTAAATTAGACACAAAAGGAATATGGATTGCATTTCCCACCTCAGGTTTTTCAGTTGTGCCTTTCTTTTTTCAGTCTCACTGTATTTCTTTCTTTTTGTCCCCTGTTCTGTCTTTTTAATGCTTTTTCATTACTTTTCCTTAAGAACATTGTAACATAAAAGCCTTCACATTTGAATCATATTTTCAAACTGCAATGTTTAAATGAGATTTATACTAAGTGGAATTAATTTGCCCATTCCTGTAGAATATTCCTGTTTATGAAAATAAGCACTAAAGCAGTTAAGTTTTAAACAGAAAAGTAAACTGATTTTTTCTTTTCCTCTCCCCCCACCCCATGGTTTTGATTACAATTGAGGTTGTATTGCCCAATTGCCATTATGGTATTGTGTACATTTTTAACAACCTATCTTAATGTTGTATTTATGTGCAAATATACTGACACTGATAATTATTAGCAGCGGTTGATAAAAAAATCCCTTCAGTACCACAGCAAGATCTGCTGTAAAATCTCAAAAGAATGCACAGGAACAAAATACCAGCACAGACCACACAGTTCCCCTTTGTGCTTGGTATCTGTCATGTACAAGACCTACCTAACTCCTGAATTGACTACAAATATTTTTTGATATGTAAATATTCTGCTCAGCTACAGGAACTAACACACTTGCTATTACCTTTTAATTTTGTTAGCTGCTTCTGAAAGTAAAAAAAAATAATTTAAAAGACAGACAAAAACAAAGAAATATCCTGACCTTAGGAACCTTCAGGAGATGTAGGAGAAGGAGAAGGAGAAAAGCTGAGGTGAAGTTTACGAAATTGTTCCATTAACACTTGCTGATTTTGTTTTCACTCTTAAACTCTAGAGCATCTTCACAAATGTAAACTTCATGACCGAAACAAAACTGCTGATAAAGTAATCACTGTCTTTAGCATGATTTGTATAATGTTCTATTAACATATACTCAGGAGCTACTCTGTTCTCTTGTCAATTGTTGATGTATTATTCGGTAAGACTTAAGATGGGCTTCTGATTACTGCTTAATGTTGCAATATATTGGGCCAAACATTTGCTACTGACAGTCAAATACTTTTCTGAGAGAGAGAAAGAGAGCAAAGGAGATAGTGAGAGCTCAAGGGTGAGAGCTATGCCCTTCTAGCAGGACTGTTTCTGCAGCTGTTGTGTACATTAATCCAGAGAGCAGATCTCCCTGCACTAAATATAGCCACGGGGGTCATTTTACATGACAGAATAAATAATTAAATAAATCGAAAGCATTTAACTATGGGGGGTCACATTAAATTAGGTTTGATTTTGCTTGAGAAGGAATTCCAAATTATGGCATGTTGGTTTAAGGCTGGATACCAGAATGTAAAGATTTTGCTCCTCCATTGTTTCATGAAGGGAAGATGTGCAGGAAGAGGAAAGAGTCCCAGCAAGGAACTTTTCAGGTCATTAGAATCTTGTTGACTCTTTAGAGGAGTCAGACTGGCTCCGAGGGATTTTGAGAACCCCACCAATGCTATTCAGGTTCTTTATAATGCCATAGAACACTGTTTCTCTTTCACTGCAATGCATATACCTCAGCATGATCTAAGTCAGTTCAAAAATTATTTGTTCCCTGTATATGCCTGACAAGCTATAATTAGCATTCAGATATACATGCTCATCAAACCCTTCTGCTACACTCTGCAAAATCAAAATGTAAAGCCATCTAAAATCGAGGGATTACCTTTTTAAATTCCTCCAGATGTTGCTGCCCAACCCTGGCAGTTTGTAGCGATGACAGTTATCCAGAAGTGCGAGATTAAAGTGAAGGAAGCGAGGGAATTCTTCAAGTCCTCAGGAACAGAAACAGCTAGGAGTCCATACAGTGAAGGAAATTAACCTTCGTTATTCTGAGGATGGCTGTAAGAAGCTGGACAACCTGTCACCACCGGAGCAATAGCATTTGTCAGTTTGCAGGTCCCAAGTTATTTTGAGCAGTGTAAACCATGTGCCCGCGGAGCATTCCACCTCATTGGACAGGGAATCCACTGCTCCACCAGCACCTATGGGCACCGAATGCCTTCTCCTCGCTCATGAAACGGCCCCTATAGATGCTTATCTGGGTTCTGCTGATTCATCCAAGAGGCTCTGTAGTGGCATTGTATCACTCTTGTCAGCTGCTTTGCACTTCAGCCTCTTAAAATTACTAGATATTGCTCTTTCGTTAAGTTTTGATCAGAGCTTGAAGATTAGAGTCGCAGGGAAACCCATCAGCTGGTAACAATGAAAAAGTTTTGCAACTCCAAAGGCAAACTCAGCAAACATGTGTGATTTAAATAGAAAAATATTCCTGACTTCTTTGGAGGGTTCAGTTTAATAAACACAGTGAAACAGTGCCGAAATTCTTCAGAAGGACCTGTAACTACAGATCCTCAAAAAGCTAGAACTTCTAAACTTGTTATTGAATGCACAAAAGTAAATTGTTGCAGAAAAACTAATTAAAAGAGGCAATCAAAACTCTGCTGTAAATAAAACTGAGAAATAAACATAGGTGGAATAATTTTCAATGCACTTGAACCAGTACACAGAGAAACCCTGTTCCTATATAGAATTTCATTGCTTAAAACCTTGACTTGCTAAAACCTACCACATCACTTGGTGAACACAGAGACAAGATTTTCGATTCTGCTCCTGCTAGACACCAGCAACAGAAAGTCATCTGTAATTTTAAACAGTTCATCTTACCAAAAATACTGCTCGATTGTTGATGTATTATTGTATTAAAAATGCTTGTCACAATTCTGATTTTAAAAGATTACTAAAATGTTACGCATTTATGATGGGGAATTGATATGTTGATATACAGGCCTTTTCATAGCTAATGATATAATAGCTGGCTTCTTGACCTTCTCCCAGTTCTCTCCAAACACTATCAAGCGAGCAACTGTACTAGAAAAGAGGTTCATCTGTGGAGTGTAGTTCTTCAGAAAGTTGTTGTATGAGTCGTAACAGTATGAAAAGCCAGAGGGAAGGGCAATTCTTTCATGTAAAATTTCCTGATGCATTGGAGGTAGTTTTCTATTATTTCACTCTCTTTTGGTAAAATATTGTCAGGTTTAACCCCAGCTGGTAGCAAAGCCCCACACAGCTGCTCACTCCCAGCCCCTGGTGGAATAGGGGAGAGAATCGGGAGAGTGAGGAAGGTTGTGGACTCAGATAAAGGTAGTTTAATAAATGAAACAAAAGCCATGCACACAAGCAAATAAAAGCAAGGATTTCACAAAGAATCACAGAATAAGCTGAGTTGGAAGGGATCCATAAAGATCATCGAGTCCAACTCCTGGTCCTGCACAGGACACCCCAAGAATCACACCATGTGCCTGAGGGCATTGTCCAAACACTTCTTGAGCTCCGTCAGGCTTGGTGCCATGACCACTTTCCTGGGGATCCTTTTCCAGTGCCCAACCACCCTCTGGGTCAAGAACCTTTTTCTAATATCCAACCTAAACCTTCCCTGGCACAGCATCAGGCCGTTCCCCCAGGTCCTGTCACTGGGCATCACAGAGGAGAGATGGTTGCCCCATCCAAGGTTCAGAATCCGGCACTTTCCCTTGCAGAACTTCATAGGGTTGGTGATTGCCCAGTCCTCTCATCTGTCAAGGTCTCTCTGCAGGGCCTCCCTGCCTTTGAGGGAGTCAGCAGCTCCTCCCAGCTTTGTATCATCTGCAAACTTGTTTAGTATCCCTTCCAGTCCTGCATCCAAGTCATTTATGAAGATGTTGAAGAGCATAGGGCCGAGGATGGAGCCCTGTGGAACCCCACTAGTGACAAGTCACCAGCTGATGTCACCACATTCACTGTCACCCGTTGCACCAGACCCATGAGCCAGTTGTTCACCCATCCCATAATATGTTTGTGGGATGGACATTTTCTCCAGAAGGATCCTGAGAGAGACAATATCAAAATTTCGGATTTACTGAAATCCAGAAAGATTACATTAACAGGCTTCCCTGAATCAACTTGGTGGGTTATCTTGTCATAAAAGGAAATCAGATTCCACAGGGAGGACTTCTCTCTCATGAAGCCATGTTGGCTGTGACTGATGACTATGACGTGTTCCAGGTGTTCTTCAATACCTCCCAGAACAATCTTCTCCGTAACTTTAGGAGGCACTGAAGTTAGATTAACAGGCCTGTAGTTTCCAGGGACCTCCTTCTTGTCATGTAAATCAGGACAATGTTTGCCATCTTCCAGTTAGCTGGGACCTCTCCAGCTTCCCAAGACCACTCAAAAAATCATTGAGAGAGGTTTTGTGATGATATCAGCAGCTCTTTGTGGATTCTTGGATGAATCCCATCAAGCCCCGTGGATTTGTAAGGATCCAACTGGAGCAGCAGATCCCGCACATTTTCAGGGTTGACTGGGAGTTTATCATTCTCACAGTCATGGTCCTCCAGCTCAAGGCACTGAGACTCCCTTGGTCCATCATCCATGTTGAAGACAGAGGCAAAGAATGTATTAAATACCTCTGCCTTGTCCCTGTCCCTGTTTGTGAGGTGACCATCCGCATCCTGTAATGACTCTGAATGTCCCCAGAATGTCCTTCTTCCCCGAGCTCTGTGTGCTGAGCATGGCCCCACACGGTCTGGGATATCCCTTGGGTCACTTGGGGTCAGCTGTCCCACTGTGTCCCCTCCCAACTCCTTGTGCCCCCCAGCCCCTCGCTGATGGGGTGGGGTGAGGGACAGGAGAGGCCTGGACTCTGTGTAAGCTCTGCTCAGTGATAACCAAAACATCCCTGTGTTCCCAACACTGATTGCAGCACAAATCCAAAACACAGCCCCATGCCAGCTACTGTGGAAAAGAACTTAACTCTACCCCAGCAAACACTAGCACAAATACCATTGTCAGAATAGCTTATGAACATGAGTTTGTGATGTGTTTTCTCTGATGATAAGGAAAGCTTGTATAGTGAAGTCAGTCCTTCTTTTGGGCACAGGTGAGGATTTTATGGGTTGGGTGATGTCTAATGTAACTTTATACCTGAAACAGAGATCTAAGATATTGTTTATAGTATTTGTAATGGTAGATATGAGGCATACAGTGCTGGAACACGCTGCCTGTTGATAGTGTACAGTGTGCTGTTGTGGTTTTGACATTACAGTGTATGTAGATGTGTCGGCTACAAAGTCTGCAGCCTGAAAGTAAAGTCTGATGTGTCTAGTACAATAGTTGTAAACCTATGGGGAGTTCCGCTGAGATGCAATTATTACCAAATGTGCATGGAGTCTCGCTGTTTGTGTGCTGTTTGTGAACTCCTGTTTGTGCATGATATGCAAAATTATTCAAGCTGATAAAAAACAATGTGAAGATTTTCCTCAGATAGAGTTTAAGATGCTGGAATTGCAAAATCGTTGAATAATCTGAGTGACAAATAAGCTAAGGGTTACGTAGAAAGTACAGCATTAAGAAACCACAAAAGTTATGAGCCGTTACAGTGGCAGACAGACTGACCATTGTAACAGCAGATGGTACAAGGCCAAAACTTCCAGGAACCACAAAGAGTTGGAGCATACACAGTGAATGTGTCAGGTCTTGAAGAGCTGGCATTTTGATAGAGCAACATCAGAGAACTTCAGCTTCACAAATTCGCAAGTTACATTATAAAGCCCATGAAAATACTGTGCTTCCCTGTCTACATTTATAGAAGACATTGAATTCAGGCTTTTGCCTGCTAAGCACTAAAAAAAGCCCTTCAAAGTATCATGACCTCCAGCTTTATGTCCTTTTGTCTTTGCTGGTTGGCAGAAGAATGAGGCATAGTGTCCTAGAATAAATTACATGAGCACTATTTCTCTCCAGATCTTGGCTGTCAAAGCCCAAGCTACCTTCACAAGCAGGAGTGAGTTTAAAATGGAACTTTGTACGTGGCTGGTTGGCTCTTTTTCCTCAGTAGGATTATCAGACTGTATTTGTAAACCTGCAGACTTACCGTAAATGGGAAATCCTTGATTTTCTAGATACTTGAATGAAATTAATACTATTCTATTAATAGCATGTGCTGAACCGTTAGATGAGGAATGAGACATGCCATTTCTTTGACAGCTTCCTTAAGGCTCTTTGCAGTTAAATTCCAGTGATTTTGCAGATCTCTCCAGAGCCCTGTGGAGCAGATGTTTAACACCTACATTTGGTTTGCATCCCACCTACCACTCATCTTGCTCTTCCCAAGGCCGATCTCATTTCTTTCTAATGGGTACTATGTAAGAGTGCATTAGCCAAGTTTGTTCTAATGGGCTGAAGGAGTACCTGCAGAAGAGAGGCTTAGACAGTGACCATTCTGCTGGTCAAAAATGAACGTTGACTCATGAAGTACCCACTTTGCCTTTTGTTAGACTAGGTTGTTCCAAGGGCAGGGAATTGCTCCCTACCTGTGGAGCTTTGGGCAAGAGCAGCGATGTCTTTTCTTGAAGCATCAGTGACTATTTGCTGCTTTTAATAATTACAATTAAAGGTAATTTGAACAGCAGTGGCAAGCCCTATTTCTCTTTTACAGGCTTTAATGAATTATTTTAAGGCTATTATTCTTTTGACTTTGGTACGAAAAGTGTTAATGGCACATTTCTGGATATTCCTGGAAAAGCTATTTCAATAGTGATTTACAAACCTTGTGTAAGATGAGTTGGGTATTTTCTATTCATATCACTATGCAGCACATCTCTTACCACGAGTCTGCCAGGTATTGTGTAATTCTAATTTGGATTCTAATTTTAGAAGTGGAGACATATTAGAAAGATGATAGAAATGGTACCTCTTTTCTATAGAAAGTACAAATAATAATGTTAAAACATTCCTTGAGTACCTATTTCTTTTGCACCCAGCCCAAAACAGGCTTTCTCATTGCACAGGGCAGCTTCAATCCTCAGCTCATCTGAGGATTGCCCAAGTGTTACTCGAGAATTTTTCAGTCTCATTCATTATTTAGATGAAATGTACAAATGATTTATGGGGCCTGATGCTGTTTCCAATGAAATCAGAGTTTGTTCTGTCACTGTCATCAATAGGAAAGGAATCAGACTTTTCCGAAAAGTTATAAGTATAGTAATGAAAGCAGTCTTCCAGTTATCCACACAGAGCCACAATCTGTTGTATCCCAATGTTCCATCTATTTGCTTTTCAAAATTATTCCTTAGGTACCAGCAGTTCTCTTTGTTGCAGTAGAAAAGGTACAGCTGAAAAATGTTATGAAGATTTCTGTAAATTCAAGAGATAATCCCCAGAACATGAAATAATGGATGTTACGGGTGGCAATTGTAAAAACTGTTGTATAAAATCCCTTTTCTTATAAAAAACTTCTAGTCAACTGTAAAAGTGTCAGATTCTTTAAGGCAAACTCCCTGCCTAAAAAACATGGAGAACACTGTGTCCTTGTTTTAAATTATGATATTTTTTTCTTGTCTGTTATTAGCCATTGTACAATATTATCTTATATAATATCAGCCTTTCAAAAATGCCTGTGATACTGAAGAGTTAGCAAAAAGGGTTCACAGGCATTTCACTGTTCACTGTACAGTTAATATTTCATTAGCTGTATTACGATCTCCAGGAAGTTACCACCATCTCTGGATGCAGAGTTGGCAGAGTTTGGCTCAGACCAGTCTTCTTCCTGTGGTCAGCACCCTCAGACCTCAATGATTTGTAGAGCACACGGCAAATACCAACAGAGAGACTGGCAGTTGCCTGAAGCAGCAAAAGTTTGATGCAACCTCCCAGACTGTTTTTAAAAATCACTTAGAAATTGAGATAAACATAATGAGGACTCCTATCTATAAAATTCAATGTCTTGGAGACTATGTGTGGTAATTGACAGAAATACAAGATCAGAAATCAGTGACTAAAATCAATAACCCAGAAGCAGAGTTTGTTTCCTGGGTATGTGCTGTTCTGTTCATGACTTTCTTTAGGCAAGTGAAGCAGAAGGAAGCTTGATTTGACACTGATGCCAAAAACCAGCTTGATTGAAAAGAGTGAGATTTAGTCAGGATTACTGCTCCCAGCATCACCAGACACTATGGGATGCATTTGGACACTATAGAATTTCACTGTCCTGATTGCAAGGCATGATTAGTCCAAAACAGACCATAAAAGAGGATCTGATAATGCCAGTTCTATTATATTCACCTAATTTGGGACACTTCGTGATATGTGAGATTTGCATTCCTACTATGACCCCTCTCCTTCCCTGTCTTCTTTTACTCCTTCCCTTTATTTCTTGTCTTTCATGTCTTCCCTTCTCTAATTTTTGATAAGAACCTGGCATAGCAGACAAGGCTGATTTTGCTGTGTTATTTCAGGTCTGCAACTGAGACAGCCCCGGCTGGCGCTGCCTCAGCCTGATGCTGGTACAGGTGTGCAACATGTCACTGGAGCTGGCTCACCAATGGACTTGTTTTCCTGGGATTTCATGTAAGAGAGGGCACTAAGCCAAATACTGTCTGTGTACTTTTGCTTTTCCTTTATGGGTTTTGCTCTCCTCTTTCTCATGACTTATCTAAGTGGTTTTTCAGATAAAACAGGATTAGATCCTAGCAGCTACAGATCCATCAATTTCAACTTGTTTTCCCTTTCTTCAGAACATACATCTCCAAAACATATAATAAGGATATTCATAGCCATAATTAATACCAACTGAACATGTTGTCAGAGTGGCTGATACAAAGAGTGAAGGTATGCTTACCAAAATCTAAAGGAAAAGGAAATATAGGAATATTGCTACAGTGAAAGCCATATTATATACTTTATATTTTGATTATTTGCATTTGTTCACATGTTATTTGTGTAAAAATATAATTTATTTTCTCCTGGTAGCTATTTTTGTGGTTGATATTAAGTAGATCTGACATCTACAGTGTCTGCCTTTGTTAACCGCTTACTGTTGTCGAGAGACAGGAACATGAATGCTTTTGACTTGGGGTTGAGATTAACACAACAACATGTTGTGAATTGTATTTTTAAAAGTGGATTAAGAGTCAGTCCAGGGAGGCGTATTTTGTAACCACAGTCTCTATTTCCAATTACACATTCATCAAACAGAGATTTACAGTTTACTCCTTATTCTTATCACTTAAATGGCTTCATACATCTAGAATAGAGAGCAAAATTTAACCCAGGCTACTTGCAAAGAAATTCCCAAACCCTGAAAAAACAGGGAGATTTCACTGAGAGTCTGTTTCCAAGTGGTTTTAATATAAAAGAACAAAACAAAGTATGGCTATTATTTGTGGAAACCTGATTAATGTGAGTTGCATGGTAATGAGGAAAATACAGATTCTTGACTTCTGCCTGAGCTAAGCACATATGTACCCTATATATAAAATATAGGTATCTTGAGTATTTTTTTTCTAATTAGGGGTAGTGTCTTTCCAGTGTTGGTCTGTATTAGAGGCCTACAGCAAATTAACCATAAAGGGGCGAGCAGGTGGCAGGAGGCTGAGGCAGCTCAGCGTGAGGGCAGCGTAGATCAGATTTTAGAGAACCCAAACCCAGAATGAATGGCTGGGGTTTTGAGCATCAGAGGCTTCTGAACCTGTTCTGGACAACCAAAACTGTACAAAATACCAGCTCTAGTCAGATGTTTAATAGGACAAAACATTCAATACCTCAATTGCCAAAACTGTACTTCATGAGATACACCCATAATTAGAATGTCTTAAATTGTTGGTAAATGAGAATAAGGAGAGGACATTCATGGATAGTCTACGTTTTGAAAATAATTTCTTGAGACCTCTTGCATTCTGGGTACATTCACATGAGAGTTTCAGTGTTTGTTAGTAGGTGGCATGAGAGTCAGCTCGTCTCTGAACCTGTGGTCGTGGGATCACCTCAGCTCAGTACAGCTGGGATAAACAGTCTGGAGAGCAGCAACGTGATTGTGCTGTGAGGTGACTGGAAGAACTGGCTCAAGATGAGAGCTTGGTTAGGCAGGTTGCGTAGAAATGCGTGGCTTAGGTAGCAGGAGAGCATAGTCTGATAACAGTTTGCTAAAATATGACAGAAGCAAAATCCATGGAAAGTGTGTCTAGTATGTACACTGTGTATAGTGTATTACAGTGGTGCAACAGGATCAGCTGAGGGAGGGGGACAGAGCTGGGCCAGACAGGTTATATCCACACCTCCAGGGAACCTCTCATCTCGACACATGGGGGCAGCAGAAAAGCGTGGCAGTCTTTGTGCCGACAAATAAAAGGCAGGAATGGCCTGTGGTGTTCGGGAATCACGTTGCAGGGTTGTACCCAGGAGTGCTGCTGAGAGCTCCATGCACAGCGACCTGCCCGGCTCTGACTGCACTGACAAGGGAAAAGAACCCCTTGGCAGGAGTCCTAGGGCTTTGAAAATTTTCCTCCTTTGGATTAAAATAGGGTCATTTTGACATGAAAACCTAGCTAGGATACCATTCCTCAATTCTCACTCCCATTAGGTAGCTGGATTGGGAAATAGTTCCTGTTTTCCCAGCACTTTAGTGTGTCACCTTACTGTGCACATTTGAGATCAGTTTACCAGCCCCTCCCGGTGATTCTGGCACTCTTTCCCTTCTGCTGCCTCATCTGTCTGGAACTCCTTCCCTCCGACCACTGAGTCACCTTCCCACTTTAAATGTTGCATTGTAACACTAAACTGACTTGCAGTATAACATAAATTGTAAAAACGTATATGAGGATGCACTGCACAATTTTATCTATAGATACTGATGAAGTTGCAGAACACCAGGGGTTTTTAAAGATCCAGCTCTACTGACAGATTTAATAGATTGAACTTTTAAAAGAAAGGTCTTTCATGTCAAAACACAGGCAAACTTTCAGAAACGGCAAAGATGAGAATTAAAGTAAATTGTTAGTACCAGCTTATTAAACACTATCAGTATCAGAATCATTCTGCTTAGCTGAAGAGCAAATGGCATTCAGGTAATGTAAGCTCACTTACATGATCATGACCCAGAAAATTCCCTCAGAGCAACAACAGTGGGAGGTACTGGCCATTCTGACTAGCCAAACAGATGGTCAGCTGTGCCAAAGATGACTTTTTCACAAGTATATAAGACAGAGAAAGAGTGAGGGTAAGAATAAGAAAGGAGGATATGCCTTTTCTTTTAGGAACTTAAATAAGACCTCTAATTTATTTCAAATAAATCACCTCATAATCAGAAATATCAATGAATACTTTCCCAGGCCAGTAGTTCTGCTTATTCAGTTGTCAGTCTCCAGAACCGTCTAATTTCATACCAGTCAAAACATTATTTACTCAACGGAAGGACTCAAAAGATCTATCACAGAATTTAAAATACATTGTGATCTGATAAACCATGCATATTACAGCCAAGTTTAGATCAACCGATACAGCAGTGACATATATTAATGCCATGTGCTTTGCCACCAGTTATAAAAAGGAATACTCCTTCTGACTAGGGTGCCTTTGAAAATCCTATTTTAAATACCTCACTTCTTTTTCCTTTAGAAAAGAAAGAATATTGGAAGACTTCAAACTATGATACTTAGAAAGAAAATGCAGATACGGTAAGTGTTTTTAATTTAATCTGATCAGTAAAGGCCTTTTAAAGCATAAAGAAACCTTTTTGGCAGGCTTAATTGGTGATGTGGGACTGTGGAAATTCAATATTTGAACTGAGTTTTAGATGTAATGCTCTTAATGTTAAATCAGGACAACATGGTAAATCAAGAAATCATCTATTTTATGAAAAAATATTTACTAGTTTGGAAATTCAAAGAAAAGATATGAAGACCAGGACTATGTTTTCATTAAATAGTTTTAAAAGATACGCTTTCAATTTTATGATGTATTTGCTGAAAATCTAAGGAATTACCTGTGTAGATCCAGTTGTACATTCTCGTTTGAGGTGTTACACAACTTCATATTGGCCAAGAGCTTGATGTTAGAATGACTACAGGCAGTCACCTAAATCTTTATTCACCATTTTTTGAAAATCACAATACACATTTGGAAGACACATAGTTCAGAAGGTCTCAGTCACAGTGTTTATAACCCATGGGTATGAAAACTATTGCTCCTGTGTGGAGAGGATTTGTTGTGCATTTTGCTGCTGAATGGGATTTAAAGGTGCTTGAGAGAATAGAGAAGTGTAAATGGGGGCTGGAGCTGGCAGGGGAGCCAGAAGTGCCGCTGCCATGCTGTGCTGGATAGAATTCATGTGAAATGCAAGGATGTAAATGTGGGTTTTCATACTTGACATACTCAGTTGTGGGGCTCTGAGCTGTGATACAAAGCCATCAAGACTCAGCTACTTGAAATTGGCCATTGGCGTCCACTGAGAAAGAATTTACCTGTCTCAGGGTTTGACTTAGAGGAAAAGGAAGCAGGGAAAATGACAGCTGTGAGTGGCTGGGGAGGGTGAAGAGAAAAGAACTCAGTGGGAAGAACTTCCAGAGTTTTGCCAGCTGTAATCAAGATAATAATGTTTAAAATCCAAGAACCAATGGATAATTTGAGTCCCCAGAATGAGCCCTTTAAGAACAGTCTCTTGCAGAAATAATGACTTTCTGTGCACTCCCTCAAGCTCCTTTCAATTGTGTACTAAAGTATTAAGGAGGGATAACAGTGCTCCAGACAGGATTGTTTCCTGGGTTTGGAAAACTTAGGAAAGGCACTCTTTACATACTGCATGCTTCCTAATCCTGAAATACTTGGTGTCTGTTTCTGTGGCACAAGAGAAAACCTTTGCATCTTCTGCAGAGATGTGAAGATCTCTCTGGTCTAGATCCTGAGATGCAGGGCTTAATGAAGCCACAGATTTACATCAGAAAATATTTGATGAGGAATATATGACTATTTTCTGATTTTACTCTCTCTGTGTTGATCAGTATATGCCCAAAGGAATTATGGAAGAGTCAAGCGTGATATTTGAATCTTTGATTTCTCAAAAATTAATTTTAAAAAAGTTTCCTGAGGTATAGCTAGAAACATACATTTATTTGATAATTCTTGAGCTTTTAAATTTCACTTGTATACTTAAATGTATACTTAAATTATATTAAAAAATCTATTTAATTCTACTTATCAAATGGTATTTCTTTTAACTTCCTGTGGTTTTCTAGAAAACATCAGGAAAATCATTATAATAACCTTATAATTTGCCCAGGTATTTGTTGTTACTTGGGCAAATAACTAATGGTGTGGGAAGTTTCAAAATGAAGATTTTAAAATTGTATGTGTTGCTATTAAGTATCCTAAACTAAAACTTTGCCAAAAGATGACAATGTTCATAAATTTGATTTGAAAATGTACAGACACTTTAATCCCAAATCCTGGATTCTTAAGGGGTCATTGCTGATACAACGCACTGGAAATTGCAACTGTTTGTAATCACCATAAACGGAATATTTCTAGGTTCTTGCTTATTATAATTTTGCAGAAAAGCCAGTGGGGACTATTATAGTTATGAACAGACTATTTTAAAGCTTATGATTATTATAAACACAGAATGCAACACAAACAGGTTTATAATGGTGATGAGCTATTTAGAGGCGCAAAGTTGAGCGAGAGGTCAGGGAAAATGAAAAAGATCACATCATTTGCCTCTCAGAAAAGTGATTTTTAATCCTAATGCTGCTTACTACAAAGCTACCACTTGTTCATGAGACAAATAAACATTCTTTTCCTTCATTCCATTAAAAAAAAAAAAGTTATACTGAAAGGAATTGAATTTGTAATATTGATAGTGTCTGTTAAAGAACCAGTTTGCCTGGCTGAGTTTGCTACAAGCTATAAGCACCTAACAGTGTTTGTATTGAATTGTTTGCATTTGCTGAAGTTATATCACATTGGGGCACAATATTTTTTGACAAGTCTACTGGCTAAAATATGATGTGTATTTTCTGATGAAATTGGTATTTCAAGCTGACTCTCCTGTAATCTGTCTGGTTTTGGATGTCTCCACTGGGTTATGGGGTGAAAAGAAGCTGCTGTCTCAGTTGGATACTCTTGAAAGGCTGTGCCTTTTCCAGAGACAGTCTCGGGAACAATCTCACTTAAATGCCCAGGGTCCCAAGCTCTATCACTACTCTCAAATTTATGTCTATGTATGTTAAGGAGTAGTTTTGCTGCTCTAGAACCTTGCCCAGAAGCTGAAAATAGCCCTGTATTCTTCTTTTATGAAAGCAAATACATTTGTGTTAAGTGGGGAGTATCCAGCACCCCTCAGATGATCATTTCTGACTGGGACCAGTGGTCACATTTTGTGGTGTTCTAGTGACTTGCTGACATTCATGACAAGAAAGCCTTCATCAGGCAGCCAGAGGTGATGAATCACTGCTACCTCCTTCCCTATCCAAGAAAAAAACACAGCTAAATGCAATGGAGGTTTGGCACAAGTGGCTGCTCTACTGTTTCTGCTTCCAAAAGATACACAGTTGCTTTGGCTTCCCATTTCAAGATTGAAGTTTTAAATGGAAGCAGTTTGTCCTATGCTGGTAGACCAAATAAACAAAGAAACATTATCCCAAAAACATTGACCCAAACCCTTCTGCAGTGAAACAGGAGCATCCAAATCCCTCATACTAAAAAATCAACAACAAAATTGGCAGCATTTTGTACCACTCCAGTGTCAGTAAACAGAAACAAAAGATTACAAATTTGTGGCAATTTTTCTTTCCTAGATAAAGTAAATATTGGCTTAGGAGACCTCTGGGAACATGCGGATTCACTGTGTTTCTCTACATAAGAATTGTGTGTAGGCAGCAGCAGTGATTCTATTTTTCACACAGTTATGAGGATTTGATTGCTCAGCTCATACAGCTCACTTACCTTCTGTTTCCAAAATGATTTTTTTAAAAAAATTTTTATTCTAATGCCAAGGTTGAGACGTATTAGGAAATTAAGAGTTACAGTCCTTCAAGGACTCCAAGCTCTCACTACTCATATACAATTTCTGTGGAGTTCCTTAACAACATCTGCAAGAGAAATTCAATTTTCCATCTGTCCAGGACTCTTTGACCACGGTAAATATTTAATCCTCTTTACAAACAGAGAGGTCCTGTACTGTAGCTGATACAAATGTCATAGATTCACTCCCACTTTGACACCACATTTCAGTCCATGCTCCACTGGTTCCTAACAGCACAAACCAGGTCTTATAGCATCATGCCCCTCTGGGTTTCAGTAATACATATGAAGTCATGAGTATCATCCCGAATTAAATCACAAAAGCTGCAGAGTACTGTCCTATCATCTTTACTGAACAAAAATATCTGTGTTGCAAAATAGTCCCATATTTCTGAGTGATAACTAATAGCAGAAACAGCTGTGTGTAGCTTGAATGTACCAGTCACAGTTTACGCCTCAGTGTTATTTTCTTCCCAGCTATTCTTCACAGAGTGCTACAACAGGAATAGAGAAACAGCATGTACTGACAATTGTTTAGGCACAGGGCCACAGGCTGTCACACCCAGCTGATGGGGGGGTCCTCTGCTTCCTAGAGATATGTGCTGTGCCTTCTCCCCTCCTAACAATCAGCGCTCACATCCCTTTCATGGCATGCCTGTTGTGCCCTCTGATATTCAAATGTTTCCTCACAGTTTCTTTTTTCTCCTCATTTGCAAGTGCTACTCTGGTCTAGGGTCTTTTCCTTTCCTTCCTTTCACTATTTCTGTTCCCATAGACAAACACATCCATGCTTATCTTCCTACTGCCTGGAAGTTGGATTTTTTTTGCTCTCAAATCTTACTCTTGTAAAGCCAAGGACCTTATCACCCAATAAATAGGGTAGAGACGGAACAGAATATCATGAAAAAAATAGTCTGGCTCAGTAGAAAGGGACTTTATTGTGTTGTTATCTGATTTTCATACCAGCCCATTTGTTTCTTCCATTCCTAGTTCTACTCCAGCAACAACAAATTTAGTTAAGTGATTTAAATGACAGCTCCCACCC
Source organism: Dasyornis broadbenti (assembly GCA_013397935.1). NCBI lineage: Eukaryota > Metazoa > Chordata > Aves > Passeriformes > Dasyornithidae > Dasyornis > Dasyornis broadbenti. Next base: position 943,506 of record VZRN01000794.1, on the reverse strand, counting down.
CACCTCTAAGAAAACAGACCATCCATGTAATTCTCACAGTTAGATTTCCCTTCTGCTGAATCCCAAGCTCCCTGAGAGAACAGGTCCCTCCTTCCCACCTCTGTTTACACGAGCACCTTTCTTTCTTCACAATCAGGCCAGCCTGTGCTTGGGATAAGAAATTCCACTAAACAATCCAACATGGAAATTTGCAAAGAAGCCAAGAGTGCTCACCATGAAGTGTTGTGACCAGACCGTGTGTGAGCCTCAGTTCTGGTCCTCTCCTGTGCCTCTTTGTTCTCCTCAGTGCAGGCTGCTACCTTTCTGCCTGCTCTTTACGAAATAGTAAGAAGGCTAATTTTAGGGTGCTTCATCATGCTGCCGTGCAAAGACACAGTGTCATGTCAGAATCAGCAGCATGTGGCACCACTTGGAGCTATTTTATAAGCTGAGGTTCAGCGTGTTACCAAATTGGTCACTGCAGGGCACAACCCACCCAATTACTGACACTGTATTCCTGTAGGACTGCATCTGAAAAATCAAAGATCCGTCTTGGCCTGACCAAAAGCCCAGTTTAATGACACGGGAACTGGTGTCTCGGCATCCAGCTCTTAAATCTAAAAACCCAAAAGATTACATGGGAATTTCCTGGTCCTCAGTTAGCACCTGGCCTGCTGATCTATTTATAACAGAAAAATTAATGTAATAGTGCAAAACACCACTTCAATAGGAAGAAAATATGCTATATGTGGGAAGGGGCTGCACTCACAGCCTTCTGTGTAGGATGCTCAAAAACATTCGGCATCTTCAGCCCCAACCTGCAGGTGCCTGGGCACTTGTGTGGCTTCTGCCACGCTGGCAGGGCATGGGGGAGTCACTGAGTGGTAGCTGCAATTTGTGTGGGTTTGGGGACATTGGATCCATGCCAGGGTTTGTGAGTGCAAGAGCTTCATCCCTAACAAAAAGGTCACCTTGTTTCCTTCATGATAAACTTCATGTCTAGGGTTCATCCTTGCCCTTCCACTGCTTTTTCATTTTCTTTGCATCTATCGTCCTGTGAATAGCTTTCCTTTGGCTACTTCAGCTATATTTTCTGCTCTGAGAGGATGAGGGGACTGGGGTGTTGCAGATTTTTGGTTTTGCTTATCTTAATTTGAAGGTATGACTCCTTGGTTTTCGCTTAATCAACTCCCTTTACCAGTTGCTTCAAGTTGGCCACAGAACTTGGAATGTTGTCAGTTTAGTATTTATATAGTCATTTACCTTCACAAAAGCTTTCCAGCATGTTGCCATCAGTTAATAAATAATTGGTCTTAGTGCTAAGCACATTTGCATTTGAGCTAACCAGAATTGTTTGTGAGCAGGGTGGGCAAACAGGGAACTCCAACACTCTCAGCTATAAAGTGGCAGAGCATATGAAATACAGACACTGTGTATGTGTGAGTTATCGATGTGGATGCTATGAAGAATATAAGGATAAAATGTAAAACTGAAATGGCATAAAAGGGTCTCACCATCCCTTGTTTGTAAGGCTATTTGCATTCTAAAGCCTTTTCTTTGTCTTCATCAAGAATATTCTACACAAAGGCTTCACACAAAGGTTGGTAATTTCTCACAGTAAAATGCTGACATATCTAATTTCATGTTATCAGCTGTTCTGGACACCCATTTCTATTTTCTGTGGTCTGTGACACATCAAAGTATAAAGCAAAGGGGTTTGAAATGCGGAATGAAAGTTGATAAAGTATGTCCTGGCTCTTGCCAGAAGAAAGTGGAGGCAGAGAGCAGAGTCCATCTCTGTTATTAACTATACAGAAAGTTTTATGCCATAACACTGTAGGCTTCAAAAACATGTATATTAACTGAAAGATGTCTTCTAGTAATTAGGCATAAAGTACACATTAGTTAACCCTATTTATGATCATTTCCCCATTTTTGTATTATCTCAGTGGGGGATTAACTGGGGTACAATTTAAAACCCACAATTGTGCTGACAGCTATCACCAGGCAGTAGCCAAGCATTGCTATTTTAATAATGGCAGGGGAACTGAAAATAGTTTCCTGGTTGTTGTGACTATCAATAAGAAAACTGTGCAATGGTAATAGGAAACCCTCAGTGCTAAGGCACTTACAAGGAAATAAATCCCTTCCCTGAAGTTAACCAGATTAACATTTCTTGTTTTCACTGGATTTTGCATCTCTGAGGTTTTTTGCAGGCACTAGGACATTGCGAATTTTGAGGCGCAAGCAACCCACAGTTCACTTGAGCACTGCAAGTCCAGAACCCCATTCTGGCAGGTTTAGCACCAGTGGTTCAGGATGGGTGGCAGGGAGCCCAAGCAGTGCTGTGGCACCAGAGCACATACTCCCTTCCCCCCATTGCCTGTGTGTCCCCTAAGGTCCCTAAGGCAGGTAGGACACGGCTTCTCTGGCATAGAAAAAAAAATTTGCTAAGATAAGTGGTAAGTGGAATAAAAATATGGCTTATACTTTATTTGAAGACAAATTTGAGTTATTCAGTGTATGGTAATCTGATTTTAGGATTAAAATAATTCTTTAAAATAGCTATGTCTGTTACAAAAGGAAGTTGAGATTTGTGCAACATGGTATGTTGTTTTATGCTTTATATATTTTTTTAGTTAATGCATTAAGCCATTTACACTAAGTGACTTTTCCTTGTATAAAATTATAGTGGGCATGTAATGTTCTCTTCAAGCACATGGGCATATCCCCACATGCTGGTCAGAGGACACATTGCACAATGAATGCCAATACTTAAAATCCACTTCACAGTGTAGTTATTTGCAATTACTACTCCACTGGGTTCCCAAATAAAGGGAAAAGGAAGTTTAGAAGATAACAAATGGAATGTTTAGCTCCGTGTGCTCTGTCACAAGTCCTGCTAACCTTCCAGCCTTAGATGCAGAATGGCAAAAGGCAAATCACTCACATTTCTCCTTTAAATAACAAAACCGGGTATTTGCTGCCCTGAAAAGTGCTACATCATTTAGCTTGTGTCAGCTTTGCCGCAATCTCATTTTCTCTTGGTATGAATTTAGTATTTCTGGTTTGGATCTTTACTGATAAATCTAAACCACAAATCCTGAGAAGTCCTGTAGAACCTTATCTATTTACACATACAAAGGAATGTTTAACGGCTGGACCAAGACATCCCATTTATTGGGATTTTGTTCAATGATTTCCATTTAACAAACGGGCAAAAGGACACCAAACGGAACTTTCCTCACCCACAGTTTGCAAGATCACTTGCTATGAAGTTTGCCTGGTACTGGCCTTTTTTCACTTCCTGACCTATATAAAGGTGGATCCTACTATAAAGAGACTGCTAAATAAGGAAATCTCATTTGGATTCCGAACCCGGTCCAATTACATAAATTGCAATGGATTTTCTTCCCAGTATCAAGCAAAACACCAGGAAAAAAAAAAAGTTAAAAAACGTGTCTGGCATGTAAACTTCTCTTTCAGTGGTTCTATTAGACATACGTGTTCAGTGAAAAAAAAAAAACGTTTTACCATGCCCACCCTGGGTATGCGCTGACACCGAGAAAAGCTTCTAAGCAGAACGGAGAATTCAGAGAACTACATTCCTTTCTGCGGGAGGAACAGAGCAAAGCCCCAAAACCACGCCGGTTCCCTGGAGCAGGAAGGCCATGGGAGGGCCCGTGTTCACGGCGCTGCCTCCCGCTGCAGCAACAGCACCCGATCACCCGCGGGGAAGGGCTCTGTGCTCCCACAAGTTAATGACGCGTAATTGGAGTATGAAGAACAGTTTGTTCCTGCATCTCCCTGGCGGATCCAGTTCCTTCCTACTCACTGATCTCATTCTTTTCGTGCCCTCAGAGATCAAGCAGAGGCATCTGCAGATCTCTGTAGATCACGGATAAGGAACAGCAACACACGCCCAAGTGTCTGAAGCACTCTGCAAGGCAGGCGAAAAGCCATACGAAGACCTCAGGGAGCGATTTGTCCCAGAACACACTCAAGTTTTTTAGTTCTCAGCTTTAAAACCGTGATGTAACACAACGATGGCTCTGTATTTTTGCGCTCACATGTGCTACCAAGCCAAGAACGCGTACCGCTGCAGTCACCGCCGGAGCGAACACCCAAGCTCTGCGCCCAGCCCTGCGCTTCCCCGAGCACACCAGGAGCACGAAGGCGTCACTCCGTCGCTCCTCATTTCTTGGACCCCTCCTAAGCCTCATTTTTGCTGTCAAGTCCTCGCTCCGCCTCCTCACAGCCCAACGGCGGGAACCGAACCATGCGGTGACTCGGAGCGCAACGTCCCTTTCGGAGCTCCGCCGGGCTCCGCCG
>VZRN01000794.1:888828-938701 GCA_013397935.1 Dasyornis broadbenti | reverse complement strand
CGGGCCCGGGGAGCCGAGTCCCGCGGAGGGAACACGGGGCCGCGGCGAGTGGCGGAGCAGGCGGGGTCTCCTCACGGGGCACGGCCTGAGCGCGCGTCAGTGCTCAGACAGGGGCCACAGCCTGCGCGAAGCGTCCAGGCGCTTCCCGGCCGCCGCCCCGCGCTTCCCGGCAGCCCTGGGCGAGTGCAGTGCTTTCCCCCGGTCTGTGCTGCTGTCGGCTCCGGGCCGCTCCCGACGTCACGCGCGGTAGCACCCAGCAGCTGACGGCGCGGGTTGGCTCTCATGACCACACACAGGGGTGAAAGAGTGCCCTGATTTGAGATCAAAGTACAGCTGCTGACTCTTGAATGATACAAAACAAAACAACCGTGCCTTCCGTGGAAATACATGTATGTTTTTATAGAAAGGAGAACTTTTCTTATTTTGTTCCGTGCGTGGGATGGAGATACATCTTGACTAGAGAAATCTTGAAGAACTCTGATCATGCTATCTTTTCTAACTTCTTGTGTTGCAGATTGAAGCTTGCATTACAGTCACTGCTACAGATGTGTGACAGAAGCTGTTGAGTAGCTATGTCTTAACTTAAGACATCTTTGTTTGGATGTGCCCTTCTGAATGTGGTAGGATATATCTAGGGAAATATTTGATCATGCCTCACCTCCTGAGATAGGTAAACAGAATACAATATATTTTGTTTGGCTGTTTTGGTTTGGTGTTTGTTTTTTTGTATGAGGTCACAGAAATAAGCATCTTGTTTTGACTTCTGCAGAGAAAAATAGTCTGTCCTGTTGTGCTGGCAAGAATTCTGCCCTTTGGTGTGTTTAACACTTAGATGTTAAGTGTTGGTTTGCTCTTTGGAGCAATTTGGGTTTTCGGTAGTTTATACATGATATGACCCCGCAGAATGTCTTCTAAATAATAGTCACAGATGAAAATTTATAGTAACTTCACATTGAATTACATTGACTTTTAAGCTGCTCTGAAAATACAGGGAAAATTACTGTTGTGGAAGTGTAATATAAGCAGTAGCAGAAACATTGTTGTTAATTCTTCCTCGTATGCACTACTGCAAATGAAAGAGTTGCATCCTTTCCAAATAGGTACAGAGTCTGTCAGCACAAATGCTGGTAATTGTAATTTAGGATTTGGGGGTGGGGGCTTGCTTGGGGAAGTTGGTGTATTTGGTCTCTTGTTGCTGCAGAGTAACTGAAGCTGTAGCTGGTGTTGATTGCAGTGCAAGATTGGGGACTTGAGTTTCAGCTATTTATTTTCTGTTAAATTGTGAGTTCAGTTGACTCATAGTTATTTAAATGTAAAGACTGACACAGCATATTTTACTTTGTATTGCATAACTGAATTGATCAGAGCTGACCAATTTTTTCCAAGCTATGAGTCAAATGTTGTTTTTGGGAATGATCTTGAGGCTGTACACAGTACTTGCTGGAGTCATGCAACTCCTCCAGTAAAGAAAGTAGCCTTGTACTGTCTCCTTGGAAGATATTTGAGGTCATTTCCGCTGGCTGGGATTGGTTGCCACTGCTCTTTGTATAAATTTGGATTAGGGATAAAAGAAGTTTTACAAAGAATGATATTTTAAGTTTTTGAAACAAAGTTTTATAAAACCAGGGACCTGCACATCTTAAAAATTGTATCTAAAATGGGAAGTAAAGCATTTTCTGCAGAGTTAATGTAAATGCTGTCCAAGAAGCAAATCACACTCTTAAAAATTGTTCAGGGTTTTAATACATTGGTATAGACCAAATGGGCTCATGTATTACATGCTGTATAGAAAATAATGTAAATGTTGGGGACAGTACTGAAAAAAATGTGCATTTTCCCTTTTTCTTAACAGCTACACAGAAGGAATATTCTAGAAAAGTGAAGTTGGAAGATCTCTGATAAAAAGAAGTGTAAACATGTTGTGCTGGGGCAATGCATCTTTTGGACAGCTTGGATTGGGTGGAATCGATGAAGAGATTGTTTTAGAACCCAGAAAAAGTGACTTTTTCCTAAATAAAAGGGTCAGAGATGTAGGATGTGGACTGAGACATACTGTTTTTGTCCTTGATGATGGGACTGTGTACACATGTGGATGCAATGATCTAGGACAACTAGGGCATGAAAAAGCCAGGAAAAGACCGGGTAAGTTTAGAACTCATGAATTGTGGAGATTCCAGGTGGTGGTGGTGGTGGTGTGTGTGGCTTTTCTTTCATGGGGCTACGTCAAACCCAGGATTTGCAGTGCTCATGAATGTACTGAATTCATGCACAGTAGTTCTTCCAAGAATGGACATATTTTTTACTTGTAAAACATTCCTTTGCTTGGAGGGGTTCTTATGACAGTTAGAAACAACCAGCTGTGGAAGATGGCAGTCCCTCCATATTTTTGTCTGCTGTACAGCTGGACAGTGCCACTATTTTTTATTTCTAGCATGGGTCACTTTATCTAAGGCTGTGGGAGACTTGGTGACTGTTTTTAATCTCTGGGGGAGCTGACCTGCTGCAATACATGGCTTAGCATTGTACTTTATATATGAGTTTGGCTGTTAGAATATGGTAGAAATGAGCATTTGGCATATGACAGTTGAGAAACACAGAGTGTGTTTTTAGTTGTCTAATGTGTGATGTACAGCAGGTCTGATTAAAGCAATGTTCTGTTTTTTTAAGAACTAAAAATAAGACTTTTGATAAAAGACTTATCAGCATATGCAGCGCTACGGGAAGAGGATTTGGAAAAGCCCAAAGGATGCTGTGTAACACTTCTTCAGGCTTTTTTTAATTCCCACCTATGTTCTGTGTGTGTTTCTGCTCCCTCCTAGTGCAGTTCTGGAGCAGAAGTGGGTAAACATCTTGCAGGGACTGCAGAGGAGTGTGCACATGGGCTCCCTTCAGAGCTTGCATGTGAGTCATAGCTGGTGCTGTTGAGAGCCAGGGAACAGTGCTGCTCACACTGCTTATAGCAGAATGTAACAAACTGGAAAGGCTTACTAAGACCTTATTCTAATCACTCCTAGAGCAGTTTTACAACTTGCTTGGCTCAGTATTTGCCACAAATTTTTCAAATGGAAATGAGGTGTCATGTGGTATTTTAGTAGTTCTCCTTTGCACTCAGAGTTTCAGATTTGGTGCCAATTTAAGATTTCTTTTTTCTTTAATTTTTTTTTTTAATTTTTTTAGATGTAGCTTTTTGAAACTAATTTCGACTTCTATTGGGAAAACAGTATATGGATATTAAAACTGATAAACTTTAATCCTGTGCAAACACCTGCTTTACGAAGAGAAACTCAGCTTGTCAAACTTACTCTAACTACTTGTTGCTCACTTTGAAAATTACGCTGAATTATCTTTCAAATCTAAAAGCTGCAACAAAAATATCTGACTTCTAATTTGTATGACCTTTCATATATAATGGACATCCTATAAATTTGTTTTTTTTAACATACTCAGACACATGAGGATTGTAATGTCCTCCCTAATTTTCCTTTCACCTAGAGGTTTCTGATAATACCTGCTGAGGGTTGTAATATGAAGTCAGAGCATTGGGATAACTCCACTTGCACAGTCTAAAGAGGCTTGGTATCTTTACAGATGGGTGGATGCTGTCCTTTGAATGTATTTCTGCTAACTGAAGATAATATTTGCTGACTGTGTGTCTTTGCCATCTCTGTGTCCCCGCTACCTTTCCTCTTTCTAGAGCTCTGCTTGCCATAGGGGCTATATGAATGTTCCTTAATCCATATTAGGCAGAGTCAGGCTGGCTGGTTCAGCAGCTGGAGAAGATTGCCTGAGCTAATCTGTGTGCTGGTGCCTGGACTGGAGAGTGCTTCCATGACCTCTCCCCCTGGCAGAGCTGTGGGAGGCTCTGATGGGTGAATTGGGGTGGTAACCTCTTTAGTCAGACCAGCTGTATGTAATAAAAAGAACTTAGATCTGCTGCCTGCGTTAGTTTATTTTGGAAACTGAGTGCCTGTCATGCTGCAGATAACGTTGGCTACTGTTTTGAAGTTGACTTGGGCTGTGCTAGGCTGTGTTTAGAGTGCCCATTACATTGATGATATGCAGGCTTTTCCAGTGCTGTGCCATTCTTGGGCTGGAATAGAATTTGTGTTTGAAAACGGGGAGCAAAATGTCCAAGCAGTCCCTTATTTAAGGGGACTATTAAAAATTCCAGCCTTAATCACACAGGCTCTGATGATGTTTCTCCACTTTACTTATTGCTGAAATGGAAATGTTGGACTTCTGATCACAAATCAGAAGCCCAAAACCAAGCTTTGGGTGTTTCCAAATGCACTGGTGCAGGCTACTGGAAAAAAAAAATCACAGATATTTTAGTGTGTGCTTTTCAGAGGCATGCACTGTACGTCTAGAAAAATTATTCTTTAGGATCAGTTTCCACAGTATTTTGCATTATAAAGAGGACGTTGTGTAGCTCCTTGCAAAATCAGTAGCTTTAGTCTGTAATTTGCCCTGCCTTGTTTTGTAGGCTTTTTCTTAATAATGAATAGGTGAATTTAATTTGCTGTGGTGGAATGTTTTCCTCTTACATAATGTCTACACGTGTAGTCATTTGACAGTAATCTATTTGACCTTACTGTTAATGGAGTTTCTGCACTCATTTTCAGATGGCAAGATTAGAAGGAACCGTTACGATCAAGCGGCAGGTTTTGTGCACTTCTGTATATTGCTCCAGAAACAGTCTTTATTTATTTACTTTGGGGTGTCAAATTTAACATGTTTCTCCTAGAATTGCATGTTTATAATTTTAAATAATGGGTGTTTCAGCAGAACTTAGCGGCTTAGTTGAATGTCACGTCAGTTGATATCTTAGTACTGTGTAAAACGGTTTGCAACAAGCCTAGCTTGTTTTATTTTAAACAACTAATTTTATTTTTAATTTTTTTTTAGAGCATGTTGGTGCACTGGATGCCCAAAATATTGTAGCTGTATCATGTGGAGAAGCCCACACTCTTGCATTAAATGACAAGGGTCAGGTATATGCTTGGGGTCTGGCTACTGATGGACAGCTTGGCTTGCCAGGAACAGAGGAATGCATCAGAGTGCCCAGGTTAAAAATAGTACATAATAGGTTGCTTTTTGTTTTGTTTTTTTTTTCCCAAATAGTGTGCGTAAATAACATTGGTTAAGCTATTCTGCTGTTATAGTTAAAACTATATAAATATAGAAGGTGTATATTAGCTGTGACACTTGAATGTTTTGTGTAGACAATTTCCTTTCTCAAAAAGACATCTTATGTGAGAAGTGTGTTAGGGGTGTGCTTGGTTTGGTTTGTTGCTTTTTGGGGTGGTTTTGTTTCTTGTTTTTTTAATAGTCTTCTACTAAGAATGAGGCTTGTGTTGGAAATGTAAGATGGGTATTTTAAGAATATAAATGGGGGTTGATAAGTGCCATTTAAGAGAAGGTAAAAAGAAGTAGAGTGTTAAACTCTCAATTTGAAGAAGGTTCATTTGCTGTCTGATCTTTGTACTTGAGTTTTCACCCCAAAGCCTTTCAGCTTATCCAATAATGCACCTTCTAGTTACAAAAAATATTGCTGGCCAGGGTTACTTGCTTGTTTTCAGATTCTCATAAGCATTCCAGCTACCTGAAGTCCAGACACAAAAGTAACAATTCCTTGGAACCTTAGTGATTCATGTCTATAATATTAAAGGTGTTATTTCTGCATCAAATTTAAAGGCCCACAGGCCCTTTAGAAACTTTTTAATCTCATCCAAAGTTGAAAGCATATTAGTTTTAATGCACATGTGGGTGTATTTGCAACTTCTTTGTAATATTGTGCAATATTTATTAGCTCTGTAAACTGAAGTTTTGGAAACTAGAAACTAAAGTAAGAATCAGTTTCTTCTTGCATTCTATATTTGTTTCTGTATTCATCAGTGTGAGATCTCCTTCCTGACACGTGAACCTCCCTAATTCTTCATTATGGTCTTTTACAGACTTTGAAAGTAAGACAGAAGCTGACCTTAAAAGTGTTAGAAAAGAAGCAGTTTTGACTTCAGATTTTACTAAATAGCCTCTAATTAAAGTTAAGATGTTTAATATACTTCAGTGAAAAGGATTCACGTTTTGTATATTACGCTTTATTTCATACCATGATCTAGTAGCTTAATTCTTTCTCTATTTTCTTACCCCAATAGAAATATTAAAAGTTTATCAGAGATCCAAATTGTTCAAGTTGCTTGTGGTTATTATCACTCCCTAGCACTCTCAAAAGGTAAGCCAAATTCTTCTGAAGTTTTGTGTAATTTCTTACCAGGGAATTCAAAAGTTTTCAACATTTATTTTATCTTTCTTTAAAAGGCAACGTGTTTATAAAACATGCTACCACTTAGCACAGATGGGATTTCAGGTTGGTAGGAGCAGTGTAATTTAATGATGGAAGCTTGAATTTGAAAAACAAATGTATAGACAGATGTTGTGTTGTGCTTTTATTTCTTCAGGGAGGGAGTGTTGGTTTTTTTTATCATCTGGCTTTCATGTAACTTCCTTTTTATTTTGTTCCCTGTTTTTGCTCCCCTATCTTTCTCATCTTGTTGGCATCCTGCTCTGTCCCTGTTTTAACCTGCAACCTCAAGTTACTAAGGCTTGCAGGAGCAACTTCTTTGTCTGTTTTACTATGGCAAATCCTCTGTTTTTTGGTGCTTCCATAGTTAAAATGCCATGCCACTTTAAAAGCCACCTTTTGGAAGTTTCAACATCTGTCTTCAAATTTCTGCTAGGGCTGTGAACACATATTTAGTTGGCCTCACTTTTACTGCATGTCTGGTTAGTGCAGCTCTCCAGAAATGAACATGAATTTAAATTTGCCGTTTGCTTGTCTCATCATGAGATAGGAGAGTTGTGGCCAAAACTTCCACTTGGAAGAAGTGGCTGCTGGAAAGGGTTAATGGAAACATAGTAACTCAAAACAAAAATCCCAGAAAGACTGTAGTTTGTCAGTGTTTCTTAACAATGTGCATTTAAAATACAAACCAAATGACTGTGGGGAGGCAGCTGTTTATTGCATGCTGAATGGTTTGGGTTTTTTTTCTTAAAATACAGTAGTTTGTTATGAGTATATATGCCTGGATTCTGTATGTGACTCTTGATGGCCTCGTATTGAGTTTTTTCTGTGCCATTTTTGTATTCCCAGGTGTTTTTATCATTATAACCAAAGAAATGCCTTTGTTTTCAGGGCAGGCAGAGCTTTACAAGTAACCCTTTGCCTGAGTTGAGATCAGCAGTAGAATGTGGCAGCAGCAGAGCTGTGTTGTTAAGCGTTCTGTTGGTCAAAGGGGCAAGAACATCACAGGAGTTTGTGATTTAAAATTCTCTCAGTATTTTAAATAGTTACAGGCTTCAAGTACAGCATCGCTATTTTATTGCCAGTTCATGCATTTGCAGCTCTATTTCTGTTCTACACTTGGAACAGGGTTTTTTGTGTTTAATTGTTAAAATAAGTAAATAAAATCTTAGAAACCTGTATTCCAGGGGATGAGTTTCATTGTTTTCCCATCTTGAGAAAACTGTTACTGGAAAGGTGGGGATGGGAGAGACTTAGGAAGCATTTTGACGGTAACATTGCTCTTGAAAACTTATCAGCAAAAGTCAAGTATTTTGTGATTGGGTGTTAATCTTTAGGATAATTAATACCTTGGCAAAACATTGGTTGTTCAAGAGAATATGTTAAGACTGCTCCCAAAATAAAACAAATAGGTCTTTGATTGTCATTCTTCAAAATATTTTTTCTTTATAAGGCATCAAATGACATTACAAACCTTGTGCTTTATTGGTCATATAATGAAGACAGTATTTTAAAATATATGTTTCTTAAATTGTGTGTGAAAATTAAGTATTTTACCTTAGAAAAGCTTGAATGAGGCTTTTGGTTGGAAATTGGAAAATTTTGTATGTCCAGGGTAAAACTTTGGCAGATGTCTGCATAAACATCTCTGCAGTGGTGGAACTTCCAATTGAGCAGTGTCTTGCTTTGTGATAACCAAACTCAGCTGAGCTAACACTGTTGAAACAGGAATGTTAAGAGCAGTTTTCAGGGGTTTGAATGCTATTTAAAAACTTCCAGTCTGATTAAATGTTTGAGTTGAATACCTGCAAATTACACAAGAATGCATAGCTTCAGAAGTCAGTAATTTGTATGCATTTTCAAGCTCAAAAATATTTTAAGAGTAACAGTCTTAACTTTTTACTTTTCTTACAGTGGATAAACATTGCATTATTAAACTATATTAATTGTATTTCTTCATTGTTTATTTTTTCCTTTAAACAGGAAGTGAAGTGTTTTCCTGGGGACAAAACAAATATGGCCAGCTGGGCTTAGGTTATGAGTACAAAAAACAAACCTCACCACAAGTGATTAAATCTCTGCTGGGAATCCCTTTTGCACAGATTGCAGCAGGAGGAGCTCATAGTTTTGTACTAACTCTTTCTGGAGCCATCTTTGGATGGGGACGCAACAAATTTGGGCAGCTGGGTGTTAATGATGATAATGGTAAGTAAGCATTGCTGCAGTACAGTCTCATGCTGAAGGTTTTGGGTGGTGAATCCGAAGGGAGCGGTGTTGCTAGGAAAGGAGCAGACAGAACAAACCGTTGTTCAGTGTTGTCAGACAGTGCCAGTGCCACGTGAGATTACATGAAGAAGACACAGAGGGGTTTTCCTCAGCTCTTTTGGTGTGAGAATTCTGACAGTGTTCTGTTGAAATTCTTGCCTGCTTGACTTGTTTTCTTTCCCTGTTCTATATTTTCCCGTGACTTAATGGGATTGCATTAAAATACTGTGCAGTAGTTAACAGTTGGAACTGAATTTTTATGTGGATGAAATTGCTTGGCAAAAGCAGTAATCTGTCAAAACTAATTGGTTGTCCTTAGTAGTCACATTTAAGCTATCTTCATTTTTTACTGTCATTTACTCTTACATTCCTTTCTCAGGCCACTTTAAATAATCATTCACAATTTTTAGCTGAACATTTCCAAAATTTCCTCTGCTAGGGTAATGACCCTCAGTGATGTTTAGCAAGTGGTTACGTTAGACAAAAGATTGTTTCTTTGTTGTGTTGTGTTACATGCACACTGTCTGCTCACAGGGCTCCAGGGTGGGGGTGTTTGCTGTCAGAGTCCTGTAATACTCAGTTTAGTAATGGATAATCTGTACATGGTTTCATGAGTTCAGATTTTCGTACTAGTTCATTGCTGCCAACACCATTTAAAACAGGAAAAATGTGTTGTAAATAAAATACGCATCTGAATGCCTTAAAACTTGTCACATTCATGTAATAAGAAAATTACTGTTATTTTTCAGAAATCATGGGAGACTTCAGTTGCTTCTACATATTCTTGGAAATGTGTATAACCCCAGGTTTTTATGTAGCATCACTTCTCAGTAAAATCCCTTTTTAATGTCTTGATAGGGTTTCTTGCAGACATGTTAGCATGCCTGACAGGTTTCAAGATATTAGCATTAACATTTTTAAAAATTGGCATTGTGCAAAGTTGACAAAGTTGACTTGTTCTCATGATGGAGGGAAGTTAGTTTTGCTTCCTGTTTGTTCAATGCTCCATCCTGTCATGCAATTAGTAATATTAAACTTGGTGTGGAAATACACTTTCCAAAGAATACCAACTGATACCAACTTACAGGAACATTTTAAAAACATGAAGCACAATGATTTTTTTTTTCTTTTCTCATGTCCACTGCCAGGCCTAATATACTCTTCCATATTTAATGATCTGTGTACTGATATATGAGCCTGTCCTAGTGAAAATGAGACCAAGGGCTACAAAGTTTTTCAGTGTAGTAGTCCCTGTTTTTTCTGTAGTAACACTCCCATCTCCAAGATCCATAAACTCAGCCACAATGACTGCATTGTCCTAAAAAATTTAAAGTGCCTGTTTGAATAGAACCGAATTAGAATAAAGGAGCAAAACTAATTGGGTTTTGATTTTTATTTTCAAAATAAGTGACTTTCTTTAATAAACCTTTCAGACAGGTATGTCCCTACACTGCTGAAGTCCCTGAGAAGTCAGAAGGTTGTTCATATATGTTGTGGAGAAGATCATACTGCTGCCCTTACAAAGGTACAGTACTTAAAGATATGTTTATAGTCCAGGTTTTTTAATCTTTTACAGAAGATGCTACCTGAGCAGGAAATAATAAACTAAATTCTGAATAAAATTTCTTCGAAGTTTATGGGATTAAGTTGAGGAAAGATTGGAAGAATGGTAAAAATACTTGAAAAAATGTACCAAATACAAGAAATCTTGTATTTTAAATGCCTATTTTCCTTTTTCATGCACGAAAGTTAACTTCAAATTTGCGTTAAAGCTGATGGGCTCGGTTGAGCTACTGCGTGTCCTGTAAATGTCTGTTCAGATTGTCACCCGTGGATGTGGCTCCATTGTCCCTTGCAGAGCCAGGGGATCTGATCCCTCTTTTGTGGGCAGTACTGTGTGTATGTGTGAGCGCTCTCCAAGTCCTTCTGAAGTTCAGGAAAACCTATCACTGTTTGCTGTCCTGGCTCAGTGACTGAAGCTGTTGGGTTTTCTCAGCAGATGCTGCAGTTTTAGTGGTGAGTTCCAGCTGAGGGTCAGGCTGATGCAGAGTAGAATTGAAAGAAACAGATTTACAAGTTCAAAGCATCTGGAAATGCAAGGTTTCAGAGTACTTGTACGATAAGTTGTGTAACTGCTGAAAATGTTTCTGGTTTAAAAATTAAAGCTTTTGGTTAATTTCTTGAATGAACAAATTAATCAAAAACACGTAAAAAATCACTTGCCTTACATAGATGTTGAAATATTCTGATTTCTTACACTTTCAAATAATGAGGCTATTTCAGTCATGCTCTGTATCATCTGAGTAGGGCAGCTTGCTGTTTGCTAATGACTTTAAAATTTGTATTCAGAGTTTCAAAGCCAAAGTATACTTTTTAAGAATGTGGTTTTGTATACTGTTGAAGTTCATCAAGAAAACTAGAAAAGAGGAAGAATGAGGATTAGTATCTCTTAATGACACAAGTTAATGGCAGGACTCTTGTAATGATAATAAGGAAATTAGATGAGTTGATTTAACACAAGTAAGGTAATGTTTAATAGCTGGGCCACATTTTCATAACTCCAATTAACTTGTGACTCTGTGTCTGAGGACTCTGTTGTGCCATGTATATTTTCTGTCCTTTCCCTGCAATGCCAAAATCATCAGAGATACTTTTTTTGCGCCTATTTCTGTGAAGTTTCTTGTTTTGAGATATGCAATCATTTTAATGTAACGAATTTATCTGTTTAGGAAGGTGGAGTTTTTACATTTGGAGCTGGAGGCTATGGTCAATTGGGTCATAACTCTACCAGCCATGAGATAAATCCGAGGAAAGTTTTTGAGCTTATGGGAAGTGTCGTCACACAAATCACCTGTGGCAGGTAAGGTCTATTCTGTGCTAACACTGTGAATCTTACAGATAACTTCTTTCGTATAAAACTTCATCTCTAGTGCAATATAAAGTGGGAGTTTTCTTACCCTACACGGTCAGGGAAGACAAGATGACCCCTAACAAAAGATATTTAGAGATGTTTTTGGGATTTTAAAAACAGTAATAGAAGAACTAAAGGATGCTCTATATTTGAGAGGCTCTGATTTTCTAAACTGGCAGTGTGAACAATAGTGTGAAGGTGTTTGTTGCTATCACTTCATTTCCTATTGAAGCACAGGTGTGTTTGGGAAAGTACAAAATAGTTTACACAAATTCACAACTGCTTCTTCACAGGCCTGTGGTAGGAGAGGGGACATCTAGAGCTGAGCAGAATGGGAGAGGAAGGAGATACAGGCAATTTCTAGACATTAATTTCTGGTATGCTCCAAAGGTCAGACAGGGGCTAAGCACTGGCAGCTCCATTCTGGGAACTTATCCATGAAAATGTAGGATTGCCTGTTGGAGTATAAATAGAATGTTGCCAGAGGCAGTGCATTGCCAGTAGAGAAGCAGGGAGTTGGACGTGACAGGACCTTTAACACCCTGTTTACCACGGTTCCTAGCCAGGCCTGCACAAAGTGTGTTAGAATGCTCAGGTTTGTGTTACTGAACTCTGTTTGCCCTAGGCAGCACACCACTGCGTTCGTCCCTTCTTCTGGAAGAATTTACTCCTTTGGACTCGGAGGTAATGGGCAGTTAGGTACAGGGACCACCAGTAACAGGAAAAGTCCCTTCACAGTGAAAGGAAACTGGATTCCCTATAGTGCTCAGTGCCTGATGACCACAGGTAGGCAACATCTGTATTTACTTCTTGGTTACCTCTTGCTTTATAGTGTCTTAAAATTCTTGAGATTTAAACAAATTAAGGGCTATAATCACTTTTTCCAAACAGTTTGATTCCACTGTGTTCTGCTGTAGGAATTAGGTGCCTGTGCTGCTGGGTTAGATCCTTTAGTAGCACTGGAGCTAAAACTTAGCTCAGGGAGAGATGGTCTTAACTATTGTATCAGTGAAGTTCTGCAACAAGGGAACTTTTTTGTAACTGTAGAAGAAAGTGTTGATTGCAGCATTTTAATAGTTTTTCCATTTCACATTTTCACAGTGGCCTGTTTTTTATTCCTATTGCAGACAGTGAGGAGTACTACTGTGTCAAGAGAATTTTCTCTGGTGGGGACCAAAGCTTTGCACACTACTTTTATCCACAGGTAACAAATTAAGTATAATTTGGTTCTAAAGTTTGTCAAAGTTGAATTTTAGTTTTTCTAATGCATTTTAAAAGATTTTAATGTTGAAGATGCTTGTGACTGTATTGTAAAGTTTGTTGGAGCAGTGTGTAAGCAAAAGGCACTAAGTCATGGTAGCAGCTGGAGGACTTGGATCCAGTTAGTGAGCGTTAGCTGTCAGGAAGCTCTTGAGACTTTTTGGCGTAAGCTTTTTTCTAGATGGATGAGTGCACTTCTCTTCATGTCATGAGGGAAGAATTAATTGAATATTTGAGCTCTTCACTCTTTGCCCAGTCCTCCTCATGGCTCCTGACAGCAGTTTTGGTGTCTTCTGCTCTGCAGCCATTTTAACATACCATAGTGGTAAGGAAACAAATGGAGCTTTTTGCCAAAAATTACAGGTGGTGACATAGTTTATGTCACAGTTTTAGTCTTAAAGCTTGTTTTAAAATAACAAGAATTGATAATTTAATTCTAATACATAAAAAAGTCTAGAACTACACAATAAAAATAGCAATGTGGAAGCGTGATGGAAAGGAAATGCTATTGGAGAGTGAGTTGGGAGATAAAAAGATGAAGATTCATGGGACTGTTTCCAGTACAGCAGATACTAGACCATGGGGATTAATGAAGCATCAAGAGTTGAGTATGTGGGGTGAAAACTAATTTGGGCACAAGGGAAAATGGATTTTAGTGGGGAAACATGTCTGTCAAGAAAAACTGAGTACAGGTCAGACTTGCAGCAGTGCTTTGTGCTCGGAGCCTGTTCTGGTTGTACAAGATCAGCAGTTTTTCTTAGGATTGTTTTGTTGGTTTTTTTTTTTTCTGAATTCTGATGGGGTTTTAACCATTGCTTTATTTGAGAGAAACTTACTTCAGGTGTGGACTGGAAAATTGCTTATAATATAGGGTCAAAACTTGTCTATCAAAACTTCCTTAAAAACTTTCTTATGTGCAATTTTCATAATTACTGAAGTAATTTCTGACTGACTAATTGAGGTGAACTGGAGACTATGAATGCAGTTATTGTGGCTTGGTCTGTACAAAAAGTATTAACAATAGATGAACTTTGATGCTGCAAAAGTATCCCTTTTAGCAGTCTTTAGTTTGGTAATTCGTATTGAATTCTTCCAGAGTTCTGTGTGTACTGTACCCCTGGGAATTGTGTGTCCCTGCCAGTTAAGGGGGCCTGGCCAAAATCTGTTTTCTCAAGTCAATTTTTGGACAGCTCAGTTCCCTGAGTGGTTCCCTTTGGCTGGACACAAGGGAAATGACAAAAGGGTTCCTCGTCCTGATGCTGTAGGATGGGATCAGAAGTGCTGATTGTTGGCAGCAGATAGTCATTGTCATACTGAGTCAGCTGTGTTGTCAGATTGCACCCTCAGGAGGAATGTGTTTTCTCTTGCTAGTTTAATCTTAATTTTGATGCTATTTGCCATCTCTTTTTGAACCAATGCTCCTACTCAAAACAATGATCTTGATTCTCCTCCTCTTTACTATTACAACTCTTAATGGAATTCATTTTATATGCACAGCACTTCCAAATGCAGCTCCTCTGATGAAGCAGAGCATGTTCGCTGAAGCATGATTCATTCTCAGAGGAGCCTGATGGAAGTGGGGTGGAAGAACATCTGTCTGAAAAATTGAATGGCTCCTTTTCTGTGTGCTCACTGCTTGGCAGTGAGCTCAGTGGCTCCTAGTCACTGGAGAGATGCTTGCTGCTCACATCTAAAGCTTGATTAGTGTTCATCACAGAGATGTTCATGTTTAAGGAGTTTGCCATTAAGCAAGGTGTGTGTATTAACAGTTGATCGAGATGGTTTTAGTGGATGCTCTGCTTTCATAGTGAATGCACAAGTGGTAGAACACTGAGCGTTTCACAGCAAGAGTCTGGGTAAGCAAATTGTCAGTGAAGAGAGCTCCACCAGAGGGTTGATTTTTCTGGAAATCAATTTTGTATGCCTGATTCTTTACACTTTCTTTAAAATTTATTTAGAACATGGTGCCACCAGATGATTTTAGGTATCCTGACCTTTTGAAGCAGATCTGGACTGTGAATGAAACGTTTATTCAAAGATTGCTGAGTTTCCCATCTGGAAGACTTCCTGTAGAGATAGCTAAGTAAGTGATGTAAAGGAAAGAAGTTGTCTTTGGTAATTCTGCTTCTGAATTGAGCATTAATGGGGCTTTGGGCATAATAACAGAGCTATTTTTAATTACTGATTTTGATGTGCAGAGCTCTTGCTGTGCTTTCATTGTCATGCTCGTTGACTAGTTTAGATCCTTGAGACTGTGTCATCTCTGTTCCACTTTAGATGACTATACAAGGTTAAATTAAGTATCTAATTGCACATTGAAAAATAGCAATACATGTAAAGGAATATGAGAACAACTCAATGATTAGTGCTTCTCTTAGTAAAAGAGGATGCAAAGCAATTAAATTGCAAGACTGGGTGTGGTTTGAGCTGTCTTAGGTATTGAGTCTTGAATGGAGATTTTATTGTTTAGTCACTCTTGAGTCAGAGTCCTGTCCTTTGTACACTGTAATTTATTAGGGATTAAATACAGGCTTTTTTAATTGCAAATGTTAATTTGTAAAAGGAAAACCAAATGTAACATTTCATGTGACCAATTTCAGTGAAATTGATGGAACGTTCTCCTCAGCTGGGTGCCTGAACGGGAGCTTTTTGGCATTGAGGTAAGTGGGCAGGTTTTACGCAAGTGTTCCTGTGGGCAGCATGAGTAGTGGCTGCCTTCCTGGTGTCCCCTGTGTCAGCTGGACCACCTTCCCAGGCTTTCCTGGTCTTGCTGGTGCTCTGATACCCACAGTTTGAACTTCTGCTCCTTTCCTGCCCTGTATTTTGGCAGTGCAGAATGGCTCCTGCCTGTCTTGGCTGCTGCCATGTAAGCCAGCAAAGCTCATTACATTTGTCAGCCACAGGATGTTTATAATTCAAGGGGAATTTGTTGCATGGGCTACTTTAGATCTTAATCTTTTTACATGACTCTCCTCCAGTTAGAGAAGATTTTTTTTTTCCCCCAGTTGTTTCTAAGGCCATATGAAAAATGGAAGTCTGATATATTTTAAGTCCTTAGTCAGTAGGTCTGAAATTCAAGAGGAAAAAAATCTTCAGTTGCTGAGAATACAGGATTCAGTCCTTCTGCATTCTTTTTCTTCCTGCAGTAATGATGATCATTACAAAACCAGCACTAGATTCTCAGGGGTTGATATGAATGCTGCTAGACTACTCTTTCACAAACTCATACAGCCTGAGCATACTCACATATCACAACAGGTTTGTGCTGCATATTTTCCTTATGTTTGGGATTATCTTTTTGTGTTACAGCTCTTCAGAAATACTATGTCATGCTTGGTCCAAACCTATAAATAGATTTCTCATTAATGTATCTGCTGCAAATGTGTGAAACTGTATTTTGTTGTGACAATTAGGTAACACATCAGCGTAGTCTTATTTTAATATTTACCATACTGTCATTTTCAAATGTATAATAGTCTTAACTGGAGCTCTTAATATTGTTTTCTAGATTAGTTTTCATGTATGTGAACATTTTTTTAAAATCTCACTTGCATTAAAATAAACAGAGTTTTCTGATGTGCTGTAGGTGGCAGCTAGTTTGGAAAAGAACCTTATTCCCAAGTTGACCAGCTCCTTACCAGATGTTGAAGCTTTGAGGCTGTATCTCACTCTACCAGAGTGCCCACTGATGAGTGATGAAAACAATTTCACAACGTTAGCTATTCCTTTTGGAGCAGCTATTCTCAACCTAGAAAAAGCTCCTCTGAAAGTTCTTGGTAAGAAACTGAATTTTTACTGGTAAAACTAAGGATCTCCAGATGAAAATGCACAGAAATTCTATCAGTGAAGACCTGCTCTTGGCAGCATCTGCTGTGTATTTACAGTTCTGTACAATTCCCCAGTGAGAAAGTTAAGGCTTAACATTGCTTGGTGTAAGAAAACACTTATTCTGTTACTTCAGGGTGAGTTAACAGGCCATCCCTGTGAATTCATCTGGTATTGTAGTTTTTGGACTGATTCCATTTGGGAGGAATTAAACCGTGTAGTTCAGTGTAATTGATATGTGTCTTTGCACTTTAAAGTGAAAATTATGTGGTCAGACAGCTAACAAGCTCTGAGCAATTTACAGAAGTGTTGCAGAGCAGATGTTAAATTGTCTTGGTTGTGACTACAGCACCTGTTCTGAGCTTCTGAGGCAGTTGATCTTTTCTCACTGGTGCCAAGATGTGGTCTTCAAATATGCAGCTGAGAACAGCTCTGTTTTTTAAACTCTTCTTCTTTACACCTTCTTATTGTGACTCCTGTCAGCTGAAATTCTGCTTAAAGAATTGTTTTCAGAATATTTTGCTTTTAATTGGTTTCCTTTTGAGAGGGTACTTTTGTCTTCCTCAGTTACATTTTGCCTTGTAACCTGTCTCTTGTTTTTTCAGTAGTTTTTGGTGAGAGTAAAGAGCTTGTCAGCTGTAAAGAAAAGCAAACTTCTTTTTTTGAACTCCAGGTCCTTTTCCATCATTTTCCATTGTTCTCAGGACTGTTTTCTTGAGGTTTCAGGTTTTGAGCCATCTGTTTTATCAAATGTTACTTTGTCATTTAGTCTGAATGAACAGACTTCAAGAGGCTCAAAGATTTGATGTGTAACAATAGAGCATTTGTTGTGTTAAAACTTTTTTTTCAGGGTCTTTATAACTGATGATTATGCTTTCTAGCCAAACATGTTTCTTAGTTAAAAGGATCACAACATAGTGTTGCAGAGGCAAGTACTGAATTTATGTGTTCCCCATGTGTTGACAGAAAATTGGTGGTCTCTACTTGAACCTCCCTTGTTCCTCAAGATAGTGGAACTCTACAAAGATGTCGTAGTGCATCTTTTGAAGTTGTGCAAGATTGGCCTTCCACCTTCTGACAGAAGAATCCTTACCAATTTCCTACACACAGCCTTCAGAGTGCTGGAAATCCTGCACAGAGTACGTTTGTGTCATTTCTAAACAGTTCCTCGGCTGTTGGGCTTTGTCAGTATCTCCGTGCTTGATAGTTGGTAGAAGCTAAGTTACTGATGAGTTTTAAAGATCAGAATTGCATCTACAGAAATATCTGTAGTTGTTCCATCTGGACCTATGAATCAGTGGGATTCTGGATTCCCATCTGACATGATGATGGAATTAACTGTTTTTTGGGAGCACAGAGTGACCCAGTCATTTGCGTCTGTGAGGGTGTGGACTAAAGTGAGAGGGAAAAACGGGGTGACAGATCTGGCATATATCATGGATTGAGTATCTGATGATTTGGAGGGAGAGTGTGGGAGGTATTTGTAAAAAGTAGGCTTAGATGATCTGGTTGTAAAGGCAGAATCTTTTTAACTATCTTGCTGCTTTGACAGCAGTGCTTAGCAGTCCTTGGGATAAGAAATGTGTATTAGGAAAATGTGAATGCTTCTGGATTCAAATTATACTGTAGAGACAAGCCTTTGTATAAAGTTATTTTTCCACATCTCTTTTTTTTTGGAGCTTAATGTTTTTAAATGGAAACTGTTCCTCTGCTCACAGGTAATAGTGTCCATACTGTAATTAAGACCAGAGTTATTGAATCATAGTTCTTACACCTGTGCAAATACAGGAACAGTATTTATCCATTGTGTACATGAATATGTGTATTATCACTGTTCCTGGGAGATCATATGATGTTTCAAAGTGTCAGCACTGTTACGCAATACTGTGTGTACAGTTAATTGTATTTTCCTTGAATCTTCGATGGGATTTTGAATATTCCATGTATCCATGTCTTTAACGTTGTTTTTTTGCTTTCTTGTAGGCACTGTTGTTTTTCTAGAATTTTTTTAGTAGCTGGGTATCTGTGGCTGACCTATCAAATGCTTGAAAAACATGGAAAATATCCCTTTGAAAGCTAATAAAAAAAATAAATTGCACTTCTTTAGGTAAATGAAAGAGGACAAGTTATACAGTATGACAGATTTTACATTCATGAGATACAAGATTTGATAGATATCAGAAATGACTATGCCAACTGGTTCCAGCAGCAGGTATTGGGAATGGTAAGTTGGGTTGATTTTTATTTGGGTTTTTGTGGGTGTTTTCATCCCATGTTTTGTGTTTGTTTTATCCCTTTAAAGAAATCCATAGATTCTCTAAAAGTGGGCACTTTTTTTTTCATAAAAATACCTTCACAGATGAGCAGTGCCAAACACACTCATGTCAGGTACTGGCCAAGGAAGAATTGTTAAGAAGGTGTGTTTCGTCTAGGGTGTCGTTCTTAGGACTGACACTGCTCAATATTTGAATCTGTCGATTAAAAAGTGATTTAGAATGCTGTCACTGGACACTTGCCATGTCAAAAACGTTAGGAATGTAATAATCCATGATAGGAAGACATCCAGAATAATCGGAATTGCTGTATAAGACAGGTCCAGTCAATGAGAAAGCTGCAGCTGTCTTGGCTAATGAGTCAGGAAGCTCAGTAGGGAGTTACAGGGGCAGATAACTTAATGTGGTTTTCTGCTCTGAGTGTAGCAGCCACAACTGAGATAATTAATTCCTGGATCCGTAAACAGAGGAGTGATAACTGGGAGTAAATTAATGACTGTGCAGAGAATCAGTGAGTTGGATAGGTTTTTGCCGCAGTTCCTTGACTTAAGCTTTCAAAGAATATTGAGTCAGTTAATAAGTTTTCTCTAGCCACCCATAGTTTATTTTTTTTGCAACAGTACAAGCAGATGTCATTAATTAATGTGTAGAAGTAAACATTTAAAATGTTTCATTTTTTTGCATCCAAGCAAACATGATATTTAATGGCCCTGTTTTTAAAGACTGATAAACAGGGTGTTGAAAGGGAAGCTTGTATTTAATAGATGAATTAGAATGTTTGTGGTTAATACTTATTTCTCAGTAAACCTTCACTTGGGGGGAAGCAGTAAATAAATATTTTTTAAATTCTACATCAGAGGTGAATAATTAATGCAGACACTAATGCTGCTTTTTCATCTTAATTGTTGCTACCTTTGTGCAAATGCTGTCATAGGATGTCAACCATGGATTAACTGAGGTAAGATTGGTTGCAATCTGATTTCTTTTGCAGAATGTAAGGAAATCAGAAATGTGAATGTCAGGGATTGTCTGCTGTGTTCTATTGGGAGTAAAGCTTTAAGTTAGCTATGGCTGTAATCTGAAAAAAATCTTTGTGGTGCAAAAATATGTAATTGTCTGTATTGCAAATTCAGAGCAGCAGTTGGAAAAGGCTCCTTTGATAACCACAAGCTGCAATAACAATTCTGAAATTAAAATGTGCTAAGCGAGAGTGTTGTTTGTGTCTGGCTTGGTTTGGTTTGGCTTGGTTGAGTTTTGTTGAATTTTTTTTTTGTTTTGCTGAAGTACTAAACAATTTAAAATCTAGTTAATGTTCCTAAGATGCTTTGGTCCTGCATTGATAATAAGTCAAGATTGAATTCTCTTTCCAATAAAATTGATGTATTAAATGAGTGCTATTGCAAAGGCTTTTTTAGATAAGCTGAGCTATAACATGGTTCTTTTCATTCCAGTTAACAGATATTCCTGTTATAATTTGCACATACCCATTTGTATTTGATGCCCAGGCAAAGACAACTCTCTTGCAAACAGATGCAATCATACAAATGCAGGTAGGAGTCTGTTTTTATGAATTAAGGTTTTTTTGTCCTGAGTTGGGGATTTTGGGGGATTTCTGTTGGTGTTTTGGTTTTGCTGGTTGGGCTTTTTGTTGGTGTTTTTTTTTTGTTGTTGTTTTTTAACTCTGTGTAATCTCTCCCCCATAAAAATGAAGGATCTAGTTTTAATCTCAGGGTATATATAGAGGGTAGTGGGTTTGGGATCACATTGAAATGAAATTATTTCGTAATTGCATACTTTCCAAGGAACTTCTTTTCCTTTCAGTAATGAGATGCCCTTTTTATGTGTTAACAACCCGTACTACAGGTACAAAAAACCCCAAACAAACAGCAATAACAAAACCCAAACCCACAGCCACTACAAACAAACAAAAAACCCCAAGCACCACCCACAACCAAAGAACAACCCCACCTCCCATAAGAGCAGACTTGGAATATTATCTGAGTCTGAAAATAAACAGAAGATGTAAGTCATGCTCAAGTAATGGTCTTGTGTAGGAAAATACCACCTTACACTTGTAATTAATAATTAATGTAGTTTTATATGCCTTTACAAATGTATATACCAACATTTGATGGATTCAGGGCAATGTTCACATTAAATATTTCTATTAACAATATTAAATACTATTAAGACACACAAACTCTCAAGAGGTCTCTGCCACATTCAGAAAATTTGCAACAGCATTTTGTTTTCCAAACAATTTTAATACAGAAATTATCATACAAGTTAAATAAATTGCTTTTCACGCTGCTAATTAGTTTTGAATATATGTTTGCTTTCATGCCAGATTTATATTAAACAACTTACTCTTCATTAGATGAAATGCAGAATATCTTTGCTTCCTTTTGTTATCCAAGGTATTTGGACTGGAATATCAAAACCTGTGTTCCAATGCTTCCCTGAGCATTAGCATTGGTGAGAGCAATGGGTGAAGGAAAAATATTTCCTGAAATCAAATTCTTCCTGAGATGAATACAGAGAACTTGGGCAAATTCAGTAGCTCTTGTAATAGCTATTCTCATCTGTATTTGTACAGACAAGACTGATGGACAATTAATATTGACAGGGATTTTTATTACCTACTGACACTCTCACCTTGTTTTTCTCCAGATGGCTGTCGATCAGGCCCACAGGCAGAATTTGTCTTCTCTCTTTCTGCCAGTATTTGAATCGGTCAATCCATGCCTGATATTAATGGTCCGGAGGGACAACATTGTAGGGGATGCTGTGGAGGTCCTAAGGAAAACAAAGAATGTAGACTACAAGAAGCCACTCAAGGTATTACAAGTACATTCTGCTCAAAGTGATGGAGAAGGTTTTTGGATAAACCTTGCTTTGCAATCTGTTTGCAGTTCAGTGCTCACTGAGCTGTGTGTTTCAGGTTATTTTTGTAGGGGAGGAAGCTGTTGATGCTGGAGGAGTTCGCAAAGAATTTTTTTTGCTCATCATGAGGGAGTTGCTAGATCCCAAATATGGAATGTTCAGGTATTATGAGGAGTCCAGGCTGATCTGGTTCTCTGATAAGGTAGGATGTGGTCTATATTTTATTTTTTCATAAAATATTTATGTTAATAATATATGAACACAATAGTTTGTAGTTGTTTTATTTCAAGAGTAGAGGCTGAAGCAAGTATTCTCAAAAAAAGTTTATTTTCGTCATTGTTAGATCAAAACTTTCCCCATTCCTTGCTGTTTCCCTTTTGCTTTTCCCGTTACTTGTTTGCTCCTTACTGGTTGTCCCCAGTCCAGACAGATTTTTTAGGAAGAAATACAACCCAGAAGAAACTGATTCCAAGGGCAGAATCAATAAATCAAGGTGGCAGAGACAAATTCTTGAAGTGGCCTCTTGGACAGGTCTTGCTGTGCTCAGTTGCATTTATGGGTGATAGGTGGTCATGGAGTTGTACTTTCTGGGAAGGTTTGACCCCTGACTGTTCAGTCCTCCTTCAGAGAACACTGACTGGGGTGGCTGGACCCCAAACACCTGCATGTTTACATTTCCCCGGATGTGTTTTAAGCCTTGGTAATTAATTCCAAGGGGGTCAATAGTGAGCTCTTCCCTCTTTTCCCCCAAAATAATATTTTAAAAAATTGACATGTTTAATGACTGAATAGTGCAATAGGAAATCACAGACTTAACCAGAATCTTAATGCAGTATGTGTCCCCTGTAATACAGAATATGTTGCAGCTCAGGCTTTTTAAGTAGAAAGGATTCTGTTCCCTTGGATTTCATTCTCAGCTCGTTGAACTTTATCTTGTTTTCCTTGGTACTTACAGATAAATACATATTTAAAGAAAATATAAATTAAATTCACTCAGATTATACTGCACTGTACACTTCTTCCTGGACTCTGCAAGATTAAAATAACTTCTTTATTTTAAACCATTTTGTCTGTTTTCTATTCTTAGACCTTTGAAGACAGTGACTTGTTTCATTTGATTGGTGTTGTCTGTGGACTAGCAATATATAATTTTACTATTGTAGACCTTCATTTTCCTCTGGCTTTGTACAAAAAGCTATTGAATAAGAAACCATCCCTGGATGACTTAAAAGAATTGATGCCAGATGTTGGCAGGTAAGCAAGAAAGAAAAATGGGTGTTGTTAGAAATCAATTTTAAAGTCAACATTTTCGTTAAAGAACATAACATTTCTTTTCCACACTAACTGGCTGAACAGCTCAGAGTAACTTGCAGCCATCGTGTCATTTGATACATTTGACACTGTTACTGAGTACCTGCTTCTCAGTGCTTGGTATTAGTGTTTGTGCCTTCTGTTTTACAAACCTACAAGAATTTTAGGGGAAAAATATTTGAAATTCAAACCCCTTGAGTTTTAGCCATTAATTTTATAAATCTAAGTCTGAACTTAGTTTCAGTTCCAAATTACTTAAATCCGTCAAGAAAATATTTTTGCTTATTTCAGGAACATGCTGAATGTTTGCTTTTGATTAGGGATTTGAACAGGACTAACTGGGAGGAGGTTCAAATGAGCAGAAAAGTATTGATGCTTGATTGCCTCAGTGTTGTGGATGCCAAAGTTTTCATGGATTCAAGGGGAAATCGAAGATATTAATGGAAGAACCAGTTAATGTTTTTTAAGTACTTACTGCCTCTGCTTTGGGAAACCCTTAGCTGAAGTCTTAAGATAGGATTGTTCTCTCTTCACCCCACAGAGTAATCAAAAAGAAATAACACTACAAGTAATAGTAAAATGATTGCTTGAGATTTCCCAGCACCACACAAGGCACAAGTCAAGAAGCTAAAAAATGAAATTACAGTAGAAAAATATTTTTAAAACTTGAGTTATCAAAGCATAAAGAATACTTCAGGAAAATAAATTCATCTTTCTTTCCCCTGGTGTGAGTACTTTGTAACTTGTTTTGCAGGGGAATGCAACAGCTACTGGACTATCCAGAGGATGACATAGAAGAAGCATTTTGTCTTAATTTTACTGTAAGTTTTATATAGTGTGTGAAGTATGTCTTACCGAACTCATGCCATCTATTTTAATTGCCTCTGATGGAGTGTTAGAACAAAAGCATCAGCAGCTGATTCCCATGAGTTTTAGCTTCTGTCTGCTGTTCATGTTGCTGTTAACTAAGTGGTGGGAAGAAGTTCTTCATGCAGTAAAAAAGTTATAAATAGTATAAAATTATACTATTTTTGTTTGTTCCAAATAGATCACTGTGGAAAATTTTGGTACAACAGAAATTAAGGAGCTTGTTCCTAAAGGTGCTGACATTCCTGTAGTCAAACAAAATAGGTGAGTTCTGTGGGTTCCGGGGTAGCTGAGTGTTGCTGTCTGCCTTGGAAGTGTTACTGGGCTGCTGTAAATACCCTTTGCCAAGCTCTGACACTGCTGTTGGAGGCAAAACTGCTTTGGCTGTTTTCCCAAGCTCTTGTCCTTTGTATTGTTAAAATAGCTGTTGTCTTGTACTGACACTGGCCCAGGCTGCCCAGAGGAGCTGTGGCTGCCCCATCCCTGGGAGTGCTCAAGGCCAGGTTGGATGGGACTTTGAGCTCCCTGGTCTGCTTGAAGATGTCCCTGCTCGTGGCAGGAAGTTGGAGTAGATCTTCAGGGATCTCCTCCAACCCAAATCAAAACCATTTTATAAGATTGAAAATGTTTGTGGTTTTGCAGGAAGCTACATGTAGTTGAAATTCTGTGCATAATGATCAGAACTTTGACTTAAGTGCCATTTATTGCAACTATTCATTCATACATGGATATTATTTCAGTGAAGCCTTCCCTTTGAAGAGCAAAGGGAAGACTAAAGAGAAATTAAGGGAAGACTAAGATAAATTAATCCAGTGTTATTGTCAGAAGAAATTGTGATGGGTGGGATTTTTTTCCTTGGTCAAGGATGCTGTAACTTGCATTTTTAAAAGCAGCCTCTCCCACCCTTTGTTCCCTTTCTACTCCTGGGGGATAGGCAGAACACATCTGGTGATGCTTTTGTCCATTTTTACAGAATACTACCGTTTTCTAGTCTGTTCTTTAATCTTTATGAGTTCTCTGTGCTTGTACTTCTCCCAGGGTAAAGGGGGAATTGAATGGAAAGAGCACACTCCATGAGAACTGAATGCACACATAAAACACCATAGCTGTGCAGTTCTCTGGTGTAGGTTTGATGTTCTGTCACCAAGTGACTGTAAAATTGGAGTTGAATTATGGGAAAAGTTTCAAGGTGCCTATGTAATGCCTGCTGCATTGTTACCACAGTTGTCTTGTAACAATGACGAATTCCTCTTTCTCGACATCTAAATATTCCATGATGCTTCAATTAATTTTAAGAATTATTAACATCAAGTATAATATGACTTAGTTACCAGTGTGACTTCTCTCTGGTGCAGCCTTGCACTGTTAGTGTTACACAAGTCACCTCCCCCTCTGTGACGGCACAGCATGGATCAGATGGAGATCTCGTAGAGTGCTGAAGGGGAGGACTGTGGTTCACCACTTTGGTCATCTCCAGCATTTTCAGTTCAACAGCTTTAGTAAATGTGTTGTCCAAATGTGTTTATATGATTCTTTAAATTACTGGTGATGTTACTCAAAGACTGTGGGTGGTGTCCAAATTCATTCTCTTTGCACAGAGAATGTGAAAGATAAATGTACAGCTGAAGTCACTGCCAGTGTAGGAACTAAACAGTGTTTACTAGGATTGATCATCATAAATGTTGTATCACAGCAGGGGATTTTAGTTCTCCCCTAAATGCTGCAGAAGATGTTTCCAGCAAGATACGAGAACTCCATGTACCAAAGCACAGATAACAGGCCATCTGTTTCTCTGCATCCCAGCTCCTTGGCAATGGTCTTTTTACTGTGTAAGACTCAAAGGTCCATTTGAAGTTGATTTGCATTTTTAGTGCAAATATGGTAATCCTTTTAATTTAAAAAACTAAACAGAAAAGTGAGTTTGATTAGTGGTTTTCAGGACACTGCCTGGAATTTAGGCCTTTCAGCTTGATGCCATCAAGTCCGGTTCACTGCAATGCACACACAAATAAGGGAGATGTTTGTAGTGCCTGAAATAAATAAAATTCAAAGTTCCTGCTTTTCTCTTGTACTTTGGAGACTCTGCCTTGGGGGTGTGGTGGGGAAATACATTCATGTGCCATTTTATCTTCACTGTGGTTATAACGTAAAGCAGGGAATACAATATATTAGGCTCCTTTTTGCTTCATTTTCTATGCTCTATTCTAAACAGAAATGGCCACTGGTGTGTTGGTAGAAGGATGACATGTGCTGCTTCCTTTTTATTTCGCATCACAATTCTTTCTTTCTCCTTTGTACAGGCAAGATTTTGTAGATGCATATGTAGATTACATCTTCAATAGATCCGTGGCTTCCTTATACAGTGCATTCCATGAAGGCTTCCACAAAGTTTGTGGAGGTAAAGTTCTTCAGCTTTTCCAGCCCAGTGAGTTGCAGGCAATGGTGATTGGGAACACAAATTATGACTGGAAAGAGCTGGAGAAGGTAAGAACAATAGTTAGCTATTGCTTTCCTATAGTTTTAATTTCAGGGTGCAAAAGCAACTAGGTGTCCTCTTGAGCTCTGTTTTAATTGTCAGGATTCCTGTTATTTATTGTCATTTAAAAATATCAGTGAATGAAGACCCTAAAATATTATTTACCTTCCTGCTTTAACTTTCTCAGTCTAATTGCTGAAGGAAATCAGACTTAAAGAGGCAGAAAAATCCACAGAACCCAGAGGCAGCTGTATACTGTCTTTTATATTAGACATGGGAAAGTGAAGAGATTGCACACAGTTATTAAAAGTAAATATTCTTGATTGCCAGAGCTCACTGACACTTAGTCTCTGTTGGGATTGAAAATGCTTTGCAGTACAGGCATCTGTCCCTATAGCTGAATTCAGACTGAGCAGCTGAAGAAAATGGAGTAAGGAAAGCAGTAGTAGTGTGTGACTTGCTGTGCCCCTTTACGCAAACTGCATTCATTCTGCTTCAGTGTCAGCTTATCCTGCTGTTCTGTGAGCAAGCAATAACCCCATTTCCTGCTCATTTTAGAATACAGAATACAAAGGAGAATACTGGGCAGACCATCCTACAATTAAAATATTCTGGGAGGTTTTTCATGAGTTGTCTTTGGAGAAGAAAAAGCAGTTCTTGTGTAAGTATTTGAAATTATTTCACAGAAGTTTCTAACTGAACAGGATCACTGGAATTTCAGGCTCTTGCTATAAGAGGGCAGAGTAAGTATTTGTAATGATGTGATTAACTATTTGGAAAAAGTATCATAGTAGAAGAAATTGATTATGAGCTTGTCTCTGATTTTCTTGGCATTGTCTGGAGTAATTCTGGGTGATGGGTGGTTACAGATCACAGTAGCTCAGAGCAACATTAAAAAAACATCCCAGCCCCCCTAACCAACAACAACCTAAACTGCTGGTGTCATTTATCTGGTGACTAGGATATTTTTTCCTGTTGTTTGACATAAAGTTCACATCCTCCAGGTTCTTCACTGCACAGAGGTGGAAATTTAGAGTTGTAACTGATTGTAAATATGTCAAGGTAGTGATATAAGGGGAAAAGCACAGATAACAAAGTAATCAAAGCTTGCTGTGAGTGAGGTTTTGCTGAGAATAGATCACAGATTAGTTTCTAATTCAGATAAATTACTTTTTGAACAAACTAATTCTGTGTTTACAAGATACTTGGAAATGCTCAGTGAATTTATAGCCAATGGATTTTGAATTAAGAAGTTCTGTTGCATGAGAAGCTTTATAGTATTTTTGAGGACTGTTAGGTTTCATATACTAAAATGAAATACTTTCCTTATGCATCACTTGTTGTGTTATAGTTATGAGTTCACATGTGCAAGTGAGATGGGGTTAAGTTATTATTCCCTGTTTTCCAAACTTCACAACTTCAGCATGAAAAGCTGACCCTTGCTGGGTCAAAAAAGGCCAGCTATGATTAGAACTGCATGTGTGACATGGACAATGTTAGTAATCAACGAGTTACAAGCCTTTGTTTTTTCTTGACAGTGTTTCTGACAGGCAGTGATCGTATTCCAATTCTTGGAATGAAGTGTCTTAAACTGGTCATCCAGCCAACAGGAGGAGGAGAAGATTATCTGCCAGTAGCTCACACTTGCTTTAATCTTCTTGATCTTCCAAAATACACAGATAAAGAAACCCTAAAATCTAAGTTGATTCAGGCTATAGACCATTATGAAGGTTTCAGTTTAGTATAACTTGAAAATGAAAGTTCTGTGTAACGTGGGATCATTAAGTTTTTGTGTCTTTCTTGTGGTGGTAAATTCAGTGGGTTAAGTGATGCAGTTGATACTATAACTGATTATTTGCAAAAAATGTTCAGTCGTACGGATATTCATGGGAGCCAAAAAACCATTTCCAAAACTGAGGAACTGTCTTAATACACACCTTCTTGTACAGAGCCATGTGGATTTTGCCATCTTACAATAAAAACGAGAGTATTGTGAATGGGAGTCAAGTTTCACTAACAAGAATTAACATTTCACCTTATGCAAACAATTTGGCGTGTGAGTGCATGAGAGACTTGCTTCAGTTTTTCAGATCACTTAATAAGAACATTTAACTTTTTCCCTGATAAATTCACTTGGTAACTTTTCATTTTGTAAATAATAAATTTTTGTGATAAAATAGTTCTGTTCCAATAGCAGTATGGTTTCTATTGCTTGTAATTGAATATGAGCTTATTTTATGGCTTTTAACAAAAAAAGTGACTACTCTGATTTCTGAAGATATCTATTTTTCTGGTTTGTTTTAAGAACCTTAATAATGAAAGTGATTGTTTAAGAGACATTCATCTTCACAATGTACAATCCATGAAGCAGTCACTTAGTGCCGATACAAAACTGCATCCAATGGCATTTTTAATATGTGGATGGACAAACTGAATTAAGACACTGTTTTATTTTTAAAGACTGATTCTGTAATTAAGTGGACACAATTATAAAAGAGGTTAATTTATCGTTTGAAACCTCTGCAGTCGTGTCAAGAATACAGCTTAAAAGAAAAAGATGCACCAGCCAATTGTTGCTGTCAAGAGGTTAAACGTTTATTTTTAAATGCTGAAAGCGTAGTTTATGGTTTCTAATAGAATTTTCACTTTTTTCCAGATAAATGCATTTGAAATAACCTTTAACACCCCTCTCCCCTTTTCTTAAGATTTTATTTTTAGTATAATTGCCCTGAAACGATTGTGCTTAGCTGGACACTTTCGGATTTGACTTTTCCTTCTCTGGTTAAATTCCAGATTTTGTGGTGTTAATGCATATGTGACTTGCAGCTGTGAAACAAATATTTATTTTTTTTAGATTTTTAAATGCAGTGGAAAAATTCAAGCTATAATAAAAGACTTGAATGAAACCCTTTGTTGGTTGGTGTGTACGGATGCTTGCAGCATGCAGAGTTCTTCAAGTGGAGGGCAGCTTCCAGTGCATTGTATGGAGAGTACAACTAGAAAAAGCAGGGAAATGCAGTCATTGTAATAAATTATATAACACCCAGTTTCTCTGCTGGCAGGTTGTATTGATATAATACAAAAAAAGGTCAGTACAGTTAAAATCAGTCTTTTTCCCTTAATGTTGTTTTTACAGCTTTCTCACGCAGTGTAACATCTTAGTAATTTCTTTGTATGCAGCTCGTATTCCATCTTTTCCAACATTTGTTACCTGGCTGGGGAATTCTCTCTCTTGGGGAAAACAAGAAATACTAAAGCAGCTTAATCTTATTATATGTGGAAGAAAGAAAAGGAGAAAAGGGAAAAAAAAAACGGTATTATGCAGTCATTTTAACAGGTAATAGTAAAACACCATTTTTAATTATGAAACACCAAGATTGCAAAGGCAGACATTGAAAAATTAGGAAGCAGCTACCGGCAAAACTGTCTTATTCCTTTTACCCTTGTGTATTATTACATATCCAAGTGCTGCTGGTATTTTCCTATAGAGTCTTGCTTCATTAGATGCACACAGTTGGTGTTCACTGAATAAGAGGGGGTTTATGTGCAGTTGTGCAGATCCAGGTCAGATTTAGTGCATTATCATCCAAACCCAGTGGTACATGTATGTATTTCACTTCCCTGTGACACATTCTCTGGTTTTTGTTGTATTGGATTTTAGACAGTGCCAGTATTAACCTGAAGGATGACTAAGAGCCTTATTCTGTAGATAAAGCTCTTAAGGCAGAATCCAAACCATAGTTCACTTGCCCATTTTGGTGCCTGATTTAGGATGTACTAGACATCATAGATGTCCTTAATTTTTGAAGTGCAGTTCTTGCTGATTAAACTGCTGTGTCAAGTGCTTCATGTTGCTGTAAAAGTTTCTCCAGTATCACCAAGACCCATTTCCTACTGTCCTGGAATGTGAGTGGACATGAATAAGCTTTGGGAGTGTGGAGGGTCTGGAATGGTTGGTTAAACAGCACTTTAAGAACTCACTGGCAGAGCAGGGCTGGAGTCACTTTCCTCAGAACAGCATTCACCTGAGAATTCTCTCTGCAGTTCTGGCCTTAGTCTTACACACTTCTGCAGGAAATGGAGTTGGGTTCTACTGTGCCAAATGGTCCTGATTATCTTACAGGTGTTAGTTCATTCTGTGCAGGGAGGCAGTGCCCAGTGCAGCACAGATGTTGTCTGCATAATGAGGTAAAGGACTTCCATGTAGTACTAGAACAATTAATAGTCATAATATTACTTGTGTCTAACAGTTCCATGCTTTTTGCAATGCTTATGTTGCCCGTAATTCATTTGAGAGTCACAACAGCCCTGGGAAGCAGCTCTGCTGAAGTTGTACCCTTAGGTTTCCTCAGCTTGGAAGAAGGTGGGCAGCAGGAACTGCTTTCTCTTGCTTGGATCAAGTATCATTAGGCATCCAGTATGTGATGCTGTGCAGTGTGTAAGAAAGGGAAATAAAACCCCATTTTATGCATCATTGAAATAGGCATGATGTTAATGAAGAAAGCCTAGAGCCTTCCTTCTCATCAAACCTTCAGTTACTCAGAATTGCTTGGGTACCACTGTTTAAAAGGGTAATGCAAGCAGCTGGGGAATGGCAGTGGTTGGGGCTGCAGTGGGAGCATTTTACAATAATTTTTTTTACAGTATTTTTATTTGATAATTAGATTAGCATTTGATAAAGATTCAGAATTATCACCAGAGGAGGCCAATTACATGTCAGATTTGTATCCATCTCCATCTTGGTTACTGAGACCAGCTGTTGTCAGAGCAGTCATGGACTGGATTTGCTTCACCTGTCACGTCTGTACAGGGATGAAGATTGAATTTGCATGGCAGAACTACCCAGGCTACTTGAACTACAGGTACAACAGATGTTTGTCACTCATTTTCCAGGGCAAAACTAAGAACTCGGTGTAGAACTGTTAAAGCTTAAGCATAATGATTTGTATTCTTTGTCACTTTGTGGGAGTTACTATTAATGAGGTTGTTACTAATCATAGTTCGAGCTTCAAGCCATGGTATTCTCATTAAGAATGTTTATAAACTACTCTGAAGAGGAACAGAGCTGGCAGACTGTAGCTAAAAACCAGCTTCCAGTGGAAATTGTATTTGCCATGTCTTTGAAAAATTTCAAAGGTAAAACCAGTTTAGTTATTTGTGGCTTAATTCTGTACAGAGGCTCTGTGGATGCACCTGCTAGCAGCAGTGCTTGAGTACTCTGGGTGTAACATTTCAGTGAGCCAGAGGCTGTGCACGGGCAAGATATCCTAACGAGGTGCCAAGATTAGATTAGGAGTAAGCAGAGGGGGAGGGTAATTGAGATAAGGAAGATCAGCGGTATCATTAGATGAGGGAGTAGCTGGAACAGCCCTACAGCAGCTGGGAGGAGTTCTCTGGCCCGCAGGCTGGTGTGTTAATGCAGAGGTTAGGCCCTGCAGGGAATTGGGGAATTCTGTTAGTGCCCAGCAGGGAATGCTCAGAGAGTTTTAAAGTCTGGAGTAAGAGGGTAGTGATGCCCCACAGGGTCTGAGGCCAGTCCTCCATAGCATTCAGCGTTCCTGGGGTGGTTGCTTCATGGAGGCCAGTGTGGGGATGCACAGGAGCTTCTGTAGGATCTGGGGCTCCCCATAAGCCACCCACCTGCTGTGGGAAGGAGGGTCCCCCTCAGCCAGGGCTTGTGCTTCAGAGCAGGGCTCTGCCGTTGGAAGGGGTGGTGAGTACTAATTGTATAGAGTTAAAATACCCACAGCCAAACAACTAAATCCCACTGAAATGTGCTTGAGTTGTGTTTCTTTGTGGCTTTCAAAATAACTTAGTTTGTAGTTTGCACATGTTTGTTTTGTCAGGGACTCCATCACAGGTGGTGCAGGAGCTGCTCTGAGGGAGCCTGGCCTCTGACTCCAGGGCACGTGGAAGTGGGCTTTTCAGGGAAACAGAGTTTCTCTTGCTCTGTGAGAGTAAAAATAACAGTCCCATGGGCAGACAGCACTTGGGATTGTGTCCCTTAA
This sequence comes from Dasyornis broadbenti, assembly GCA_013397935.1. NCBI lineage: Eukaryota > Metazoa > Chordata > Aves > Passeriformes > Dasyornithidae > Dasyornis > Dasyornis broadbenti. Next base: position 906,321 of record VZRN01000794.1, on the reverse strand, counting down.
GAAACTTAGTCCTTTAAAGGCCTGTGGTTGTGTACCTGCTTCCATCATCTCCAAGGCAGGATGAATGGAGGCTCTGGGTGTGCCTTGCTGGGTTTGCTGGGGCTGTTGTTTACAGGGTTGCTATGAACAGTTGTAGCTGAGCTCGTGGAACTGCTCTGGCTGTGCTGCACCTGAGAACTGGAGTGCTGGGTTCAAACCCTCTCCACCTGTAGCCAGCCCAGGTGCTTCCAGGAGGGTGTAAAGAGAGGGAAATAGGCCTCCAGGAGCTCTGGTAGTCCTGTGCCACCTGAATTTGGCCAGCTCCTTTCCAAGGCCCCTTTGAGCTGCCCCAGTGTCCCATGGCAGGGAGCTGCACAGTTGGTGAGTGGTGCTTTATTTCAGTGCCTCTGCTTTTCTGGGTCTTGGGCATCATGCTGGGGGAGTAACTGACAACTCTTTTCCCTCGGTGCATCATTATTAGGATTATTATGACAATTATTTTCCTACCGAGTCCTAACAGTCTGTGTGTCTGCTTGCAGCTGCTGTGCAAAGAGTGACTCAGGGTACAACTCCATGCCTTTTTGAGGATTTATTAGCTTAGAACCCACTGTTACCTAGATGTGGCCAGTTGTTTTAGCCTGACATTCAGCATTTTGCACTTTGTTTTATTCTCCGGTCACTTTGTAGGTAAGTAGATCATGCAAATAAATGCAATTGCTTTTCAATTTTGACTGTTCTGGTTCAGTATTTAAGCATAGATTACTGAACTTGAGGTACTCACTAGGTCTTCATTTTTTCAAACCTTTTTCAGTTTTTCAGTTTGATTCTGAATGCTGGTTTCATTAGAATTTTGGGCTCTTACAGCCCCTCCTAATTGGATGTTGTCTTACCCTTTATTGTCATGCATTTTAAAACATATATTTTCCATAATCAAAACCACTTATTTAAAATGTACTGGATTCAAGCCAGATCCATAGAAAATGCATGGCTGTTAAGACGCAATTACTACAAGATGTTTAAATATGTGCTTCTTTTCCATCACTTTAAATGCTTTTGCAAGATTGTTACTGTGTCTAATGTACCAGAATAGCCTGGAAGGTGGCTGGGGAATGGCAAACAAATGCTTGTACTTTGCTTTTGTTTCAGTGCATCCATTTAATATAAATACTAAGGGCTAAGATGCTTTCCTAGGGTAGTAATGCAGATTATGAGAAAAATAAGTCATCTCCTTTTTTGAGATTATACAATTGACAGCTGGACCTGGACCTGCTCTGCCATGCTTCCAGATAAATTTAATGCAAGGTGCTGAGTATTTAGGTATGATAGCAAATGTTTCCTCATGCCCACCATTTACCTTATGATTGTTTTAAATACTCTTGAAAAACAACAAGGGCAGTGTGGGAAATGGAAGAGTAAGGGAACACATTATAGTTTGGGGTTCCTCTTCAAATAATATTAGCGAAGACACAAGAGAAACTAAAATGCAGAACTTCATCTAGATGCAGAAAAAGGTGCAATTGTTCAGGACAAAAGATGTTTTCAAGTCATTCAGAATAATAACTAATTGATAGGAAAACATCTGCATGTGTAAGAGTAACTTTTTAATGCTTTTTGTATCAAGTGTGTGAGATTAATCATCTCTTTTTTTTTTTTCCTAACACAAACTAATTTCTGTCTGAGGGATGGTGGTTCAGAAGTACAGTGGAATCATCCACACAGGAATGTGTTACATAGTGGGGAAGTAATTAAACTGGGTCTTGGCCCTTGAGGGCCAAAGCAGGGGATCTATGCAGTCTGGGCTGGCCTCAGCACAGCTGCAGCCCCCAGGGAGCCACGGGATGAATCCAGAACAGTGCAGGGGAGCTTCATTCAGCCTTTTCTCTTTTTCCAGATGGAAAAAAAACATTTCCTGTGTAATGCCTTCCATTAGCCAGTGTACACCTTGACTTTATATGGCATCTTTGGTAAGTTTATAAGGTATAGCTAGAAATTAACAGAAACCAGAAATCAAATGACAATTTTAATAGACTTTAGAACAGAGTGTACGAGTATAAAACACTGGTTTTGTATTTCAAAAGTTGCAGGAAGATAGCCAGTCATTTTAAACAGTCTTCTACAAAACATATGCCAGTAGATTACATAAAAGACACTATATACAATATAAAAGAGCAGAAAACAATCCTCACTGTAAAAATAATTTAAAACAAAGTATTTCAATTTAAAATATCTCCTATAGCACAAACTAATACATTGTGACATGCAAGTGAAAACTAAACATATTGCATTCTTTAGTGTAGCCAAATAAGAGCTGTATTAAATTTGGACGATGAGACAACATGCCAACATTTCCCAATGAATACAGGAGGCTGTTCTTAAATATTTATTAACTGTTGTATTATGTTCAAAGAACAGCTACTATACATCTTCCAAAATGTAATAAATATTAAAGCAAAGTATATGAATAATCTACATCGTAGAGTTCATTTGGGCCAATGTTGAAAAAGTGGTTTATAGAAAAATGCTGTTTCACTTACTACTGCACTGTGCAATTTTACAAAATAGTTCTAAAGGCTTGGAAACAATCTGCACTTGAACATTTGCAACATCCAGTTTTAAGGCAGCCTAGCACTTGAGACAGCAGAGTAGGAGAAGCCACTTTGCTTTTTGTATCCAAGGTGGCGCTGGCAGCTGGGAGGTTTCCCAGCTGGAACAGGACCTAAGCCCAGCAGGTTGTTAATCCGTGTGGAGCCACTTGGCAGCATAAGCAGAGGCTCCTGCTCCTGGAGTCAGTCTCTCCTGGCTTTGTTGCATCAATAAGGACAAAGGAAGAGCTTAATTTCTGCGCCTTCTCACACGCTGGTAGGAACACTCCTCTGAACTCTGCTTCCACACTGGAGCCTTGGCAATTCCTCAAATACTATTTATAAAGCAAGCTGCTCTGGATGTGACCGCTGGATACAGCGTGACAGACTCCTACTGGGGGGGATCCTTTCTGTTTGAAATGCCAGATTCTAATTGCTGAGGAGCCAATGTCAACATCGCTTCATGTCCACAGGAAGTATCAAACTCAGCAACCTAAGCATTTTCACAGCACTTCTTGATCAGTCTAAAAACCATTTGATTCCTCAAGTGCTGCTGTCTTGTTTCCATTTCACTATCTGCTCGCAATTAAGTATGTCTCAAACATACAAAGTAACTGTTAAAGCAAAAAAATTAGCTGCCACAGTAGGTCTTAGAAAATGCCAGTGTTTAATGAGAGACTAGGCGTGAATGAAAGGTTTAGCAGAAGCATAAGAAGGTTTTAAATAAACCAAAGTGTTACAAAGCAAGAGGTGTGAAAATACCATTCTTTGGTCTAAATTAGCTGTTCCCTTTATATTAGTTTAACATTCCAATGGCTTTTTCAAAACTGTTTAAAAATAATATAAGCTGAAATTTATTAAGCAAAAATATGTATTATATACATGGATGCCTGATCAGACAGATGAACTTAAAAGTGAACATAGTGACAGTTGTTTAGATAATCCTAGTACCTTAAAAAAAAGATGAGTTAGTGTTGAGTGTGCAGTAATAGATTTTTATTGAAAAAGGTAAAAAACTAAGCATGAAAATCTGTTTTAGTTATTTATAAACACTACATCCTTATGGTTTTGTTGCTCTAAATTCAGACGTAAACATTCATTCTGACATGCCAAAGCTCCTAATGCTGGTGCGAAGTTCCTGTAACCAGTCAGCGATCACTTTACAGCGCGTTGCTCGGATGTTCAGTCCCTGCAGCTTCATTTGTATCAGCTGATTCCTCAGCTGCCAATTCATCCTGTTCGGCTCCATCCTCCCCGAAGCCAGGCTCCTCTTCCCGCTCAGGAGCATCCTCATCCTCTATGCCATTGTAAAACTCATCGATCTCACTCTCATCCTCCACATCTAAGCTCTGACTGCGGCATGAGCCGCTCTCACTACTGCTGCCACAAGAGCTGGAAGATATGATATCGTCTTCAGAATCCGAGTAAACCTCAGCACCATGGAAGATATAGCGATTGGGTGGCAAAAACAGATACTGAGTACCTGAAACAGAATTTCAACAGTCAGTGACAGGCTGGAGTAAATGATTCATGCAAGATCTGGCAGACTGCTGGTTAGAAGGTACCTGCATAGATCTATTTTCAACAGTGACTCTGAACTGACAAATCAGATTACATGCAAATGCATTTATGTCCATGTGTGTGTATTTATTACGAAGGACAAAAGAAATATGTCACTGGAAGGCTCAGCGTTCGTCCTCCCCCTCTGACACCAAAGAGAATTTATGCTTATTGTTCAGCAGCTTTTTTTCATGGGAACACATTCACAGCTAGACTTCTTCTACCTGTGACAGAATGGGAGCCACCTGCATGGAGTATCAAGGTCTAAACCCAGTCTTTCCTTTGAAAAATGGCAATTTAATTCCTGACTCCTTACATTGGTTACAAGACTGCATACTGAAAGGCATCCTTGGAAAGTCTAAAGTTTCCTTCAACACCTGCCTCACTCCAGCTGTGAGATTTTTAAGTCCTGTCATGACTTTGTCTTCCAGCTCTTCTGCCATACCAAATCATGCTCTACTATCTACCACCTTCTGAACACTGAGGGATCAAACTAGTTTTTCAGAAAATGCATTTGAAAAGGTTAGGAAGGGATTTATTTTTTCATACCTACCTTCAGCCTCCTAAACTTTGATCTTTTAGGTGAGGATGTGATCACTGATTATAAAACCTATTATGAAATACAAAAAATATTTCCTACTGGCTTCTCCAAAAGAAATACATGGTTCAATGAGAGTTACGTAGACATTTGTTTGAACAAAAATAGCCACCAAAACCCACTGAGTGCCTCAAGAGTAACTCTCTTATCACTTTAAGGTAAGTCTAGCATAAACATATCAGCCAAAAGGAAGCAAAATACTGAAAAGCATTAACACTTACCATCCAGCCTTTTGCTAATCTGTTCTTTTGCAGATCTATTTACCCAGCACTTCTTCAATATTTCACTCTTTTCTTTATTCTCTCCGTCATTAGATCCATTTTCCTTCATTGTTTCAGAGTTCATTAGCTCACTAGCAGGATTTTCAGGGTTTTCTGATGACATCTGTGTGTCCTGAAGCATTTCCTCTGAGCAGGTCCCTTTAGTTTCTGAGGCAGGCTCACAGTTTTCTACCTTACATTCAGGTGGGTGTTCTGAAGATGCCACCGCAGTCTCAGGTGGGGTCATCCTTTCTGGTGAACTGGAGCCTTCTGAAATGTTCAGAGGGGTTGGCGGGAGCTCAGCCGAGAGCACTTCGAGCTCCTTGTGCGGCCGTGGAGGCTTTTCTGTGATTTCTGAAAGTTTCACTGAGTTGTAGCAAAGTTTTGTGTATTCGCTACCTAACCTTTGACATAATTCATTAATAATAACATCACAGTCTCCGAGAAGCTCCACATCGAAGTGTAGATGAGGCAAAGGTTCCCTATTAATTAAGATCTGAGGCACTTCATGGGGGATGGAACCTATATATGGAAAAGAGAATTCAAAGGTAGTCACTTGGGTTGTACTTTCAGCAGAGACCTACAGAGAAAGCGCAGGCTTCTCTTCATGCTTTCACTTACAACAAGACAAAAACAGCCAGACCAGGAAGAAGTCAAGCCAGTCCCAAATTTAACAAGAGTAGTTTGAGGTGCTATGGCTTCTGTAGCCTGGTTAGATGGTTTTTACCCCCACCACATTTTTCCCTGTTAAAAGCATTCCTCAATCACTGAGAAACATATGCACAGAAATACTGGCTACAGTAATGTTAAAAAGATTAAAATCTTTTTCATCTCCTTGAATTATATTGATTTTGTGCATTTGTTTTATGTACTTAAGTGCATGTGAAGAATGTACTACTTTTGAGATGCTTCTGTTCTAAATCCTTCAGGTAACTTTGAAAGCATATTGCAGGCAGGGAGAGAAATGAATTGAATCTTAGAACAAAGTCATTCAGGTTTAAGAGTAGTCTTTCAGCTAATCATTTAATTACCTTGAGATCTACCTGGAGTGTAGGAAAAGCACTTAGAATTTGTTACTTTCTCAGTTTTGCATTTCAGCTTTACATAGGCAAGCAGCTTTTATCTTAGAAAACGTGGTGCTCGCTGAACTGAGCCAAAGGTGTGTCTTAGAGCTTAGAGTTTCTTAACTGAGAATTCCACTTTTGATCCACATTTTTTTTAAAGAAGGTATTACCAGAGACAGTCACTTACTTGGAATCAATGCTACTGGTCTTACTTTGAGTGAAGACCCAATGACAATAAGGAGATCCACTTCATTTTTGTCATACTTCATGGCACGGTGGAACTGCTCGGGCAGGTTCTCCCCGAAGAACACAATGTCCGGCTTCATGATAGCGAGTGGCTCCTCGGGGGGGCAGCGGGGACACCGGGGCACCACCTGCACCACAACACCTCCTGTTACTGCAGGGCAGGGCTGCGCCTTTGAAAAACTCACATCTTTCACTGGGGCTTATTTTGGCAAAGACAGGGAAGTTGCAGTGGTATTTCCTCATTTCATTGTTCTCTGGATGTACAGACAACCACACTTCTTACTCCTGCCTGCAGCAACTGCCCAGGGGAATAAAGCTACCGCAGGAATAAAGAGGGAGAAACCAGGCAGGTCTGCACCACAGGTCTCATCTGGCAACTAAGCCAAAGCACAGCAGTAACGCCCAGCACCAACTTAGCACACCTCCCACCTGATAGGAATGTCTTTTTCTTAGTTCAATCAGAGCAAAAACTTAGATTTCACTGTCAGGTTCTAGTCAAGGATCTGATACAAACCTCTACCTAATGTGAGAGTGTTTTGTAGAGTTTTACCTGGAGTTTCTCCTCCAAAAGATTATGTGTGTTATATACACAAAATTACAGGGCACTGTGGCAGGCAGCTGCCCAAGAGCATACAGGACCAGAACAGAGGACAGAACTTTTGCTTGATCTCCATTTTAAACTTTTGTAATTTCTCCAGAAACAGAGCAGAATCCTGCTTCACTAACAGAAGTGGACAAGAGTTATGTTTGTGGAGAAGTAGATTCCCTTTCCTACTGAAACCAGGGAGTTTTCTGATGTTTGGGACCTCTGTCAACTCTTTCCTATGTTTAGACTTTTTCAGAGAGAAGAAAAGCAAGAAGGTGAAGGATAGATCTACAAGTGGAGCAATTTTCCTTCTAATAGTTCACGCCTTCTCAACTGTAGTGTTAAAATATGATGCTCCAGAATAAATCTACGTAGCTGCAATCATAGAAACCATCACAAGCTACAAATTAGAGCTATGAAGGTGTAAAGAGATGTATATTACCAACTGTAATAGAAAAATATCTGAAAACTGACATTTAAATGCATGATAAGTCTCTCCTGTACAGAAAAGAGCTGCAGAAAAAAAATAATACAGAATGCAGAAAGTTTAAATCAAAAGAATTAGTTTTATGGATACTTGCAGTGGGACAGTCAACAATGAGAAACTCCAAATGAGAAAATGTCACAAGTAGAAGACCTTCCTCTAGTGTCAAAGGATTTTTCCCCAAAATTAACATCTTTGAACAAAGAAAAACCTTGTGGGAGGAATGCCTAAGAAGCAATTTGGCACAAGAGCCAGGAACTGGTGTGGAGAAAGCCTTCACCCTGTACCTGAGCTAGAGAGCACCCAATAATCCCACAGTCAAGGGAAACCAACTTAAGAATTCCCCAAAAAGGAGCAGATGGCTAGAATGAGTCTTGAACTTTTTCCTCAGATCTTTTACATAGTAGAGAAAATCTAATTCCAGCCAGCTGGCTCTAAAGGAGCAAAAAACATCTGCAGGATAAAAAGTTCTCAAAAATAATATTCTTAATAGCAAAGTAAACCAGATTGCACATTCAGTATTTCAGTGTTACAAGGCTTCAAACTTATGAGAGTCTCATTTCTTAAAGCTTTAACTCAAACATCTCTTCTGAAAGGCTTTCGCTGAATTCCATTTGAAATGTAATACCTAAAGGATTTACATCCCTTCCATGTTTCTTATCTAAAGTTTCAGCTGTGGACTCTAAGGCATTTATCAAAAAAATCAGTGAGCCTGCAGAAAGAGTCCCGTCATTTGCATAAACAAGATCTTTTTGGTCACAGAATCGTCACCTCTGTTCCTTCAAAAGAAGGGGAAGAAAGGCAAAGGCAAAGAGGGTCTCTCCAAGTTAAGGGTTCATCTGCTCTGACAGAGCAGAACCAACTCCTGCCTTGGTTCCAGGTCACTCGATACCCAGATGTGGGGAGTTTGGAATATGGAATAGTTCAGGGGTCCTAGGAAGCAACACCAACATCCCATTTGATCCTTGCTCAGAGCCTGCTCTGTGGTTAGCAATGTCTCCATGCATCAGCTGCTATTTAAAACATATTTTTAATACAGGTAAATGATCAAAAAGCAGCCAATGTTATAAAAGGCTAAGAATGCTTTCTCAGTGTGACTGTGAGTTCACATTAACACAAACCAGGTATAAATCCAACTTTCTACTTACCACTTAACCTCTACTTTTTCTCAGGGGAGCTATTAAAGAGGGACTCTTAAGGTTTTGTTCTGATTTTTGCCATTACTTAATTTTTGCAGTACAGTATTTGAGTACACTTTTAAATACCAGAGGAAATGCTAAAATACAGAGACGCATTTTTATGAAATACACGCAAAGATAAAAGATGCCTTTTAAAGGCAGATCTTGTAAGCAATCCCAGTGTGGTGGTTCAGGGTTTGGTTTGGGTTTTTTTGAGAGAATTACTTATTAGAAAGCTGCAGTGAGTTAAAGTAGATCTTTTTACCTGATTGAAAATATCTCCTCGAACAACTTCACAATCAACTTTGTATTTACAGATCAGGCAGGAAGCTGTTGCAAAGGAACCTAAGGGGAAAAACCCGTATGGTAACATCAGGATTTTCAGTCATTCAGATTTGGTCTTTATGCCCAAGCTGTGTTGACAAAAAGGCTGTTATGTTGCAGTGCTACAGAAATCAGGCATTTAAAAAGGTAATGTAAAGTTAAGGGGAGATACTTGTAGTACTGGAAGTTGTTCTTTTAGGTGTTAGTCAGCAGAAATTGTTTTAGGAGTAGCAATGTACCACATGCATGTCAACACAAATGATTCTGTGTCCTCTCATTCCCCTGAGCCGTACAAGCACAGACGAGGAGCAGAGAACAGAGACTGCCCTTCACCTCAGTACACAACAACAGTGATGCTGCAAACAGCATCAGCAGCACAGCAACCCACAGCAACTCAACAAACTCTAGGACAGAATAACTAAGAAAATGCCTTAGTAAAGATACTGCTCTCAGGGTATTGTATCTGGGTAAGACAAAGAGAGTGAAAGCACAGAAAAACCTGGAGCAGATCATTTATGACCAACTGGCAGCTGAGGTCTGCTGATCACTGCTGGCCTGCAAAGTGCACAGCTTCTGAAACCTTGCTCAGCATTGCGGCTCCCACAACATGAGGGATTCCAAGGACTATGGAAGGTATGACAGTAATTTTGTTCATTCTAATTAGCTGACAGCAATAATTCAGAGCTTCATACAGCATGTTAGGGACACGTCTGTCAGGCTCACAGACCCAACTCTCTGAGGCATCTGCTGCTGCCTCCCTGCAACTGTTATGTGAATTATTTTTCACCATCAGAAGTTTGGTGCCCATGCATGAGCTATTCAGGCCAGCAGGCCATGGCCTCTGGTCCCTCAGCTCCAGCAATGGCAATGAATACAATCTCACTGCAGATGCACTGGTTGAATGCAAGAGCCATTTTAAATATGGAAAAATGCATCTCAGACACCACTGTTTTCATAGTAGAAACTGTACTTTGTTCTGCAGTGACAAATGGGTCTGAAGGTTCACATATGAACTCCCCAAATCACTGCAAGGTTCTTTGTCAACTGCTCATGAATAGCTTGCCATTGCCCCAGCCAGAAGAAAAAGTAGAATAAATCCAGCAGTGGGAACCCACAGAAAAATTTCAGTTTCTCTTCAGGCACCACCATTATGCAACAAGCATTTGGTAAAGAGCAGCAACTATAGGTCAGATTAAGCTTGATGTACTCAAAACAACCTTTGCTAATTTCCAAAGGCCTCGAAATTGCCAAGTGCACAGTGTGTTTTTAAAGAATCTGTTTAATTTAGAATTACCTTATACAGGACATGCACTAAATATGGTCTGTGATCCATCACAGGAGTGTGCAGCTGGAAAAATGAGGAGCTTGAGCACAGCAGTGATGTGTGCTACCAGCTACCTAATAGGTTTGTGATAAATGCCTCAGATGGAATGACAATCAAAAGAGAATGTGTGACACACTAAGCACAGATGGAAACCAGCACTCGGGTTGGGGAGCTGACAGGCAGATGCTGCTGGGTGCTGCTTGGGCCCCATTCAGAGCACTGTGCTTGTTCTGCCTGCAGAATGAAAACCCACAGATCTGGCACTCAGCAAAGCTTTGAAGATATGGAAACCAAGTGAGATTGGCACCTGGAAAGGTGCAGTTAGATGGATGGGCCTTACAAACATGCCAGCATTGCTTTTAGACAGTTTATGTGTCTGAAGTTTACTAAGTGATGGAAATGGAAAGTATATCAAGCAATTAAAGCAATTCCACTTAATTAGGCATCATAATTACAGAATATGTATGACACTGAAGGTGTAACAAGATGATCTTCAGTTCAACTGAACTGGTGATTAATCCCCAATGTTTTATACATGAGGTGGAGTCACTGAAGTGTCAGGATATTTTAAGATTTCAGTGGAATATAACCTAAATAGTCAGGTAACACCCGGACTCCCATTCCATTGATGGACAGTGGGAGGGACCTATGGCAAGATTGGTTTTCATGTTATGTTCTCACATAGATCAAGAAGCACCAAATGCATTTTAGAAGTTACAGTCTAAGCTTGTGCCTACAGGGCGTGGATTTTCACTGGTACACAGAGACCTTCAGCTGGGCAGTTCCTGAAAGGAGTTATTTCCACTTGAAACACTTTTGATTTAGATACTTAAGCTGTCTAAAATGAAATTTCACCATTTAAAAAGCAGGGTATTTGCTGGCTGAAGACAGGAATTCAGGCAAAGACAGTTTAATTCCAACAGCGATTACCTTGTCACATGCACCAGTAAGAACTCCCACAAGGAAAATAAGTGAAACTAAAGCCACTAACCATGACACTGTATTATCCTTTGGATTCCTGCAACCTGTTCCAGTGTGTCTATGTTCTGAGTATAGTTGCGAAGTAGTTTTCCTTCTTTATCCATCAAAGCGATGAACTTGTGACAGAGAGATGGCAGGAATTGTCCTGGATAGATTTCCTAGGGAATTCAAAAGCACATTTAGACAGTGGCAGTGGATACACAGAGTTTTTAACTGAGCTGAACACTGTCCCCAGTGACCACAGCAGCCGTTCCCGTGGGCTGCTGCTCTGGGATCAGCTCCTCCCCACAGCTCAGCTTCTCATCATGGCAAGATGAATTGCTCTGTGCAAGCTGGGATTTTGTTCTTTACACTGCTTGAAAGCAATGTTTAGATCGTTTTCTGGTTTTGAGAATTATGAAATAGGATAGCTTTTTCTCCTTTGTAAGTGTCAAGTGATCTTGGTATTCTGATGGACAGAAGGGGAGAAGCTAAACTGGATTTGGATTTTTCTGGTACAACCTGTGTATAGACAGGCTTCCAGTAAATTGGGTTTTTTTGCTTGCTGTGGGGTTTTTTGGTGTTTTTTTTTCTGGGGGGTGGTGTTTTTTTAATATTAAAAACCAAAGGAACCGAGTATATTAATAACCATAAAAATTTGTTAGTATCTGGATAGGAGCCTTTCAGAGAAAGCCAAGCAGACGAAGAATGCATTGGGGTTTTCTTTTCCAGTCTTTGTAACATGACAGACCAGTAGCATAAACTGTGAGTACAGGAGAGAAAGAGTGAGCACAGCCAGTGGTGACTGATTTTCACAAGTCCTTACTGGTCCAGGAGGAATTCTCATACCGTGGGTTTGATTTTTTATTTGTCCCAAGAAAATTGAAGACTAAATTGCAGTTGGGGTTTTTTGTTTTTTTTTTTTCCTTATGTCTACAGCTTCTACAATTCCTTCTTCTCTAAGAAAAGTAATTGCTGCTTTTGAAACTGTTTAATATCACTGAGATATTTTCAACCTCTCAAATGGTTGTGTATATCATGAACTTACAGCAGGAACACTAAAATAAGCTTTAGAAAGAGAGCATATTGCTAAATATTTCTAGTTTTTATCTGATTCATGCATTTTAATATTGTTATGTGTCTTTACTGAGCAAGACAAGAACTGTTGGAAAACCATACCTTCGAAAACTTAAAAAACGGCCTGGGATCCTTTCTGAAGTATTCTATATCAAACATTGCTTGAGGATCTGGGAGGTCTGGGAAGTCTACAGCAAGGCGTGCATAGATGCCATCTCTGGATCTAAAGTCAGGTATTCCACAAGACACAGACACCTGAAATACATTTTTGCAATCTGAAATAAGTGGAATTACATATTGGACTTTAAAGAGTTGCCATGATACAAACTCTGTGAAACCACTTTTATTATGAACAAAACCAGTCTGGTTTGCTGTATTTATATAATTTTTCTTTTCTTTCTTTTTTTTTTTTCCCTTTTCTTTTTTGGTCCAATATAACAAGCAGTAGAAACAGCACAGAAACAAAATCTGACAAGTGGACCAAAAAACCCTTTAGTATAGTCTGCACAGGGAGTAACAGGATACCAGAACTTGCTTTTACCACCAGAAGTTTTGTAAGATGAGAACAAAGCTTTAGATGATTATTGCACTAAATTTAATTAATAAGTGTTCACTGATCTGCCAACTCAGGCTTAGATATGGTGGTTGATATTTTTAATGTTTTTTACACGCTAACAGAGTAACAGAATAGTCTTACTTTTGAAAAATATATTCTTACTTTTGAAGAATGAACCCCTTCTGGTAAAAATAGTTGATTAATAAATATTGCTTATCAAAGGATTGTAGTAGGACTAAAATTACTGTCTCAGAGTACCCCAGAACAACATGGGAAGAGGAGGAGAAACAGGTGTATGAGAGTAGGGAAAGAGCAAGACTGGGAGTAGCAGTGCTCTTCTAAAAGTTGAATTACTCATCTGCTTGGAATTGTGTCCCACCATCTGTGTGTGAACAACAGAAGCAAGAAATGATTGGGTACACAGGTAGAGAGCTGCAAATGTGCAGCAGTTCAGAAATGTTCTTTAGTCAAACAGTGAGTAGCCTTATCACCATCACAGAGGAGCTTGTGCTAAAAGTAACTTTCAGCCTGCTGAAATCTGACCAAACTGTCCTTATGATCATCCTCCTCCTCTGTCCCCCAACTCTTCTTTTTTCTTTTCAAATCCTATTCTTCTAGTCCCTCAAGCTCCCTCTGGTATTGTAAGAGATCCACTGAGATTTTGTTTTAAAAAGTCATCACCTTTGTCTGAAATGAAAAAATTACCAGGATAGAAAATCTTCTGGATAGGTAGTATGTTCTTTTTCCATGGAAGCAGCTGTTTACGAGTTTCTATGTCTAAGAATATTTTGTTATGGTGTAATTTCCAATGTCAGCTCCAGTCCTTGCAGCGGACCGGACTCTTCCCTCTCAGCACAGCAATTTGGTGCCATCCCCTGCATGCTGTACTGAAGTATTTAACCAGTCTGGCTCCATATTTTCCCACTGTTGTTGCAGCAATACCTACCCCAGCTCCAGTCAATACCATGATCTTTTTGCATTCCTGCAAAAGTTTCACAGCATCATCGATGGTGTTAATATCTTTCCTCTTCTTCCTTTTTGGTGGCTCCGAAAGGATGTTTATCACAATTTGCCACAGAGTCATGTCATCCAGTTCAGGCGGCGGGATCGTTTCTGGCAGCAGGTCCTTCAGAATCGTCCGTGGGTCTGTACCTAACATGAGATGCTGCTGAACAAAAGTGTAGGGACCTAAGAAAATTTAAAAAACACAAATATTTAAAACAGAGTCAAGTAATGCAGATGATCACGGTCATTGTTTCATTTATTAATGCTTGCTACTACAGTTTCATGAATCCCATTTAATGCTCCATTCATCAACCACCCTGTATTTTGGTCTAAATTCTGAAGTGAGAGTTGGCGATTTTACTTGTTTATCACTATTTTACATTAACCCATGAAGGATTTAATAGAAGGTCAGTCACGGTAGAAACACTATTTCAGAGCAAACTTCATGGCTTTTAGAGGTGCAGCAGGATTTTCACAATGTCTCCATCTGTATTTTCCCAATATTTGGTATTTACTGGAATAAGCTGAAGTGACAACAAACATACATATACTTTCTAATGGTATTATAAACCATCACTCTAAACAGATACATAGAGCCCAACAATCCATGGATTTTTGTTGTTCTTTTGGTCATCTAACATGAATTACTTTAGACATGACCTCCTAAAGCCATCAAATCAATCCTTCCAGAAACACTCTACATTAGGGCTCACTGTTCTAGAATCATACAGGAATCATCTTCTTGTCCATAAGGAATTAATACTAAGTAGGCAAGCTAGAAATATGCCATAAGTCAGTTTAATTTAGTGAGTCTGTGTGTATGCTTTTGATAGGGAACATGGCAGGATTTTTACTAAAAAAAAACCCACGACATTGACAATTTTAATCAAAATACAGCAAGTTTCAGTGAGTTCATTTTTAAACTCTTTAATAACAGAATACAGCCAACACCTCTAAGCTGCTCAGAAGCACAAATTGCCAATTTTTTTTCAACAGGAAAAATCACTTGAAGACTGGGGAGAATTAAGTGACTATTCAAAGGCAAAGAGCATTTAAGAACATGCTTCAGGCTTCTACCTATACGTGGCCTTGGGGTCCAGTCACTAGAACTTGCATGTGAGGCCCTGTCTTCTTCATCACTGTCACAGGAGTGAAAACCATTGGCTATGATTTCATCGCTGAAGAGGAAGTTATCTGCAAGACAGCACAACCAGGGAGTTACACTCCAGCGCAAAGGCACAGGTATGTCTTCAAATACATCATAAAAACTAAAATCATACGCTCAATAGGCAGTTTTGTCACTTAGGCACAGAAAATGTCTATTTTTCTTCACATTTATAGACAGGCTTTCAAGCCGCTGGTAGATTTACTGCAGGATTTGCCATCTTAATGCTGGGCTTCAGGGGGCTGGATGCTGACCTTGGTGAAATCTCATTCTCCAAAGTGTTGGGTACTATGGACATTGCATCACAGAAAAAAATCCAAATGTTTTAAAAGTATAATTTAAAATGCCTTTCCCTTACAATTCTCACTGCATTCAGTTGATTGAAAAACTGGATAAATGAAAATGTGTCACCATTGTAAACAGTCTTTGACAAGGTTTTAAGAGCATTTTAACAGCATTTTGAAAGAAACCCACAAATGCACATTTGCTACAACAAATTTACAGAATTTTGTGAGGGTGTTACCTTGCAGCTGAGCTGCAATAGGTGACCCCATACACACTTTATGATATTTCAGTTGTGACATAAAACAAGCTCCTTTGAACCACCTTCACTAAAATTTCTGTCGTCCATTTGCCCCTACGGCTGGGTTTGGCTCAGAATGCCAAAGTCAGCTCAGCTCAGGTCGTGGCCTTAAGCCAGAGTAACTCAATCTGACTTCATCTCAGACCTCGATGAACGAGTCCAGAGGAGAACAAGACACTTGTGTTACTGAGCTCATACTGAAGGGAAGATCTAAATTCTAACCTGAGCAGCTTATTAGAATTTAGACTACTAAACCTTTTTTATTGGCTTTATTAGAAATAGCCAGCTGTAGCTTAATTTGTTGAAAATCTAAGACATGAACAAAGAATAAATTTCAGTCGTGCCCTCTAAAGCCAAGAATCACTATAATAGTTCTCAGTCTCTAGCTGAAGAACTGAAGTGCCCCTGCACTATTCTAGCTGTCACTCCGCTTGATTCTCAAATAAAGAACAACACAAAACACCATCATTTTTTTTTATTTCGAGGTTGTGTTGCTCTTTCCCTTGTTGGCATAAATATTTTATTTTTTGTTAGAACGGAAAGAGGTCAATGACAGAAAACTCCTGTTTGTTCTTGCTGTCTTGTTCTTCTGAGGCCACAGATCCTCATGGGCATTACCATTTCCTATTAATCTATGTATATACAGCATTCCAGTTCCGTGTCGTTATGCACGAAGTCAGTGAACATATTACGCATTTTGGGGAAGGAAAAAGTGGATTAGTACATATCAGTAACAGTGAGGGGCAAGTTTAACTTAATCGACCTTTAGGGTTTCTGTATCAAGAACCAAAGCTTACATTGTGAAAGACTCCTCACGTACAGGTTACAGTGTCTGGGATTTAAGAAACAGTGACAGATACAAGCAGCATAAAGTAACACTTCAAATTGTAACACTCCAAGGAATACACTCCCAGTGTATTCCTCAAAGGACCAGACGGAGTAATGCTTGCCAGAACTAAGCCAGCCACAGCAAAACATGCCTGAGGATCTGAGGGACCTGAGCTAAAGGCTTCGTGGGAGGCACTGGTAAGAGATCATTAGCTTTGCTCTGAGCTGTACCAATGGAGTTTTTAAATACTGAGGCTGTTCCAGGTTTATCCTATAGCTCTGTTTCTTTTGGGTTGCTTTTACAGTTATTTGCACAGACACTGCATTCTGGGATAAAATGTCGAAGACTGTACTGTCAGAATGCAGTGTTTTATACATTTTAATAAGTCTTTCCAAAGCACTGCTTAAAAAAAAGCAGTGAATGAACAACTCCAACAGGAAACAACTCAAACTCGATCTGTTTGTACTGTGAGGTACTTTCACAGTGATGCTGCCTACCTGTACACTTCAAGTACGATCCGAAAGAAACTTTTTAGAAGGATTATAGTTTAGTTTTGTGCTGCAGTCACTGAAACCTTAACCAATAATGGCACTTGAACTTATTTAAAGAACTGGTCAAGACTGCTGCTCCTGAGCTATATGTGCAAGTTTCCAAGGATCAGAAATGAAATAATTAAAACGGCAGAGATTATGAAAAGGAAACCGGGCTCATGATTTTTCATTTTTAATAATTTGTTGCCAGCAACACAGCAGAATAAATGTTTTCAGGGTTGAGAGCCGAGCCGCTCTCCCTGTGCGCAGGAGACCTTGACAGGGACGGCTCGGAGCTGCCTTGGATCAGGGCGAGCCGAGGCTGCAGCGTTCGCCGGCGTTCGCTCCCTGCGCGGGGCTGGGGCGATGGGGGCGCAGGGCCCGCGCTCACCGCGGCCCGGGCTGGGTGACACCGAGCCCCGTGCGCCACCCGGGGCTGGCGCTGTGCGGGGAGGAGGGACCCGCGGAGGAGAAGAGGGAGGGGAGAAGGGAGGGGTCGGTCCTCACCGGGATGCGGGGCCGGCGCCGCGGCCGCCCCGTTCGAACACTGCGCCCGCCCGCAGCCCGGGGCCGCCTCCGCCGCGTCTTCGCCGGGCGCCGCCT
>VZRN01000794.1:705921-888510 GCA_013397935.1 Dasyornis broadbenti | reverse complement strand
CCGCCCGCCGCGGGCAGCGCCGCCGCACGTGACCGCGGCACGTGACCGGGCCACAACAAACCAGGGCACGTGACCGGGGGCGCTGCCGGCGTCACGTGCCTCTAGTGCCACCTCGCGCCCCCACCCTCAGCGGCCCCTTAGGGTCTTCGCGTCGCCATTGCGGGGCCGCTGCTGCCCTCCCCTGGCTGCCCCCCATGCCGTCCCTTCCTGTCCCAGCCGCGCGCTGCTCACAGCCCGCCCGCTGCGGAGCGCTGACCGTGCGCGGCTCCTCTGCGCTCCTTGGCCGGCGGCTCCCGGCAAATGGCGGCTCCGGTGTTCGCCCCTCGTCAGCCGCGTGAGAACCCCTCAGGGCTCGCTCTCCGACAGGGTATCGGATAGACAGTGCCCCTTCCCGGGAGCGAGCTCCCCGCTGCAGAGCCCCTTGCCGGGCTGTGGGTCACCTGGTCGGGGGAACTCGCCTGGCAGAGCTGGCCGGTGAGCCTGTTGCCAGCCGCAGAGTGGGGCCGGGGGGATCGGAGCGGCCTCTGTGAGCATTCTGAGCTGAGGGTGTTCACAGGGCACAGCCGCTGCCTGACTGCTAAGAGAGTGCACGGCACCGCGGGCTCTTGACAGGGATGCTCTAAGGTATTGCCCTCTTATCCTCTGGGATAACACATTAGCTCCGCTTGGGATTCTACATCGCGGTACCTGAGCTCCCTGGAGGCAGGAGCTTTTTTGGGGGGGTCAGCTCCTGTCTAAACCACTGCTTCTTTAGGAGCCTGCGTGGTGTGGGAGAGACCCGCTGGTAAGCGGTGAGAGTTGGAATTTGCTCGAATAACGGCCCCAAATACATTGTGTTTCCTGTGCCCTGCAGGGGTGTGCGCTGCTGGTCTCCGTGGTTTCCCAGTGATCTCTTTTGTTATGTGGATTGTAGGAGCAACCTTAGCGCCCCACCCGGGCGCTGGAGCGGGAGCATCACTGCATAGTAAACACGGAAGTGCCACGCGTGGACTTCCCATGGTGTAGTTTCTCTCCACGTGGGAGTTTGGACTGGATGGAGCTCGGCCTTTTTCTTGGGATTGCCACCAACATAGAATTTTGGTCTAAACTTCGTGGATATGAATTTAAATATTGGTTTGTTGTTACTGCTCAACATTACAAGCTATTTGCAGAATAGTTCTAGTGGTTTTAATACAATGGAATTCCTACATTTAGAGCAAGACTCTGACAGGTATAATTTCCCCATGCAGGCCTTGATAACCAACAGCTTTTAAAAAACTTAAAATTAAATTTTTTTTATACATATGGCTTCAAAAGGGACTGTTTTATGGATAATTAATATAAGTGGTCTTCGTATTTGTAGGGGGAGTGAGTTAATTTTTTCCTGGTTCTTTAAGGTATTAACAACCCTGAAAAATATGTACATACTGTTTTTCATGCTACCCGTTTCTCAAAACAAGCTGCAGAATAACCAGATGTGGATCAGAAAGTTTTTATTATTCTATGCAATTTTGTATTTTTCCTTATGGAAGCAGAGGCAAGATCTCAATTTCTTGAAAAGCACATGCAAGATGCTTTTGTCAGCATATAAAGGAGAGGTGGTGCTGTAATATTGCTTTGGTGGTTATCTATGTGAAGACTGTGTTCTAAGGAAGAAATTATGCAAGAGACATAGATGTAAGATCTGAGGCCTTCCATGAAGGTATCGGTGAGGGAGTGACTCAGGGATCCTAAGCCACCTCTGACATTGCAGACGTTTCTCCACATTAATGATGCTGTTGCAGTATTTACCTTTATTTTGTGAAGTCAGTTTGGCAGTTCTTGGGTCCTCTTCTGTTTCTGCAGCTCTGAGCTTGTGTGAGGACAAAGATTGGGCATAACATACAAAACTCAAATGAGTTATATTGTGCCTTGAACTTCTTGTAAATGTGTTCTCTTTCCTTAGGAAGCAAAACCCCTGAAGTCAGTCGAGAAGAACTGGTCCTGGAAGATTTGATGTATTTTACAGGAATAAATTTAAATAGAGATTTCTAGATCTTATTGTTTTATTTAAAGGGCCATTTCTGACTCTTACAACTTGTTGGTAAATGTCCTGTTACAGTGAACCAGAACTTAGTTTTGCTCTTGGCTGTAAACAAACAGAATTGCCAATATGTGTTACAACTGAGAGATACCTTTTGTTGGTGGCTGGGTACAGAGAACAAATACGAGATTTCCTCACTTCCAGAACAGTTTGTACATCCTGAGCAACACTAACTATAGCATGTGTAGGCAATAATTATGCCATCTCCTGCACTGCAATTCCCTTTTAAGTTAACTTTATGTCCTGGAGCTAACTTTTGTAATTTTTTCCATGCATTAGCTACAGGTGCTCGTGCTCTTCTTCTTGATGCCGCTTTGGGAGTTGCCCCTCTGATGTCAGTAGGAGCAGTAAAAGCCTGAGTTGTTACTCAGTGTATTTCGTGTCCTCCAGACACAAACCTGCAGCTGGTGCTGTGGGAGAGTTTGTGCCCCAAGCACTGGGAATCTCAAGCGGCAGGGGCATGGGGGTGGGCACTGCTGCAATTTGGGTCAGAGCCCTTGTTTGTGTGGCCTGACCAGTGGGATTGAGGCTTCAGGGAGCACATTGCCTGCAAACACACAGCTGGCAGGTCTAAGGTTTGTCACTGGAGTGCAGCCCTGGAACCTGCAGCTGGCTGGGAGCAACAGAAATTGCCACTGAAAGCTGGAGGGGAAATGGGTTAAAGAGCTTCCTTTTCACCTTACGCAAATACCAAAGGAGTACTTGGAAAAGAAAGGGATGCCAGGAATGCTTGTGGGGAGGAGGGACAGCTGTTTGTTTTTTGTCCTCCCCTAGAGTACAACCTATTTAAATATTTACATGTTCTCTTGGTAAAAGACTTTTTTCTCTTTCTCATTCTTTTCTGGTTATTAAGTTATGAATGGGGGAGATGGGGAGATTTGTAATTGCTAATTCTTCCACTTGAAGTGAAGTTGAAAAAGAATTTCTGTTGTTTTATTTACTCAGGTAAATATAATGTAGACTTTCTATCAGATTTAAAGGGTTTCACCAAGGCTTGTGCTTTTTCTTTTAACATTATTACTTCTTTTATATGCTTTCTATATTTTATAATCTTAATAAGCAATCTGAACATACAATAAAAATAGAAAATCTCAGACAATGCAACCTTGAAGAGAAAGTGGTGGAAGATTAATATTAAATGTCATTGCAGAACATTAATAATGTAGATAATAAAGCACTTGTAGATGCCAAAAATATGTATTTGTTATTCATAAACAGCTCTGAATGGTTACTGAGTCCTTCATTGATTCACACATGCCTGTTCCGGCCTTGGTCATATCCTGGGGATCTGTCCTCCTACAAGGTCACTGCATCTAAATCTGTGTAACTATTCACAGCATCTATTTGTAAGTGTTAGAGGATCGTCAGTATTTAATTACATGAAGCATGTTGGGTTACACAGCTCTTGCAGCGGTGGGAAAAGTGAAAACAGAGCTCCTGAGGCTCCAGGAGAAAGACTTCAGCACATGGTTATATTACACTTAGGAAGTAATCTTTTGGAGTTAGCACATCTTGGGCAGCACCAAACGTGCCTGTAGTGTCTGTTGGGTTGAGGCTTTGGTACCTTAAAGGTGTTTCACCTCAATGTAAAATGAGTTTCACAAGGAACATGTTCTGTACGCAGTACAGACCTTCAGTACACAATCGGAAAGTAATTTAGCATGAGAAAGAGTATTTAATTTGATAGTAGACAGTCAGTATTTCATGTCTTTGGGTAGTTTTAATTGGTCAGACATGCAAGTGATGTACAGTTGGTGTTTGATTTTGAGGTGTAGTGTCTATGTACCCAAGGAAGCCTTCAGAGAGTGAGGATTGCTCTCTTTTGGTTGAGGTGACTTGCAGAACTCTGACAGACTTTGGCAAAGTTGTTACTTTGTTCTCCAAAGTTTGCACCCTGTAATTGTTATTATATGCTCTTTTCTATTATTACCCATCTAATCATCTGGTCAAAGACGACGGCAAAAGTTGCAAATAAAAATGGAAGCAAAAAATGGCTCAGGTGCAGGGAAGCCTCTCAGTGTGCGCCTGGTTTGTAGTGGCTGCACAGGTGGTGGCGTGAGCGAAATCTCTGCCATGTTTCAGTGTCCAGAACTCTGCGGTCTGGACGGGAGCCAGAGTTTAACGTTGAAATAACACTGGCAACTACAAATCCCAGGGAGCATTGCCGAGAGCAGGTTTGTGCGAGCGGGTTGGCATCCTGCGGGGACCAATGGCAGCGGAGAACCCCACAGAGCCATGCGTGTCGGCTGCCAGCGTTCAAAAGCGCCGGCCAGAGCTCTACAGCGGAGTGGGAGCTGCCTGTTGCCCTGGGCTACTTCAAACTCCTGTGTGAGCTCTGAATTGACGCTGTATTCCACAGCCTCCGTGCTTGCTGGAGAAAGCCCGCTGGACTAGTGCCGATGGATGCGATCCTGAGCTGCAGCCCGAAGGACCTGGAGGATTACTACA
The DNA here is from genome assembly GCA_013397935.1 of Dasyornis broadbenti. Classification (NCBI taxonomy): domain Eukaryota; kingdom Metazoa; phylum Chordata; class Aves; order Passeriformes; family Dasyornithidae; genus Dasyornis; species Dasyornis broadbenti. The sequence goes on along the minus strand of VZRN01000794.1, from coordinate 884,000 downwards.
ACTTGCTGGGATGCGATGAGCTGTCGACGGTAAGAGCCTCTGCCTCCTCGCCGGGTTATTCAGTTTGAACGTGCTCGTCTGTCTGCCGGGAATGTTGTGTCTCTGCGGGCAGGAATATTTGAAACGCCTTCTGAACCTTCTTTCTTGCCACTTGTAGGATCTCCCTTGGAAAGCTCAATTTTCTCTCCTGTGTACTGATAGTAAGAGCCTGGAGTAAGGCTTAGATTGAAAGTGCCGTGTAGAACAGGATAGAGCTGAAGTAACGGTTTATTTATCAGTGTAGATCAACATGTGATATGGTTACAAACTGTGAGCCAATGGCATATGTTGGACAGCATCCAAATAATAATTTTGAACATATTATTGGTTTTGAAAAATGAAAAGAAGCTATTTATGTACAAGTAATACAATAAAAGTTCATTTTAGGGCACTGATGATGCTACTGAGTTTGTCAGGCTTTATCATGCGATAATATTTTTAAAAACTGTATTCATTGGCTCAGATGAAAACAAAAATAATATCTATAATTTACCATATGATGTTTTCTAAATGCTGTTTCTAATGACATTCAAATACTAGTTTTACTAATCTGTTTCAGTAGCAGATACATGCTTTATAATGAGATTTAGCTAAGCAATTTTTGAGTGATTTGCAGCTAAAATAAATGTGCTTCATTTTGAATGTGTCCATATAACATTTTTTTTATTGTCTGGTATGCCAATTTTAATGTTTTTAAAATTTAGCTATTACATTAACTAGTATTGTGCTTCTGATTTGGAAAAGGGATTTTGATTACTCTGCTGTAACGAGGGATGTATTCAGTGGAGATAAAAGCTGTCTTTTGCTCAGTAAATTTAATCAGATGCTCTCGCCTGTCCTAGTGGTCAAGTACAAAGATGAAGAGTAAACATCTTTGGTGTGTCACAGAAGGAAATGTGGAGCTTTTCCTGAGGAAACTCCTAGAAGTGATCCCAGTAGAGGGCAGTGCTCAAGTCCCCATGCAGTCTTGTTTTGCCGATGTTATTTCTCATTTTCTACCTCACACTAATTCCTTAAGGGCTTAGCAATTAATGAACAGTCCAAGTACATCTGATAATGATTTTTCAAGTTGCTTAAAAATGAAATTAAAAAGCTGGAATAAATGCTAATGGGTTTCCTGTATTTTAGCTGCTATGTCTTCGTTTATTCCAGTGGTTGTAATACTTTATGGTATTACAAACTGTGTGGGAACTTGTAATTAACTAATAAACGAATACATGCCAATATTCTAATGTTGATTATAAATCTATTCTACTCCAAGCCAACCTTTTTGCACAAAAAATTAACTTGACAGAGGGAATGTCAACTGCTGGTTATTGCGCAAATTATCTTGGTTTATCCAAGATGGAAAACTCATGTGGTGCTGGCTGAATTTCCTATGAAGAGGATATGGAAAAAGCCACCTAAACCAACAAATCAATCTTCAGCAATACAGAGGGCCTCTGCTTCCTGCTATGAGACTCTCTTGAAAGTTAGAGTTGATGAAGCAAACTAAAGAGCAATTGAAACAATGGATTTTGCCTCTGTGGTCAAATGTCTTTGTGCATTTTTCTTAGAGCCAACTTACCATATTGTATGACTGAGTCTCACAAAATCACGATTAAGGATGAGTGCGTGGAAAATGGAATTAAATAAGCAGTGTCACTGGCAGATGGTTGTTGTTACCTGCTTTTCTTGTAAAATTGAGTGGGACAAAATCATTCAGCATTCTTTGTTGTTCCTTCCAGCCTCTTTCAAAAAGCAAATAAGCAAATCTTTTCTGTGTTTACTCACTTTGTCTCAATATTTTGTTTAGGTTGAACAAATTCTTGCAGAATATAAGATTAAAGCCCTTGAATGTCATCCTGACAAGCATCCTGGAAACCCCAAAGCAGGTATGTGTTATTTCCTGGTTAAAAACAATCTATATTTTTCTTTTATTAGCATGACCAACATTCTAAATTCAGTCTTAAAACTTTATTTCCCTAAGCTAATAGAATTGTTCCCTCAGCCTGTTGTCTCTTATTTGATTTATAGTAATCAATTTTGATTAGTGTTTGGGTGTAGTGTATTTCAAAAGAAATCTCTCTAATTTGTAAACTGGAATAAATGAATAATAGTAATAATAATAGATCACTGTAACATAGGTGAGTCATAGATAAAGTCTAAATCTTTATAACCCTTCCACAAATAGTAACATACAGCTGCATCCTTAGCAACCATTCCATGAAAAATTACCCTGTAGGGAAAAATGAGAGTTCTTCTCCTTCATGCAGTTTGGATAATGTTTTAGCATATGTAGAAAACACACCTAATAAAAGGCACAGGTTAATTAATCTGAACTATATTTAGATTATTCTTCTTGCTTGTCAGTTCCTGCTCATCTTTGTTTTCTCCCTGCTCATGGTTCTTGCTGTTGTGCTCTGCTCTGACTCCCTTGCTGCTGTGGATCTTAGTGTGTTGCTCTAATTTCATGTTTTAAGATGGTCTGCAGGGGCTCACTTGTGCTTTTTACGTGTGTGCTCTGTAAGTGTCTCTCAAATTTAGGAGCTTTAGGAGCTGGTAGACAAAACAATATTTTAGTCCTGATGTGAAAGGATATCAGTCCACCAAAGGTGCTGTGATCCTAAAACTAGCCAGAACTCTGCAAGCTGGAAGCAGAACCACATCCCTTGGTCACTTGCTTCTCTTTCTGCCTTCTCTACCTTTTTTTGCTCTCAGCCGTTGTTGGCAGGTCCCTTTTTGCATTTGAATTCATTTCTTTGTCAAACAAATACTGTCTTTAGTATCCCTTTGGTTTGTGTCCTAGTGGAGAATTTCCAGAAGCTGCAGCAAGCCAAGGAGACTCTCACTAACGAAGAGAGCCGGGCACGTTACGATTACTGGCGCCGAAGCAAAGTCACCATCCCATTCCAGCAGTGGGAGGCCCTGAGCAGCTCGGTGAAAACGGTTGGTGGTAGCTGAGCTTGGGCCCTCAGGAGGAGGGGGAGGTAGGGCTGGCCCAGACAAAACGTTGCAGAGGGGATGAGTTCCAGCACTTCTACTGCAGTGCTGGGGTTTGGGGGTGGGAATAGTGCAGAGGGATTCCTGCACTGTAGATGTTAAGGAAATTGAGGAAAAATTGGAGGGCTTTAGAAGCCCATTCACAGAAGGGTGCCAGGCCAGTAGTTTTAGAGTGAATTCATCAAGTTGTTGCTTTTAGGTGTGTTGTAGGAAGTTCAAGTAACTTAAGGGCCATTTTCAAATGCTTCAGCACACTTTGCTTTTGTAGGAAACTTTTATTTCTTTTCAAAGTTAAGTTAAAGCGGAGACCTTTTTATAATATATTCTCTTTTTGATATATTGCTTATCAGATAAGTTATCATACTATCTGATTAAATAAAGATCTCATTGAAAAAATCCAGTAGATAGTTCCTTGGAACCCTGGGCTTCCCACGGAGCTTTGGAGGGGCCCTGCTAAGCTTGTGGGGTGACCTGTGTCAGAGGCAGGTGTTCTTAGGGTGTTTTCCGTCCTGATTTTGCTAGTGAGAAGATTTGGTAGCGTGTCCCTAGTAGATCTCAATATCATAATATTGGATTATTTTTTCCCTGCCTTACTAGAGTGAACAGTAATTACAAGGCTACATGGTCATATTTTAAGGCAGGTGAATAAAAGTTTCCTGTGTCAATTCTGCCCATCTCAATTCTGCTTAGGAGAGAAGTTTGAGGCTCTTCAACTACATTCAACTTCAGCATTATGCCTGAGCTCAAATGTTTGCTGGAAGTATCCAATTAAGCTTAGTTCAGTCCCAAACAGATGTTATTCCACAGACTTTAATATTAAATATTTTCAAATTGCCTTGCTTTCAAAGGGTGCTTTGAAGTCAAAGACAACTTTGAAAATGAGCATTTCTGAAGTCATTCCAGCCCTCTTAAAACATGTCTGAATTCATGACATAAGAAACCAGACAAAGGGCCCTTAGAATTCTGATGTACTGGTACATTTTGTTCTTCACTCCCACCTGACATAAAGTGTCCTCTCCAATACTGTTTGTGTCATGTAACTGTGCTTTCCCCTATCCTATTGACCTGCAGACTTCTCCATGTGCTTTGTTTAACTCTTTGTTACAGCAATATAAGAAAATGTAATTAAAAACCTCTTAAAGCATAGGAATTAGTTCTTCGTTACTTTTGCATTCCTTTAGTCAATGCACTGGGCTGTCCAAAGTAAGAAGGACCAAATGCTGGAAGCTCCTGACTTCGGTAACACCAACAACATAACTAATGAGATGTGGACCCAGCAGACTGAAAACAATGAAGATGGATTGTTGGAAGGGAGGAGGGAGCAAGATGATGTTGCAATTCCTGATGTGAAAGCAGAGTCTTCAAAGAATCCAGACTGCCCAAGTAAGTGAAAACAGCAGTTACAGAAAATTGCAGTATCCAGGGATTGGCCTGAAATGGGGGCTTTTAGTCATGAGAAATTCTTCCCCAGAATAGTGTGTTTAGCTGGTAGCTTTTTAAATGTGGTTTTGGGTTGGGTTTTATGCTTTTGATTATTTATTTAATTTTGAAGTTTTCAGACGCTCCTTCCTCCCTATCCCAAGTTTCCTTGGTTGTTTGCTAGTGAAACCAGAAACTGGAGAAGAAGAAGAAGGAAAAAAAGTGCCTCAACCAAAATGGAAAGTTTAGTTTTTCTAATATGTGAAAATGAAAAATAAAGAGAAAAGTCAGTGACTTTTTAAAAAATAAGTTTTAAAACTTTAAAGTAAAATATTTAGGTTTGGGGGTTTTTATCCATTATTCAGTACTTTTGCACAGTTTGCATCTGATGAGTTAATGAGGTCTAAAATTTGAGACTGGGTGGCTTCTTTTGTATTCAAATAGCTTGGGGGTTTTTTTTAATAGTGTATGCACCAGAATAAATGTGTATTTCGAAAGTGTCACCTACCAGTCAGTTCTTGGGAAGACTATCAAGTATTATTTCAGAAAATTTAATTTTATACATGTTTATAATAATTTAGTTGTCTTTCTCTTTTTTCTTCCCCCCTCAGGATTTTCAGAGGGGAATTACTGGCACTTGCGTTTCCGCTGGTCAGGCGATGCTCCATCAGACCTTCTGAGGAAATTCAGAAACTATGAGATCTAAAATGAGAAACACACAAGAGCATGAGATCATCTGTTCAACAGTTCAGTATTTCTTTTTGCCAGAAGTTTTAAGTTATTTGTATTTTGTATTCTTTGATTGTAATGTGTTGTTCCAATCAATGTCTAAATACTGATTTATCACACATTGTGTGAGCTTTACAGATGGAGGTTTTTCTGTTTAATAAGCAAAGCCCTTTTCAATATTAACATAAAGTGATTTTGTGACGTTATCTAACATCTTATATATTGTTTCTTGTATCCTCAAATATTGTGTAGTGATTAATATTTCTCTCAATAGTGTGATGTTATAAAAAATACAGTCTCAATAGAACCCTGCTCTCCAGGGTATCCTATTCAGCGATGATCTTCCAAAAGCTGTATGACAATGAACTGTGCTTTTTTCTGAACTTTGTGCTCTGCTTCACTTCTCCATTGCATTGTGCTCACTGCAGTGATTTGTAATGTACTCATTACAAACTTGAAGAAGAATTGTGATCTTATGCCGTAGATGAAATAAGAAGGTTCTTGTTATCCAAGGTCTCTGTGACAGATCAAGCACTCCTAAACATCACTTTTTTTCTACCTTAACAAGTACACTTTTTGTACCAGCCATTTGTTTTGGAAGGCAGTTCCAGAACTTTACTTCTCCAGATAGCAATTTTTGTGTTAAGATTTATTGGTGGAAAACTGATTCCCTGTGTATGTGTGCCAGAATTGTCCTATGGCTTCACAGCAATTTCCCTCCCTGCTCAGGTGTGGTAAACATGGTTTTATCAGGGTTTTGTAGGGTGAGAAATGAAAAATCAGACTGGTCAGCACTAATGTGTACAAAATCTCACATGAAAAGTTTTTGATACTTTGGGCAACTTTTCAAATTCTACATTGTTGTTTGTTTATTTTGTGTTTGTTTTGTTCTTTGCAAACTTGGCTAATAATGTCAGGTATTGACATTGTGGTTTTGTTCAGGCAGATAATTCCATCAGCAGCAAATAAAACTGCATGCATACAGAAAAGGGGTTGCTTTCATCTTTTTAATTAAATCCTCCACCCACCACAGAGATTCCTTTGGAATTTCTTGTTATTTGTCACCTCAGTGGGTAAAAGCTTAAGGAATCCACTTATGAATCCCAGGCAATTCTATGGAAAGTGTAACCTGAAAAGTTCAGTGTTGTTCCCACAGGTAAACAATCTGATGTCTGTCTGTCCCTGGAGTGACGTGTCTGGCTCGGCCGTGCTGTGCTGCCTGAGTTGCTGTGCTCCTCCTGTTTGTGGCCTTTTTGCTACACACTGTGACCCAAGTGCTGCCAATGGAACCTGAGAATGGGTGGATCTTACTGACCTCATGGGCATCTTTATCTTGGAGCCAGTCTGCTCCACAGGGGCTGATAGCAGTGTTAATGCTGCTTGTGTTTGTCCCAGTCTGGAAAACCTGGAAGTACTGGTGGTGTGCTGGTACAGCTACACTGACCCTAGAGTGGATGGCATTGGTACCAATAGCCAGTTTTATAGCACATCATCTTTAATTTTACATGCTTTTTCTTTGTGTATTTTGCAGCTGAAAACATTATATAGATAAGATTAATCATTCTCTGTAACATCTGTTAAATATAACTACTGGGTTTGTTGTTTTTTTTTTTTCTAGTGTATTTGCTGCTTCACTTCATACAAAGGTATTTGCTCAAGAAAGACTTTTGGTTCATTTCATAAAGAGGAACTGTAAACAATGTCAAACAATAGTAACAGAAGAAACTCTTACCGTATGTGAAGGATAGTAAGTAATAGGGAAAAATTTCCCCTCTAACAAAAAGATGGGAATGCGGCCCGTTGGAGTACTTTAAATCAGATGGTAGCCCAGATTTTCCTCTCCCCATTTCATGCCAGTAAAGGTAAAAAGGGGTAGTTGAATGGATGATTGAGCACCTAATGAGCTGATTTCCCTTGAGAAGTGAACATAGAATAGACCTTTGAACAGCAAACTAATAGTTTCGGTCATTAAAACTGATGTCAGTATTAGCCAGTTATTGCATGGTTGGTTTTGGCAAAGAACCTTTGGATGTTTGTTCTGGATGAATAATTGCAGATACTTGGAAGGCTCTTAGCCCAGCAAAAGCTCATGGGTGAACTTGTGTTTTGCAACAACCTGCTTGAGATCAGTCCTGTAATTTTTATTTGTCCTCATGAGGAGGGCAGGTTATAACTGGTGCTGTGGTACACCAGTACCACCAATACAGACTTTTTTTTCTATTTCTGGATATGTTTAACTGGTCAAATGGTCGAATTTTCTATATTTCTTGAATTGAATTAACCTATTCCTAGCAGAGCAAACCCAGAGTTATTAGTAAACAAGAGGAGCCTGTGCAGCATGTTTTGCTTTTTATTATTCCAAACCAGGTGGGACCTCACCATTTAACAACAGTTAACTGGAATAAGTGGACAGCCCAGTTCTCCCTCATGTTAGAAAGTAAAGAAGCAAGCATCTGACAAGTTGGTCAGTGTTAGATCATTCAGGGTCCACCCCCCAACTATAAAGTGCTTATCTGCTTTTTAAAATATATAGTATTTGTAGAAGTTTTTTGCTAGTACTGTGAAAAGATCCAGCAAATGTCCCACCTGACATTTCATCAGCAATATAATGTGGTGCCTTGGCACCTGCACTGGTGAGCACGTAACGTACTTCACATGCTGAAACTTTAACTGGGGCAGGGGTTGTGGGGTGGATCTCAAGCTCTGTGAAGATGCGAATAAGGCAATAGAGTCAAGTGTACGAGGTTTTCAGAGGCCCACAGAGATTTTAACTCTTTGCAAAGTGAAAACAGCTGCAAAGGGCTGTCTGTGGGTGTGGGGAGCAACAGCAACAAACCCAGACACCATTCGTTAGATTAGGCCTGTGAGTCTCAGGCTGGAGGACGGCAGTTCTCTGTGAGACATGGTAAGCTCCCATTTTCTTCTTTAGCTACCTTTGTGAGTTGCTTAGGTGGGTAACAAAGGGTCCTGTATGTTTGAGTATGTGAGGGGTCTGATTTACTGTGCTGTTATAGCTCTGAATGATTTGGTACGAAAATAAACAGAGTTGCGAGGTGAGCCCAGATCCTTTGGAGTCCAGTCAGAAGTGTTAACAAAACCTGGCCATTACCCGACTTGTGAAGGATGAAAAGTTTTCATCTGGAAGTTATGAGATAGCAGATGGGGTACAGGTGTGTGGTGATAATGATGATAAAATACAGAGAATAAGGCACATTGTTTAATGCTGTGTTTCTAGGTATTTGGAACTATTTCAAACAGTTTTGTAAAATCACACATTAAACAACTATTTAACTAGCTGTTTACAGTGAAAGTGAACAGCTTGGGGGCATTCTTGAATTATATAAAATTATTATATTTTTGTTTACTACTGTTAGACTTGTGCAAGTGTATATATAAGATCGTCAAGAACTAGAACATTCTCAAACTTTTTGTTTTGCCAGTATTTCCCAAGTTGTTTTGCCAACACTGGCCAAGTAATGGTGTAAGAGTTAAAGTTTGGATGATGAATACAGACAGTATATAACTTAAAATCTCAGGCTGAGTAATGCTGAATGACAGGTAAGGTCATTTCTTGATTGTTTGTTTTCTTCTTTAAATGAGATTTTTAAAAAGGGCAGTTTATAATATTCTATAATAGAAGCAAGTATCCTGATTATTAAAACAGATATTGTGTATCTTTAATTTCCTGAGCATGAACATTGCTATCTTACCTTCCCAGCAGGCTCATCTCTTATTTCAGGATATGAAAGTGTAAGCAGTGAGGCTATTGTAAAGCTGATGAAATTACACAGCAAAAGATAAAGCAACTCAGTAGGTTGTTGGGCTGTGTCACTGTCAGATGAGCAGATGCTTATCTCTTAGTTTATGCTGGGTACTTTTATTGCAGCCCAGTGCACACACTCACCCTGCTGTTGGGAGAGTTGCCAAGCCCTCTCCGTGATGGCAGGCACTTGGGTGTATTTGTGCTTTCACCTTTGCTGTATTAATCTCATCTCCCTCCCTTGTGAATGAAGATTAGACCCTGCATGTGCTGTGTTTATCCCAGCTTTGAAGGGCTTGTGTCTGAGTCATTACACTGGTGCACAGTATTACCTGGGAACTCTTACACGCTTTAGGTCTCTGGTAGATATCCTAACCTGTCACACCTGATGGATGCTGGAGAAAATGAATTTTATTTCCTTTGTTCCATCTTCAGAGTGGTTCGCTCTTGCTCCTTCCTTCTGGTGGACCAGTAAGGGAGAGGGGCTACTTCTAGAAAATGGAATTTGCTGTCAATGTTCAGAAAGTTTCCAGTCTTGACATGTATTGTGGTTCTCAATGCCTTCAACAAAATGATTTAATTGCTGCTTTGTCAGAACTGATTCTCTTGGCACCAAGGACAGACAGCTTCGCTAAGGAGATGCAGTTTGACCCCTGGGCTTCATTCCTTACACAAATTATGTTTACTTGGTTAGGATTGTCAGAGCTGCTCATTCACTAGCTGAGAATTTCCTCAGAGACAGGTTTATGCTGGGTAGAGGACTGTGAGCTCCTCCTCTTCCTCACAGACTTTGTGTGACTGATATCCATGGCTGGGGGTGAGCAGGAGAATGAGCAGGAATGGCCAGAGGAGTAAGAGGCTGTTGCAGCTGGTTGGGTCTGGGTGCCTTTGGTCTTTGCTTTCAAGGGATCTGAGCCTTCCCCAGGACTCCCATGTCCATCCTTGGCCTGCCACTGCCAAAGCATTTTCATGTGCCCTAACAGAAATAAACACCTAAACCTGAAATCCCTGGAAGCCTTACTAGGGAATACTTTGAAATGTTTGTTTTGCTGCCAGCTTAAACATTTTTTTGTTTGTTCCATCTTTCTTTTATTTTGTTCTCAGTAGGTATAATTCAGTGTTTCCTCTTCTTCCCCTGCCTCTCTTTTTTGAATAAATTAAGTTGCACTGGCAAAATATGCTAAAAAAATGGTTTGCATGTGTGTTTGTGTTGGGTTTTTCTCTTGTCCTTAAGAGACAGAGAGGAGTGAAAAGTGGTTGTTTCTGCTGTGGCCTATTTTGACCTCTGTGGAAATGGCCTTTTTTATATTTCCAGTTTTTTCTTACCTTGAGGGCAATTTTTTTAGCCCTTCACTAATACTGGGGCCACACATAAGAGGAGAGTGACACATCTGACTGGTGAGAGCTCAGTTTAAGCCAGTCAGAGACAACTGGAGGGTGAAATGATGCCTTGTTTTGTTTTTCCTGGTTATTAGTGGCATATTAAGTTCTGTGCAGTGTTTTTCCCCCTCATCACCACATTATGTGCATGTCTGCATCATGCATGTGCAGAAGGTCATAACAGGCAGGAAAAGATGATTTAGGGTCCCCCTCACTGGAGATCCAGGAGGAATCAAACTAGCTTCCTTCAGGAAAGGGAAGGTTTGACAGATCAAGTCCATTCCTTATACAGAAGCTTGCTGCTAACTAGATTTGTTTTGTATCAGCTGTAGGACATGAGGCAGGACAATTGCCCTTTGGGCAAATCAGGACGATGTTTCTGTGTAAGCCATTGGATGAATCCTGAGCCTTGCAGTTGGACGCTGCCTCTCCTGTCTACAGGGCCTAGAAAGTGAGCTGTTGAAAGAACACCGAACCCCAGGTGACCTTCTCTCACCTCCATTGAGGGCTCTTATCAATGGTTTGAGATGCAATGCCAGAAACTTGCCCTGGGACATACTGCAGCTTTGCTCCTACTGTTATTTCTGGCAGGAGTAGGGGAGGAGCAGGTAGGCATGGCCTAATGAGCTGCAAAAGGGTAATTATAGCGGCAACAAAGACCATAAAGGGATTGGAGCATTTCTCATGAGAAGAGGCTGAGGGAGCTGGGCCTATTCAGTGTCAAGAAGGGATGGCTGAGAGGGGACCTCATTAATGAGTATAAATATCTAAATGGGTGTGTTAAGAAGGTGAAGCCAGGTTCTGCTCCATGGTGCGCAGCAATAGGACAAGATGCAATAGCCAGAAACTGAGGCGCAGCAAATTCCACCTGAACATGAGGAAGAGCTTCTTTCCTGCACAGTGACTGAGGACTGGAACAGATTGCCCAGAGAAGGCGTGGAGTCTCCCTCACTGCCGATATTCCAGAGCCATCTGGATGAAATCCTGTACCATGTGCTCTGGAATCACCCTCCACGAGCAGGGGCTCCACTGTGTGCCATCCAACCTGCCCCATTCTGTGCCATCCCACAGAATCTCTCTGGTTGCTTTAGAGGCGTTTAGTGGCGAGAAGAGCCACAAGGAGTAAAACTTGCACATTGCAAGAAACACGAAATAACAAAAAACGCAAGCCCCTCCGGGCCGCAGCGAGCAGGGTTCGAACCTGCGCGGGGAGACCCCATTGGATTTCAAGTCCAACGCCTTAACCACTCGGCCATCGCTGCTGATAGTACCGTAAGGCCCCGGCTGGAGCCTTATACGGCGTTCCGCCCGCTACAGCCCCGCCCCCGGCCCGCGCAGCCAATGGGTGCTGCCGGCCCCGCCCCCTTCCCTGCAGCAATGGCGGCCGCGCCTGCGCAGCAACGGTGCAGGAGAAATTGAGCGTAAGGGAGGCGTGTGAGGTTTCGTGCCTGAAACACAGAGGCCGTGTCTGCTCCTGCCAAGTGAACCTGTACACCTGAGTCTGATAGGGAGGAGGCAGCCAGGAACTACTGCAAGAGACAGAAATCATTAGGTGTTGCATTAACTTCTACAGTGACATTAGTATTTTTCCTGGTTTTACTATTCCTTTCAATTACTACAGAATATCTCTATCGTAAGACTTTTAGATGAAATTTAATTCTCTGTAGATAATTTTTTTTTACCCTAGCAACAGTTAATTACGCCAGTCGTACTACAGTGAAAATTAAATTTAACTTGACTTTCTACCTGTGCTGCAAGGGGTAAAAATAATTTTATCTGATTTTTCATTCCTTTAGTCAGAGCTTGTGGGTTTTTTTTTTAAAGTAGCTGGAGTGGTATTGGTGACTGTTCCTTCTTTCCTCCTTTTTTTTTTTTTTTTTAATGAATTATCAAGAATAATTCTTAATAATTCTTTAACTCGCCTCAGCACCAAAAATATTGCTGGATTAGTAATGATCTTAAAATAGGTGTATGAAAATCATCTGTTAGGACTTTTCTCTGGAACCAGACCAGGGAGATGTAGAGGACAGTCGGACATTAGAGAGCACCAGGTGTTTCTATGCTTTTTAAAGAAGAGGAGCAGAGTGAGGAAAAGCAGTGCATTCAGTGCTGACACTGAAACATTATAGCTGATGGGAAGATCTGAAAGAAAGAAATGAAGACTGTCAGATGGTGTTTGCTGGTGAAGAAACAAGATTCCCAGTCTGAGTTCTTTGGTTCTGGTGCCATGTCCTTTGGAGCACTGTGTACTTACACAGGAATTTGTGTGGTGGCACAGACAGAGGGGTGATTTGCCCACCTGGAAACCCCAAATGGCTGACAGCTGTACAGGAATAGCCAATCCACTTTTGAAACCAGGGAGGTCTTTGGGTTGGGATCTGGAGCTTGAGGGAACACTCAAGTTCTGTTTTGTTCATCAGACCTTGTTGGAAGGTGAAACCCTAAAGCCCAACCATTTTGGGCCCAGAGGCTTCTGCCAGGTTGCAGTGAACACACACGTGTGAACCATACATGCATCATCCTGAGCCATTGAAACCAGGAAATAGACTCAGTGCTCCTTTTGTCTCACAACTTGCAATGTCTGACTTTGATGCTTTGAATTTAGGAGCCTTTATTTCCTAGCAGAACTAAGAAAAAACTTGCTTTTTTTCTTTAAACAATAATTGCTTTAATTTGTGATCACATATTGGACTGGAGATAAAATATGCAATTTCTGTAAAATATAAGAAATCCCGGGAGGTGGCTGAGAGTTGTGTAGAAGGTACGCAGTGTGTTACATTCAACCAGCTCCATTCCATTGAACACTGACAAACTCGGTGTCTGTCTCTTTGCAGAAAGCTTTGCTTGATCAAGGCTGGAGTGACCTCCAGTGTTCTTAGCGCAAGCTGCAAGTGCAGAGCAGAGTGAGTGTGCAGGCACCACGTGCAGAAAGAGCAGCTTTCAGCTCTGTGTGTTCCAATCCCTGCAGAGGAGCAGTGAGCAAAAAAGGCTTAGGAACGCATGCAGAGTGCTATTTGAGTAACTGTATTTTGAAAGTAAATTTATCTGCCAAAGGAATCTTTAAAAGTTTTATTTCTTAATTACTTAAAACTAGCAAGATCTTGCGACTGGAATAGATTACAGAGATAAGTCTGTTTTAGCTCTGCTATATAAAATAAGGGTGCTAGGATAGAATTGGCTGTATTTTTTCATGTTTTTAATTCCTTTAAGTAAAGAGGACAGATACTGAAAAATCTTCAACAGGACATGGACAGATTAACCAACCAGTAGAAAAAAATGCACAAATGATTTCTTTAGAAATATAGGACCGAGCCCGAAGCATTTCAATCCTTCAGATTTCTTGTCTTTGTTGACTTTATGTCCTATGTCTATCTTGTAATGCTTGTTCCATCCCTTTTCCACCATCTTCTCTGTGGCCTTTTATTTAATTGATCTCTATCAGCCTTACAAATTCAGTAGTTTCAACATTTATTCCTGTTAGGAATCTATAATGCTTGCCACAGAAAAAAATAATTAGATTCTGCCTAAGTTAACAACTATTTACAGTAATGTCAGTAGAACAGCAACTTTGTGCTTCTGTGTAACTTTGAATATTCAAAAGTAAATTTTACATCTCCCTCGAAGAATGTGAATGAAATAATGACCCCAACATCAGTTGTTTATTACAACAGATAATGCTTGCACCACTAGGCAACAGAATTTCATGATCTCTCCCTGAAAAGAAACTAATAAATAATAGTAGGAAGACTAATGCTGCATAATGAAGTATATTTCTTCTGTAGTCCTCCTGTTCTATTAGCTTTGTAGCTCATTTAACAAAGCTGATACCATACAAACAATGAAAGTAAGAATTTACTGTAGAAAATTCTGTATGGCTAAAATTTCCCATTCTGTCGCCTGCCTGAGAATGGATCTGAGGACAAGTTTCAGGTAGAGAATCAAGTGTGGCTTCATTCATTTAGCCAGGACATGTTGTACTTCTCGTTTGTTTGTCAATGAGGGCAAAATTTATTGTGTTATAATAGCTGCTGGGCAACTTCCATGGAATTAGTTGGTATCCCATGGTATTTTTTATAAATGTTCTCTAGAAAAAAAACCCTAAATTTTCTGCTAGTTAGGTAAACTAAACTGTTCTTGTAGTGCTGGTCCTTTCTGCTCAAGGATTTGAGGCTGCTGGCAAGGTAGCGTTGAGAAGGTGCTGATGCTTTTGACTGATGTGTTCACTGAACGCAAACAGAGCTGCAGCTTCCTGTGCATCTGTCTGGCTCTGCTCACAGATGCTTAATCAACTTAAAGCAACATTTTAAATGAAGGCTGCATGACATCTATCAACACAAGTGTGTGAATAAACACTGGTGTTTGCTAATCCTGCTTATGCAGCTAAGTATTAATTGAGGTGTCTAAGCATCCATGCATATGCAAAAAGAGGCATACAATTTCATCCTGAAGCTTTTATTTTACTATGGAAAATGTGGTTCTTAAAGTTAACAGACTGTAGAATCTGCTTTTGCCTCTAATCCTCTCATATGTTCAGTAATAGATCATTTTCAGGAAAATGCTATTAGTTCTACTTAAATTTTAATGTAATTACAGGCTCAGTGTTACAAGATTATCAAATTATATCACTGAATGATGTTGTAGGTGTCAATGCAGCCAAATGTTTTTTTGCATTCTAATTTTTAATAAATAATCTTAGCAAATTTAAGCATGTGTGTGCTATTGGATTGGAACCTTTTTCCTCTTAATACCTCTTTACCTGATTTACTGGCTTTTAAACAAAAAGCATGTTCCTTGTTCCTATTTGCAACTGGTTTATTCACACATTTCCTACAATTGTTATGAAAACAGAAAGCAGGTGAATGGATATGCTTTCAAAATCCGACTATGCTAAATATAATGTAAAAATGCTGCTCTGGGCCAAAAATACCCTTATGGCAGGTTTATTAATTGGACTTGGCTTTCATAATGCCTCTGCAACACCATAAATAGTAACAAATGCACCACCTGTGTGAAAGTAAAATATGCTTCTGGCTCCCATTCTGCTTGACTTTTGTGCCCATTCTGAGCACAGATCCCCATGTGGGTATGGAGACCCTGATTTACTTACCTTTTGTATGCTTCAAATCTTAAAATACATGACTTTTTGTTTATTTTTAATGTAATCATATTTTCCAGTTTGTTGGGGTTTTTTCCCCCATGAAAATAATATATGCAGTCTATTTTAAATAGTTGTGATTAAAAACTGTGATTTTTCTGAGTTTTACAGGCTTTTTTTCCACATTGTCACTACAGAAAAGAATTATGATACAGGATAGAAGCAGCAGGTGCACCTTGTGTTAGTACCTCCAGATTAGCAGAAACTTTAGAAACTAAATAAGATACTGGCCAATTATGAAAAATACCCTTCATCAGAAAATCTCCCTGTTGGTTAGTGTTTGGCTTAGTCACATCTGTGCCTAACTTTAAATCTGTTTGTAGTATTGGCTGGTTGCAACTATCTTGGTAAATAACCACTTTAATTCCTATTTTGCCTCAGAGACAGATCATAGCAATAAACCTTTCCAATTCTTTACACATTGAAAATGAAATACTTTGTACATTTGGAATTGCAAGACCTTGAATGAAAGAAAGCTAAAACTTAGTAACAGAATAAAACCAACTCTAATTATCCTTTAGAGGTAATTTACCATGGGTTTTTCAGCTCAATGTCCCCTTTTTTCAAAGCAAGCTTCTACATATATGTGATTTTATGGTATTAAAGACTTACTAATTACACACCTCCTGTTAGCATTGTACTTGTGCAGAAATCTATGGTGTGCAGTATTAGCACTCATGGTTTAACACTTGATTTTAGAGGTCTATATTGTTGCCTATTTCTGTCACTGATGGGCTGCATGTGGAAAAACACAGTGATAATGTGCTGTTGTTGAATTGTCTGAGAACTTTGTGATCTTCATAAATAATCCTTTTTAATCTTTGGTTATTTTCACCTTTATAGCCTACATTTCCTACTCAAGAAAAGTATTCATGGTGAAAATTCCAAAAGAGAGTTTAAAGAAACAAAGCTCGAGCAATGGAGGTATTGATATTTGTGTAAATCCCAAGAACTAAGTTTAGGACCTTCAGGCACTGCTGTTTAGTTTCTGACAGGTATGGCAATATGATTAATTTTGCAATTTAATCTCTCAAACTGCAAATTTCATACTACATGGTTTCTCAGGAGGAGTGGATTATTAGTGCCTTGTAAGCAGGCTGTTTTTCAAGACTCATCTCTTTAAATAATGTTATTTATTGTTTGTATAAAATTATATTTTATGGATTCAATATAGTTCTGACAAGCTTGATTAAATAATAATGTACAAAAATGAAATATATTAACTTAATGCTTCCATTAGAAGTAAATACATTTTTAAACAACTGAAAATAGAAAGAAATTACAAATTATTGGATTTATTCACAGATAATAGCTGAAGGCAAATGGAGAGTTAGAATATTGGAATGTGCTCTCTGTAAAAAAAAATTAGATTTAGTTCTGAACTGTTTCGAGTGACAGCTGACATCAAAAGTTGTTGCAAGTGTGTGAAATTTTGTTAAAGAATCTGATTATAAAATTTTCTTTAGCCTAGCTTGATCTAAATAAACAAAATATGACATCTGTACTGGTGGGCACAGGGTTGTATCTAAGGTCCTGGGTCTGGTCAGTCTGTCCATGCCCTGATGCCATTCTGGGGCTACATTTAGCCACTCACCAGTTAGGAATTTTTGACTTGCCTTCTGTGGGAATGAAATCCAGGTACACGAGATGCATAAATGTGAATCAGTCAGGTTCCTTCTTCGGATGAGCACTGGCCAAGACTGGGATTGTCTTCATCCAATGCAGATACAGATATTTTATTTGATGTACGGATACTTTGTTTGTACGGTACTTTGTTTTCATGAGTACCTTATTTGATTAAGTGTAAAAGGTGTTTGCCACGAGTGCGGGGTCTGAATAGGTCTAGCTCTTATTCAAAGCTGTGAAATCCTATCCAGAGTCTTATCGCAGAATATAAAAAACCAGCACCTCGTCTGGTGAACCCAAGTGGAGGGTGAGTCATGGGAGACTGGAACGATCTGCTGCCTGAAAAAATAGCGTATGTCAGAAGGGAGGATACGCGAACACTGTCATAAAATGGTTTTAAATCAACCCCAGCAAACAGGCTTAGTGCACACGTTCCCTCAATGAACTACTCGTCACGGGGCAAAGGGAGAGCGGCGAGACCGTCCCCTCAGCGCAAGGTAGGAGTAGGGAGTGGCCCCGCCTCTAGACCCCTCCTGTCGAGTCAGATCCCCTTCGGGCCCGGCCCCCTTCCCTCGGGTGCCCTCAGGTCAGCCCCCCCAGGTTCGCGAGTTTTCCCCCTCAGGTCAGAGTCGTCCCGCTAGTCCGCCCCCTCCCCTCAGGTCAGCGGTTCCCTTCAGGTTCGCGAGCTTTCGTCGTCAGGTCGGGCCCTTTCCCCCTCAGGTGTGCGCGTGCTTCCCCACCCTCCGCCCCGCTCAGGCCAGGCCCTTTCCCCCTCAGGTCAGGCCCTGCCTCTCCCCTCATGCCAGGCTTTTTCCCCCTCAGGTCAGACCCGCCTTTTCCCCTCGGGTGCGTGCGCTCCCCCCCCTCGGGTCAGGCGTAGTCTGCACGTGTTTCCGAGCCCGCCTCAAGAAATGAGGGAAGACCACCTTTGTCCTGCGGAGGAGAAGAGGGGAGGAGTAGAAGCAGTGAGTTGGGTATGTTGGAAAGCAGGTAGTAACAGGAGCACGGTTCTTCAGCAGGCTGAGGCGGCAGATGGCCCCTTCGGTTTAGGAACGGGGGAGGATCTCGGGGCAAAGAGGCGTAGGAATGTTCCCCCCTTACTGAGGGGAGAAATGTGGCTCATAGAGGTGTTTCTGGATACTCTGGTGTATCCTGGACCTGTTTGCCTTTTGCTCAGAACTTTCAGCATTTCAAACTGACTTCTGTGGCATGAATGGTATGAGCATGTAAGTAGGCAAAAGTATATTTTACACAGGGATTTTGAGAGATCTCTTTTAGTGTAGCGGCTTCTGCTTTAGTTCATCTTGCCTGGGAAGTGGATGCGGTTGTCTCTGCTGCCCCATTTCTGGCATATTAGTACAAACACTCCTCTCAACCTTACCAGCAGCTGCCGCTGCAACATTTGAAAATGCTTTCAGGGTCTTTTGTAACAAGGTGCTTATTTTTATTGTCTGGGATGGCAAGAACCTTGTTCAAAACCTGCCAATTTTGACTGCTGCCCTGAAGTTATCACAGCTTTTGAAGTAATCCCTCTTAATAAGCACCAGGAGTGTGGTTGTGAGAGGTGCCTGAACATAGGTGTCTAGCGCCATTTTAGGCATTTCTCGCCTCAGAAAGCATCCCCACATCCAGCCCTGGCATATGTGGTGGAAGTGTGTGGGAGACCTGGGATGTCCGAGGGCCCTTTATGACGGATCCTACAGTACCTAATATGGCACTAGGTGCTTATCTTAAGCAGCTGAATCCCGTTCCTCATTTGGTAACTCAAAATGATGGGACAAAAAACTTCAAATAAAAAGAACATTTTCCACACCTCTCCTTTTTGAACCTATCAAATCAAAGAGGGTTGCTATTAACTTCTAGAGTAATTTGCTTCATAAATGAGACACTGATGCAGTTTCACAAAGATAGAATGGTTTAAAAAGTGCAATAGGTGTCATTAACATAACTCCACTTGTCTATATTGAATTTTGCAGTGAAGTGAATTGCATTTTTGTTCTTAACTTTCAAATAACATTCATGAGATAAATGAGAGAGCTAAGAAGTGCTGAGAAATACTAACTGCAGTTGGTAGAATTGCATACTTGCATTGCATCATATGGTTTTAATATAGTACTCAGAAAATTAAATCTTACTTCTGCAGCTTTCTTATCTTTCTATTGTTGTTTTCCTGTCTTCTAAATTCATGAGTTGCAGGTGACAAAAGAAGGGTTTTTATCGAGGTTTAAGCTTGAAATATAAGCCTGAGAGGAATGACTTATGAACAAAATTGTAATATGGCAATACCAAATACATTTCTCCATAATAAATTATTATATAATCTAAACAAGTCTGCTTAGTTTATATGAACAATATTTGATGCTTTTGTATCCATAATACATTTTACTGCATTCCTGCTAAGCATCTTTAAGTGCAGAAGACCCTATTGAAATCAGATAGCCATTGCATGACAGGACTTAAATGTGATTGATTTCTTTTTTCCCCTCCATTCCTTGCAACTGTTTCAGTACTGTCTTTTATCTATGTCCAAGTCTCTTTCGGTTTTTTCTCCTCTCTTGTGTAGTCACAGTATGTGCTTCTTCCTTCCTTAGGTTTGGGGTTTTTTGCCCTTACTCCTTGCTGAGTCTTCCCAGTGCTGTTACGTGGTGTAAGGTTACCTCAGCCTTCAGTCTGTCTGTGCCCTTTTTACCTCCAAGTCGACTAAAAATAGCCAAACAGCTTTGGTTGAAATTTTCCAAAATGAAAATTCCTCCTGACACGTGGACCTCATACAGATTTTCAGACTGAATGATTTATGACCTCTAGTTTCTCACAGAATAGATGCAAATATTAAGCAACCTCTGCCTTTTGGGAGTTTCAAGAATTTTTTTTTTCTTTTCTATATACACTATTGTAAACTGCACTTCAGGGTGCTCTAATTTGCTATGTTAGCAAATTAGCAAAACTTCACTCATATCTGTTTTTTAAATGGCAGTTTTGGTGGAAAATCTTATAAATGTGGAATTATCAGTCTGGAAGTGTGTTTTGAGTGCTTTGTGAAGGTGGATGAAGGAGATGTTCATTGCATCTGTATTTGAGTGGGAATTTCCAGTAGTGGCCTTTGTTTTCCTTCTTCCCCTTTCCCTTGTCCCCCTTTCCCTTCTCATGTTCAGCCTAAACCTCATTGACTTTTGAGGGGGCTTTGCCATTGGCTTGACTGGTGTCTGATTTAGGTTCTAAAAGCCCTGTGTCAAACCTAGTTTGCGAGACTGGGAGTGAGCTTGGGTATCTCTTGAGCGGTGTTTTCAGTAGCAAGTTGTCAGTGAAGTCAGGCACTACCACTTTGGGAGGAGTTCCAACTGAGTGCTGTCCTCCCATTTTGTTTCTTGCAAACTGGGTCTGACAGGCAACCATTTGCAGGCTCACAGTCGGTGCCTGTGGTGTCCAGCTGCGCAAGAGGAGTTCTTCACTGAACTATTTCCAGGAACTTCTTTAGTTAGAGTTTTGATTCAGAAGGTAAGATTGAAAAAGAATGTAGGCAATTTTCCTTTTAGTGGAAGTACATAGAACTATATTAATAAAATAATCACTTCAAAAGTTTAAAAAATTAAAAGGCTGGTGTTCTTAGCCAACTTTCTGAAAAATGGACTTCTAAACATGATTTTTAAAATTCTGAATATTTTAAAAAATATTTTGAATGTTCAGAATATTTTAAATCATTGTGGTCTTATCACTTTAAGCCAGTAGCCAAAGTTGTGTGATGTGTTTGCATATTTTCCAAAGATGAGAAGCCATTTTGGACTATTGGAAAAGGAAGAATAAAGTGTTGCATGGATGCTATTATTTTAAAAGTTTAGCTTACCTACTGGTACTTTGCTGGTTTTTGCAACTAACTGAAGGAAGGTTTATGTAAATGTAAGTTTATCATATCTCAGTGTGAAAATAATGACTTACTGCACAGTTTTATACAATTTTTTAAAAATTTCAATATATAGAAGATATTTGTTATAATAGAGGGGTTATAATTTGTTATAAATGAGGGCTGTTATATTCAGTGTAACATTCTGCATATTTCAAAACCCTTATGGGCACACTATTAAGTAAAATTGAAGACAAGAGCTATGTTCAGACCTAGTGAAGCCCCAAAGATATCCAACAGCAAAGAATTGGGCGTCGTGACAGGCATTTAGAAAAATGCATAATGAATTCTTATTGTTTTTTCCTGTTTCAAGTCTGTTCATCCATGTTGGCGAATTAATTCACCTTGGAACAAAGTTTGGTTGGTTTTTGGGTTTTTTTTTCTTTATGGTTGCTCTTGAGCCGGATCCTTTTGAGTTGAAATGTGAGTGGAGGTCAAAATGGGCTGGGGTGTCTTTAGTCTTCAATTTTGAAGTTGTTTCACCAGAAGTGCTCCATCAGCTCTGTAGGTTTTTCTGCTGAGCCAGTTTTTCTGCTGTTTGCATGAGTTGATAAAGGAGATAGGGTGCTGTGCAGCACTGGGAACCCCACTGGAAGAATTAATCTGCTTGTTGAGGTCTGCCCATGTTTGCAGGCACGGCATAGTGGGATTGTGACTTTGCTTAAATACTGTTTTCTGTCCCTTTTTATTAGACTGTGCTTTTGTATGTGCTAAGGAGCTGCTTGCTAGCATCCAAAGTGAGACAGTTTCTCCGAAAATTTCTCTTATATTGACCCTGAGATATGCATGAAAATAAATTATATAAATATAGAAAGTATCAGTCACGTTTGCTGCCTTTAATTTTGGTGTTGTTTTGTGCATATCTGTAAGCAGCGGGGAAGAACAATACTATTCTAGAGCACCAAAACACTATTTGGGTCACTGGACAAAACAAATAATGCAGAACTTTATATCAATTTGAAAATAGTTACATAAAATGGTATGTGATGGTGAGGTGTTCTGGGGTAGTGCATGGGTATGAAACAACCACATCTGTTGGCAAAATCAGTAGCAGCTTTACAAAGGGAAGAAAGAACCCTGTTTTTTTACCTCATTGCTATTGAGTCACATTTTTTAAGCAGAACAGCAGAGTGTAATGTTGTAATAGATAACTGTCATCAAATAGCAAAAAGGGGAAATGGGGAATTGCATTTAACATAAATAAAATTTAAAACCTTTTAGTAGCATGTCATGGAATTTTTATTGTCTTTTTTTTTTAATGAGTTGAGCAACATCCTATTTTTAGTGGAAGGTCAACTTGAACTTTATTTGAACAGAGTCTCTGGTTCTGAACAGAGATAGGGACACTTTAAATGTGATAACAAAAGGCAGGGCTTGGAGCCAGACCTTCTTAACCTATCATTGGGAGCTCAGATAGCCATCCATGTAAGAATTGTGTGCCACTTAAATAGAGAAGAGTCCTTGTTCTGGGCTCTAACTGCATGCAGTGAAAATAGTGCTGAGACTCATGTGAAAGGATTTTGGTTTTTTCTTTAAGAATTTAAAATGGGTCCAAAAAATATTAATGAAAAAAAAATTAATGAAATGCTGCCATCTGATGTTGCACACCGTCTTTTGTGTTTGTATGTGTTTTTTTTTTTAAGTAAATGCTTTTTCAGTTCCTTAAATATTAGAATTCTGGTTTTGAGACCAAAAACTCCAGTACCTGCAAAAAGGTACATGGAAGAAATGTTACAAACATAAGATTCTTAAAGTATTTCTAGACTAAGCAGTATTATTTTAGTTCTACTGTCACCCATAATGGTGTATATCCACTAGAACTCCACTGGTCAGCGAAATTATTTATTTTGCTGGTAATGTAGTGAGATACTGTCAGGTTCACGAGTTTCCATGTTTTTTTCCATTCACTGGGAAAGATTTTTCTTGCAGTGGCTGCAGCCTCGGGATGGTAGCACATTTTTTTGATAGCTGTTGGTTGAGAACAGTCCAGCATGCCAGTACAAAGCCAAAAGTTGTGTAGCTGCTCAGGCTGTAGGATTCACACTTCTGCTGGAACATCTCCTGGAATTTGTTGATGTTGCAGCTGACTGGAAGTGTGTGCATTCACCAAAGGAAGGATTCTGATAAGATGTTTAAGGGAAATGATTTCTGACCTTCCTAGGAATAAGCAGTACTAGTATCTGGGTAACCTTAATACATGAGTATGGAAGAAGAGATTATGTTCTATAGATTTACAGTGTAAATTGTTTCTGAAAATGTTCTACTCTCCTCAACCTGTTTATTGGCCTCAGTTAAAGAAAGTGTGAGTAAGGTGCTTCAGTGCCTCTTACGGTTTTACTCCAGTACTCTGCCACTGGCATTCTCTGTGAGCTTAAGTAAATAATTTTTGCTCTGTGATTCTGTTTCCTTATGTGATATTGGAACACAGCCTCTGCTTGAAACAGTGCTTTGATAGAAAGCACTGTAGGAAAAGTAAACATGATTGCTAAACAAGGAAAAGAGAGGTTGTTCTGGATGTTATAAACCTGGGAAAAAATCTTAAATTTTTATCCCACTAGATATAAGAAAGTTTTCATGAGACAAAGTTTGTTGAGGTGTGATGCTTTACCCCACCTCAAAAGTTTCTTTTTGTAAATCTTAATTAAACCTTTTCATGCCACTAGGTCAATCATGACCCATTTCTTTCTATGGAGATTCTCCAATATCCATAAAGAACTAGGTTTAGGCTGTTTTATTTTCCTTGGTAGATTGATTATAAGGCATGATGTATGACATTATTTATGCTGACAACTATGTTGAAGAACTTGGTGGAAATCTTATATTCTTGGGAATTTTAACAGCTCTTCAGATGTGGATTGAAAAAGTGCTCTAGGGAGGAAGTAAACATAGGCAGAATTGACAGGAAATGTAAAAAGAAGTGGTGTGGGGCTTTTTGGTTTTAATTTCTAGGGCTGAGATTAAAAAAATCTTCCAGTTACTTCTTTGCAAGCCTACACCTAAATGCAAAGTCTGTTTAAATGAAGTAACTTTCAGTGAATAAATGTTATTAATGGGTCTGAATCTTGCCATCTTCTCCAGCTATCCTTTGTTGTGTTTGTGCATTAATAGACATGTTTCTTCTTGCTAGGGGTAAGAAGTGGTTAAATCTGAGATAGTTGGAGAGCAGCCTGACAGCTTTGTCTAGAAATTGAAATAATTTAGCAGGTGCTTTATAGGTTTTCTCTGGTGTTAGGTGGGCCAGACCCTTCCCAGGTATAGGAGATATTGCACCATTCCAGAGCATGGTCTGGCCTACAGAGTACAGCAGGTCTTCTGTTTGCAATACAACAGCATGGACTTTTCTTTGGATTGTAGCATCCTGAATATCTTATTTCATGTGTCAGCTAGAGGATGAAAGAAAAATGAAGTAATTTTTGTGGCTTCCATGAAGTCTGATTTGCACTCACTGTACCAACTCTATAGCAAAAGGGCTAACAATTTTTATTCCCAGAGTGGTGTTGGTACCAATTAATGAAGCTATATAGAAAATACTGAAATTAAGAACAAATAATAAGAAACATCCAATCACATGTTCTCAGCAATGTTTCATATCTTGGAAATCCTCAGGTGCAGTGTCTGTATGTATCTTGGTAAAAAAACCACAAATCCTGACTACTTTGTTTTAACATTTCTTCATTTTTTAGAAGGGAGTAGGCCTTTGCCTTCTCTGAAATTGCTAGGATAATATATTGTATGTCATTTTAGAGCACCATACAATAGAGAAAAACAACAGAGAAAACAAATTTGGTGCCAAGTTCCTGGGTGAGAGCCTCATGAATCCCTTTGCTGTCCAGTTTAAGAGTGTGAGAGTGAGTCATTGCCTCCAGACTGAAGTTGGCATACAATCAGAATTCACGGGAAAACAGTTGCTGTGCTGAAAATTCCAAGAATAATCACTAGAAGTATAAGTAATTTCATCTTTCATGTAATCTATTTGTTCAAAACCTTTTCAACTCTAAATTTTTTGGACATGCTTATGCTCTACTCTACAGCTTTAAGGATGCCCATCCCCCTGCCACCCCTCCAGCAGCCGCTGTGTCCTGTCAGTCATCCTGAAATACACTGGAGAGCTTGTCAGGCAGTCCCTTGCAGATGCCTCAGAAGCCCAATAGTGAGCCAAAGCAGTTGCACTGAAGTTCCTAACACGAGGAAATTACATAGACAGTTGCTTTAGTGCTGAATATGGACCATGTATTTTCTAGGATAGGTGAGTGATACACTGTTGGCTTTCTACCAATCTAGCAGAAAATGGATTCTAAAGTAAAGATTTTCTAATTTATGCAGAATGTCTTTGGCTCTGCTTTCTGACACTTATTAGTTCGTCTGTATACAGTGTACTTAGAGATTGTTTAAAAGCTGCAGGTGCTGTGTTCACATTGCATTGCAGGTGGAAATAGACTTTGACTGTTTTTCCAGTGTCCTTTTCTTCTCACACCAAAAGACTCAGCAGTTTGGACGCGTCTGATGAAAAGACAAAATTTGCACTGTCTTAAGGTTCATAGCAATGATAGGAGTGTGCAGGTGGTTGCTTTTCTGGCTGTTCTGGGACACAACTGTATCTTGTAACACATGCTTAACATCCTGAGTGTTGTAAGAGCTGCTGGTGTACAGTGCTGAGATTGCCTCCTGTAAAGGTTAATCTGACTGAGTGTGAGGTTATACAGACTTTTACCAAAATATCTCGCAGTCAAGGCCCCTACTGTAATTAGGGTGATGTTATATTGGAGTGGACAAATGCATTTAAAAAAAAAAGGGAAGGTAGACTGTTGATTTTCATTTTTTTCCTGAGGGAAGCATCAGATTTTGTCATCTCAATGAATATGATCTGGAAGGACAGAAGTTCACTTAGTAAGTGGAAATGCCACAGAACATCCCAGGATGATCTTTACTGGCTGTGTATTTTTCTTTCTATCACCTATTATCCTTGCTGTAATTAGAAAAATTAATTAAAGAATCCTGTTTAAGTATTGATTAGCTAATATGGTATACAACAGTAAGGAGAGCCTGGTAAGTTAAAAATATGTAGTCAGAGTATGAAAATAATTTAAGATACTGTAGTTTTCACTGCATTGGCTTGCAAAATTGTTTCCATCTTTTGCCTGCTTTAAGGAAGTTTCAGGAAGCATTGGAATTTTACTTTAACAATATTGCTGGAATCAGCAAGTGAACCCTTAAGTGAGTTATTTATACCTTAGAATATAATTGAAATTTTCAGCGACAACATTTTTTGTAATTGACTTTCAGTTGATGATTTGTTATGGGCCTGACTCAAGGCTAAAAGCTATTAATGGCTTAACTGGCTTTTGAACTCAGGGCTCAAGCAAAAAATAAAAATGCTGATGTTAGACAATATGCTAAGGGTAAGAAACAAACAAACAAGCAAAAAGCTAGAACAATTCAGAGGCGGGGAAGTCATGACACATGGATTCACATTTTTTCTGACCTGCAAAAATGTGGTTGGATTTGTAACACTTCCCAAGTTTGAGAGTGCCCTGTGGTGGGTTTCTGGAGAACAGGAATCCTCTAGTAACAGGAATTGACTTTATTTACAACTACATGTTTGTCTACCAAATTTTAGAAAAAGACCTGATCATTGCAGGTAACATGTAGAATAGGAAATTGTGCTGTGAGAATGGAGAGCAAGAAGCAAAGGTTTTATTTCTCCGTTTTGAGTAAAGCAGTTGCTGACACCTTTCTATCAAGAAATTGAGGGGAAGCCACTGCAAAGTTAAACCATGAGTGTACCTCCAAAAAAATTAACCTGAGTCGTTTAGTGATTTCCTCAGATCTCAGCAGGAATACAATATGCTGTCTCCATCCAGCTTGCCTGTCCCCTTGCAACTGATGTTTGACCAGAAAAAAAATCACAGCACAATCCATACCGTTTATTTCCAACTGTTGTGATGGATTTCAAAAGCGCCTGTATTTTGGGAGGCTTGTGAAAGTGTCAGATAAGAGTTGGTAACCAGCAGCATCATAAAGATTTATTTTTTCCTAAAATGAATAAAAAGTAGATTCATTGAAATATTGGCCAAAGATTTAGAAAACCAATGAATTGCAGATGAAAGGGTCTGTCTTTCCCACAGTGTGAAATGATGTGATTTGATGCAATCCCAGTGAAGCTGGAGGACAGCATCTTGTTGAACTAAAAGGCTTTTTGAATCAGGGTGGACACAACAGATGCAGCAGAGGAGCTTCTCTGCCATGTGTTCATAGACTGCACCAACATGCACAGCCACGAGCCAGTGTTTGCCAGCACTGCTGGACAAGCAGAGGTGCAGGCACTGCGGTTCTGGGAGGGGGAAGCAGTTCAATGGCAATGCACTTTGGGACTGAAGCTCACTGAGGACAGCAAGTGTGTGAATGACAGACATTAGTGGTTTTCAGAGCAAGTTGTTAATACTGAACAGAAAGAGAACCACTGACATTTCCAATTTTGGGAATCTCAGGTTTTATTTTCTTGGGGCTTGTTAGAGGTATCTATATGTTAAATGTGTAAAATATGGTCAGATGATTTGCTTTGACATTTCTAGAGTTCTCTTTCCATTATTCGTTTCTGTGGAAAGAAAAGTGTTACTCTGGTTGGTTTGATCTGAAGTTTCTCTTTATCTTTTAGCTTGGAATTAGAACTGAAAAATCAGTTCTTTACCTATGTTCTCACTTGTCTGGATACAGCTGAATTTGTGGGAACTTAGGTCTGCTGCTAGTATGGTTTGTAATAAGAGAAAAACCTGACACTTGGGTAACCTTTACTAAGAATGGCAAAACCCTAAGTTGCTTTATACCTTAATTCTTTAATTATTGCTCATATTATCTTTGCTTGTAAGTGAAATGTGGATAGCTCTCCGGCTCCATTTCTACACAACTTGCTATAGAAGCCCTAAGCCTACTGTATTGTATTAAATCAATGCTAGGTTCACTGGAAGGTGACAGTATATCTCTTCAGCCTGCACAATTGCAGCACCTTATTACTTTATTATACAGCAGCAGTGGTTGTAATAAGTCTTGCTTAAAAAGGACAGATATCCATTATTTGTGTATTTAAAGTCTTTATTGGCTAAAAAGGCTTTGCCAAGGTGTGTTTTATGGGAAGTTAAGTTACTGCAAAATATAAAATGTCTTTTATTTTGGGACAGTAATCAGTTGCATTCCAACTAAAGCAGTTATAATTCTTTGTTGACACACACACATTTCAGGCTAATGGCCTGAGCCATGGCCCAGTGAACTTGGTGAAAACTATTAATTCACATCAGTAGGTTTTGCATCAAGTTCCTAATGAATGTTTTACTCACTTTAAAGACCTTACTTAGCTTTACTTCCATCTTATTGACTTCAGAAATAGGCTTTCTCAACTTAATCTGTCTTGACACTTAGAAAATATTTATTATTACAGGGTATAAAATAACAAAATGTTTCACTTTTTCCCGCTTTTAATTTCCAGAATTTTTAAGGGCTACTGCATATGTTTTTTGTTCTTAAGGTGTTTATTATAACCCCTGTAATTTGGCACATGGAGTAAGATGCAGATATTGTGTACATAGCATTAATGCTTTTGTTTTGTGATGAATTCAGTAATGGAATTTAATACTTTTGCTTTAAAAGCTTGTTTTTAGATCACTAGAGAACTTACGTTCAGTGGTATTCTAATGCATTTATCCTTGCGTTTTTTAACATGTGGTCAATGTAGAAAATCTGTGAGTGAAGATACGGAGTTGTATGTACTTTAAGACTATGATTTTACAGTTTATTTAAGTATCAGCATTTTTTCCCCTCAGAATTTAGAAATGGGGAATTGGAAAAAGTAACTGTATTTCTTGAAATCCTAAGCCTGTTCTGAAACAAGTTCATATTCACATAGGCAGTCTCTGGGCTCTGACAGAAGGCAGTGAGACTTGTAGTCATGGTTAATATTGGCTCATTGCACTTTTCTTGTTTTGTACCCAGGTGAAATGTCAACAAAAGTACCAAACATTAAACTGAAAATTGATCCTCGGAATCTGCAGATCCAGACATTTACAGTGGAGAAATTACTGGAGCCACTGATAATTCAGGTATTTTAGAGTTGCAGAAAGTACACTGGATAATCGTAGAGGGAAGGGAATAAGGCTGAAGAATTTTGACTAAGAACCTTATTCTGAAAAGCACACCCACAGCTCTTCTGCACTTGTACTTTACTCCGGCTCAGGAGCTCTCCAGGGCTATCTGCCTTCTTCTGGATTTATTCATTCCTTTGGTCACTTCCAACTTTGCCACTCAGTCTGTCACAGTAAATGTTTCATGTTCTAGCTGGTCTCTTACGCAGTGTTATCTAGTGGATGTTTAAATGTAGAATACACTGCAAATGGATTTCCAATGCATGAAATAAGTCATCCTTTAAAAAATGAAGTTGTATTTATTTTCTATTATTAATTATTCATTATCATTGATTGTTGTTGTTTTATTTTGTTATGTTCTTTTCCTCCCTTACTCATTTCTCTCTTCTGGAACATTATTTTCTTCAGAAAGTAACCTTTTCTTTTTTATCATGACTTCATTTCCAGCTACTATTAAGTAGAGCTGTCTCTCTCTCATTTTGTCTGCCTTTTTTTTTGCCTGGATGTGATTGATGGTGTAAAAACTTTCAGTTACCAGGTTAGTGGTTTGTGGAAGTTGTCAAGCTGGAGCAGGATGTGTGGATGGGTTATTGAATTAGTTTCAAAGTAGTAAGAATAGATGTCTTGATAAACTGCATTTAAAAACCTCTTGTAGACCAGTAGGTCAGACGGTGCTCAGGCAGCTGCAGCACTGTGGGTGTTTTTAGAGGAGGTAAATAAAAGTAAATTTTTGCTTCAGTTTTGCAGGATCAAAGAAACCTGACAAAACAAAGTACAGTTCCAGAAATCAAAGAAACTATCTGAGTTTTGTTTCTTTTTTTCCTTCCAGTTCTTCTCAATCTTTGAAAAGCTTGAGGCTGTTCAAATTGGAAATGCTTTGGTTCTAAGAGACTATGATTTAGACTGTCTTTTCCCTCTTGTAATGCTTTGCTTGTTTCAGACCTGTGGAAGGAAAACTTATGTTTTGAGTGGATCCTTCGGCAGAAAATATTGAAAATGTGAAAATAGGGATTAAAGCTAATAGTCAATGAAGGGTGATTGAGAGGCTGGAAAGGTAATAAATGAAAACTAATCTGTGATTAGACAGATAATCAGACCAGTCACAGATAGAAGTTGTGTTCTTGCCAGATTCACTTTAATAACTGCTGCTTGGAACACAGTTTAACTTGATTTTGAGATTTCTGTTGAAATTTATTTATTTGTTAGTCTTGTAATGCTATGGCAGGACAGAAACAATGTATATGCTTGAGATTCCCTGAAGTCTGTCCTAGCCAGTTATGTTAAGTGTTAGGGCAATCATTAGGTTCACAGCACCAATCTTGATAAAAATCAGGGCAAAACCAGCCTAGGAAGTAACCAGGAAGTAGTTGGGGAAGCAGCTGCAAATTACTCTGCTGCATTGACTCTCTTCCCTGCAATGTGCAATTGGCAGTGTACAAGCTGTGTTGACAATGGCACACTGTATTAGTTACTCTGTGGTTCAATTCTTTCTGTGTAGGATCTGCAGAAAGTTTTCCATTCCATATTGAGGTTCTGTGTTAGAGAATTCAGAGCAGTTTTTCTGTTTTCCGTGATCTCCGTGAGCAAAGAACTGTCTAACAAATTTTGACTAGTATTTGAGATCAGATGCTCCTTCCAATATTTCCTGACAGTGATGCTGAAGATGAAGGATCTAACAGTCAAGAGTTTTCACCTGCAGGAATGATTATTTTTTTAATGCTTTTTCATTTGTTTCATATCCTCCTCAAAGTATGAAAGAACAGTATATAGAATGATATTTTACATTAAAAAAACTACAGTAAAAATCTGAGAAGTAAAACATATTATTTGCTAGTGAAATAGTGATTAAATACTTAAGACTTAAAAAGTACTTTTACATGATAGATTTTTGGGACCACTTCTAGTTTTTGATGGTGTTTTATGCATTTCTTATTGGAAGTATCAGTGTGTAATCTGACTCATTCTTAAAGATATGATCGTTGAAACTGCATTCAACATTCTAAAACGGACATCAGAGTGTTTTTAAAAATAAAAGATAAAGATTCTTATTCCCAGTGCATTCTCTACCTGATTATGCAGGCTAATTTATGTGCAATAAATAATTCCATTTTCTGTCTTTGAACCACAGCCGGAAAAATACCCAAGCCTTCTTTAACAATCTGCCCGAGACTTATGTTGCTCTCTCCCTTGTGACGTGCCAAAGCAGTTGATGTCAAGTGGATGGACCTTTTTCCCCACAAATTGCACATGAATGATACAGGGCTCAGGGCTTTTATCTTTCATAGATGTGTTTCTAGAAATGTTACCCAGAGGATATTGGTCCAGTACTTTTAGAAGTAATGGTTCATGAAAAGCCCTCAAGTGCATGAATTCGGACAAGATCTGAAGGTGAGCTAAGGCACACGTAGCACAGTACTACCCATGTTCTGACAGAGAGAACAGAAGAGGAGGATTAAAAGCATCAGTGAGCTTAATGAAAATAAAGTGTGCTTTAAAATGTCTGTATAACACTTAAGAAAAAGTGTTTTAGGAGTCTTTCCCTAGTGTGACAGCTCAAGCAATGCCTTAGAGAATAGTCTTTCAGAAACATTCTGTTGGAGTGTGGAGGCTGTACTCAGATGATGAGGAATGTGGAGTGGGATGCTCTACAAAAATAAGTTCTTTGTGGATGTTGAAGTGCATTGGTCAAAATACAATTTGGACAAAGCTGCAGTAAATCTAAATTCTGGGCAAATTCATGTACAATTTTAATGCTGAGAGCACCCTGAAGAATTTGGAGGTGCCGAGTTCTGGCGACTGTGATACTCCTTTGTAAGAAGAGAAAGTGTTTTGAAAGGTGTTTGTACTCATTTTGGGTATTTGCTTCTGAGATACCTTGGAAGACTTATCTGGAAGTATGGGAAGATCCAGCAGGAGTTGGCATCAGGGTTAATAGAACAGTGAGATTTCTATTGACTTTGCTTTGGTCCTACAGAGGGCAGAACACAAAGATGACACATATTGAGTAAAATTGTGTCAGATTGAGTTCAGTAGTTTTGCCTGTTCTTGGTATTTATACTGAGCTTGCCTGTCTATCTCTAAAGCAGAGGGGATCTCTTATTCTTAATTACATATTTTTTTCGTTTTGAGAACAATATAAATTCACTTGTAGAGCGTGACCCATTATTGTTTCTTTTGTTTCTTTTAAATGTAGGTTACCACGCTGGTGAACTGTCCACAGAATCCTTCTAGTAAGAAAAAGGGCCGTTCCAAAAGAGCTCGTGTCTTGCTTGCTTCTGTGGAAGAAGCCACTTGGAATCTGTTGGACAAGGGAGAAGAAATTGCCAAGGAAGCAGTTGTGTTTAAAGAAGAACTTCATGCAGCTCTTGCTGATGTCCGGAAAGAGAGTAAGTATGTGATGAGCAATTAAAGCACCATAAGGAATTGCTTTAACCATAACTGGTGTCAAAATGAAGCTGGGATATCTGCGGGAAACGTGTTGTGATGACCTGAACTTGGATGTGATGACCTGAACTAGGAGTTGTCTAATTGTATATTCTGGAATACCACCTATAAGGAGGTGATTTCTGAGCCTCTGCTGTTGTTCAGGGCAGTGATTACTAGCTCTTGGCTTCCTCTAAATCCAGAGGTGGCTGTGGTTTAGAGTTTGATCTATGCATGTGATACCTTAAGGCCCTTTGTGATTAAAAGCGTTATGACCAGCAAGTATCACTGTTATCTGTCACACTGAGCAGCTGAGGCTCTTGCAAAATCATTCATTTTGGAGTACTCTTAAAATGTTAGCCCATCCATTACAGGCTGATAACACAAGGCAAGAAAAAAATATATAGTTTTATATTGATTTTTATACATAGAGAAATTGAAAATGTGAAATATTTTTATATTACTTATTGATTCTCAGCCAAGACTAGAGATAACTATGAAAATAAATAATACATAAAGTAGATTATATATACCTCATACATTTTAAAAGAAAGTTAAGTCCATGTTATCACCTATCATTATGCAATGATAAAGTGAGTGGTTGCAGCCCATCTCCTTTCAAAGATTTGCCAAACTGCACAGGTTAGTTTCAAGAAACAGTTGGACAATTGCAAAAAAGATAGCAGTTTGTTAATTTTGCAGATATTTTTAGCCTTTGAAGCTGTGTGCTATTTTAAATTTGTGGTATGCCACATCATATGTAACTTTATTGCCTGTTATTCAGGCCACATTCTGCTGTTGTTAAATGTCTCATGTAATTTACTTCAAGTTCATTGAAAGGAGGATGTGGGTTATCAACTGTGGTTTCCCTGCAGTCACCTGCCATGCATGTCATATCATATAGTATTTCATTTTCTGTGGGCATATTTTTCTGTGAAAAGACAGGCAGGTATTTTATTAACATGATCTTTAATTAGAAGGTTTTGCACATGGCTACAGTTTGTATTAACTGGATAATGGAATTTTGAAGAAATGCTCTAGATAATTTCACTCACACCAACTGAACTATCAGTCCCTGATTTGCACACTGACATCTGGAAAGAATAAATACTCTGCTTGTGTTTTACCTTGTGTCACTTGTTGCTTGGGGATGTAACATGAGGATTAAACACTTATTCCTTTTGAATGTCAATTGCCAGTGTGAAAATGCTGCTCTGTTTATTTTGGAGCTCATTAATACAGGGCTCCTTTTAAAGGAGTGATATTTTTTTTTCAAGCTGCTTGTGATAATCCTGTTTATAATAACGTTTTGGAGAGTAAAGGAGGAAATGAATGGGATAAAAATGGACAGTGGCGATATTTGTTATATTTAATTCATCTGCTGTGGGATTTGTGGTCTTCAGAAATCTGCACATGGGTATGGCTTCACTGGCTACAGTTTGCTCTTAGCACTGTCAGAAAGTGAGACTTTAGGGTCTCAAATTCAGTTGAATTCTGTTAGTGACCTCTGAAAGAAGGTGTTGCTATAATGGATGACAGACACATTCCCTGGATAAATGTAGTGTCTGCTTCCTTTGACATCTGCAAAGTTTTACCAGATTTACAGTTCTTTGACCTGATCATTTTAGTACACAGGTTCTTCACATTTTTCTTTGTTTCCTCTCAAGAAAGTACTTTCTAAGTCCTATCCACATCTTGATATATCTTCTTCTGGAACTCTGCTAAATGGGTCAGCAGGAAGGTGTGTGGGGGTGGAATGTATGCATCATCCAGAAATCCACTGCCCTAGTAACTGAAGAACTGCCATGATTTCCTATTGATCTGATTTGGTGAAGCTTTGTTAAAGGGTGCTCATGTCCACAGTTTTATTCTTAAATAGTGTAATAAACCCCAAAGTAAGTGTAGTGAAAAACTGTCACTGTACTTCAAAGTACTGTGGAATAACTGACCCCTATGCAAAAGATGAAAAGAGTATTGTTCAACCCTGAATGCTTCTGACACTAAACATCAACCTCTAATTCATGTCCTGACTCTGAGATTTAATCAGTTTTAAGACAAAACTGTGATGTTGTTTATGTGGTGAAACGTTGTCATAGGAATCTGAAGTCTAGCGTTATCCTTAGGATAATGAGTTTTTGCATTTATGTCAAGGTGTGGTGGCTTACAGTTCTCAAATGGTTGCATGGGCATAGCTGAAATGTTTGGTATTTACTGCTATTGCTCACTGACTATATATAGTCAGAAACACAACAGTTGTTGTCTGCCTTGTTTCTATCTATTGCAGTGTCAGTGTTTCTTGTGTTTAGCTGTTATTGTGCTCAAGTGTGTTCCCAGATAAGCCTGTCATCACACAGAACAGTGAATTGAAAGCAAGTTACTTGCTGGAGTTGCATTTTGAGCCTTAAATTACTCTTTAAAAGGAAATTGTAACAAATATTTTGATGTTTTGAATGGCCATATATAATCTCTTTTGATATTAAATGGGAGGCAAGAGTTTGATGGCATAGAAGAAACTACCATTCACTGGTAGGAAATGGAGAGCTTACTTAAAGGGCATTTACTAAAGGAAGGATACAGGTATCTTTTGTATAATCCCGTACTCTTATTTGTCCCTCCCCTCAGCTTAAAAGTAAACTTAATTTTCTCATTGTACATTAAGAGGTACGTATGTGTGTTCTGCATCTAAGGGACTTCCATTCTGGGAGTCAACTTAAATGACTTAAAATAATCTGTGCTGTGCACGCTTTTCATCAAACCAAGAACAGACCCTTGGCAGAAAAGCTTTTGACATCAGCATCACTGGATCAGGTGTCTCTGAGTGGGAAAGGGGGAATGAAGAGGTGGGTGTAAGGCATGATGGGGATGTTGGTGGCTCTGATTACACATTAGGAAGAACTGAATGAGATGTGGAAGTGGTACTTCCTGGTATGCAGCGGTGAAATAGTTGCAATGCAACAGAATACAGTGGTATCTGAGTGGGGTAAGAGACTGTGTGGCAGGAGAGAAATGTCCTGTAACATCTCCAGAAAGCTGTTGTGACAATCTGAGTTAGTGCTGTGTTGAATATTAGGAACATACCGGAGCTATTGATCTGCTGTGCCCTGATACTGATAGTGTCACTTCAGCTGGCTGGCTGAAGCAGAATCCTTTTATTTGCTGTAGCAGATGGAAATCGTATTTGTAGGAACAGAACAGGTGACTATACTGGTGACTAGTATTGTTTAATCTTGTGTTTTTAGAAAGGGTAGATTGTTTTGTGCTGTGATATGACCTTGGCTCCCAACTTCCTCTGGTACCTATTCTGCTTAATGTGTTCATTCACACCTGCAGAATTTGAGGCTGCAAATACTAGTATAAATAAGAGTTAAGAAGTGTTCTAATACTGGTGAGACCCCATGTGGAATACTTCAGTCAGCTCTTGGGCCCTCAACATAAGTACATGGACCTGTTGGAGCCAGTCCAGAGGAGGCCACAAAGATCATTAGAGGAATTGAGCACCTCTTCTGTTAGGACAGGCTGAGAGAGCTGGGCTTGTTCAGCCTGAGGAGAAGGCTCTGGGGAGATGTTGCAGCCTTTCAGAACCCAAGTGGTACCTGCAAGAGGTTTGGGGAAGGACTTCCCTGCAAACAGGAAAAGTGTTAAACTGAAAGAGGGTGATGTAGGTTAGATATTAGGAAGAAATTCTTCACTATGAAAATGGTGAGGCCCTGGCACAGGTTGCCCAGAGAAGCTGTGGCTGCCCTCTCTCTGGAAGTGTTCAAGGCCAGGCTGGATGGGGCTTGGAGCAGCTGGGTCTAATGGAAGGTGTTCCTGTCCATGGCAGGAGGACTGGAGCTAGATGATACCTTCCAACCCAAACTGTTCTAGGATTCTGCATTATAAACCATTGTGGGTTTTTTCTTGTTTGCTTGTATTTTTGTTCTCTAAAGTTTGAGACTGAAATGTTTGAAATAGTCTCCTTTTACTTATTTTGGTATGTCTGTCCCCCCTCTTAATGAGCTCCTGTCGTCAGCTGTGTTTCTCTGGAACTGTGAATCCATCTGCCTCTAATAGTGCAGTTCAGGAGTGGGTAACAGGACTTTCTTGGCAACAGTACCTCCTTGTGGGAGGACACAAGAATGGCATAAAACTCACTGCAGTCTGTGTTAATTTCACACTGCTGCAGTTAAAAAAAAATGAGAGGAGAAAGCCAGTTGTAAGTACAAACAGAAGAGAGAAAAATGTGATGCTTGGATGGGATTTAAAAAGGAGAAAGAAAGTCTATTCAAAGAAATAAAAGAAGAAAGCATAATTCTGTTGTTCTTGCCTAAACCAATGAAGAGTATTTGGCTGTTGCTAGTGTGATGCTGAGCACTGTCTCTGAGGGGTGCTCACTGCCTGCAGTTGGAGGCATTGTTGCAGTCGCTGTACAGACACAGCCTGGCACAAGCTGTCAGCTACTTGCCAACAGGCTCACAGTTGACTTGTTTTTAAAGGAATTTTCATGTAATTTTTTGGATTTTTTTTTTTGGTGCTGGATAAAGTGCATGAATCCTCTAACTTTTTGAAAATTTATTTGTCTGAACCATGTTTTTACGTTTCCCTGTGCCTGAGCAGAGATTTTTGTAAGCATGTGTGTTAAGTAGCACTCATTTGACATAACAGTAGCTGTCAGTAGCTGATGAGCTGATGGTAGAACATCATTACTTTGGGAGTCATCTGTCTGGGTATGTTGAACAGAGTCTTGGAAATATCTGCCTGACAGTAATTGTGTAGTTATGATATATCCTGACTTTGGTTCTTTGAATTGCTTTTTGTTTGATTGTCTAAAATAATTGAAATACTATGAATACTGCCATCTCTCCGAATCCCTGTTTGTGCCACTAAATGGGCATTTTTTTGTGTTTTATTGTTTGTGACAAATGTAATTATGGAAGAATATCCACTTGATGGGAATTACAATAAAAATAGATGAAATTGTATCAGACTGTCATGCTGTCTAGTGCAGTTTAGGAAAGTTTTAACATGTTGTTGTTGGAGCTGTCATTTTCTGCTGTTTGTACTTGTAGCTCCTATCTGCCTGGCCTACATCTTATAGCTCTATTTTAGGTTTGTGATTTTATACTTGTTCATCTGGCCACCCCAGCTTGTGTCACAATCATTTCTAAGGACGCAGACATATTCAGACCCTTCTGACTTGTGTTCACAGAATCACTGAATGTTTCAGGGTGGAAGGGACCTCAGGAGGTCATCTGGTTCAATGCCCTAGCTTAGACAGGGTCAGCAGTCCGCCCAGGATCATGTCCAGTCAGGTTTCTAATATCTCCAGGATGGAGACTCCTCAGCCTTCCTGATCAGCCCACGCCACTGCTGAATCACTCTCGCAGTGAAAAAACGTTTTCTGATGCTTATATGGAATCTCCTGTGTGTCAGTTTGTGCCCATTGCTTCTCACCCTTTCAGGGCACCACTGAGAACAGTCTGGCTTCATCTTCTTTTCACCCTCCCTTCAGGTATTTATGGTGTTTGTCACCGTTGTCCTTACTGTTAAATTTCATTTACCAGATTTCATGTTGGAGAGCAGTATATTGTTGTCTACTGGCAGTCACTAGCTCCATGGCACAGATTTCACTTTTTGTCAGTCAGATGTTTGAGTGTATGAGGTTTTCATTCCATTAACTTATATTTATAATGAGAAGTGCAATATTTGATTCCCTGCTGTGACCAGGAATTATTTAATAGCAAGGACACCAAAGTACATAGTAACATAACAAGCAGTGACAGGAAAGGTTTAACAAAGCTCCTGGATTTGTTGTGTACAGTTAAGAGTAATAGTGTGAAGGCCAAGAGAATGACTTCAGAATTAAATGATTCAGTAGAACAGAAAAGGAACATCATGGAAAATGTGTAACATTAACCTGTGTGATCTGTAATAATTGACCTTCATTTGAAGGCATTCGGGCAACAAAGAGATGCCAGATTTATTGGCAATACTTGCAACTTGCCAAATAACTGATGGAACTTTAGCGGTTTCTTTTCCCCTGGGTGTTGTGATCCATCCTAAGGGAATTTGTCTTCCTTTTGCAGGTCAGGCCTTGCAGGTGTCAGCAGAGGCATTCACCAGTGATCCCTGCTCCCTGCCCAGGAGGCAGGCTGTTGTCCCTGCAGCTCGCTCCTTGCTGGCAGCTGTCACCAGGCTCCTCATTCTGGCTGACATGGTGGACGTGGCCTATCTGCTGCAGCACTTGACTGTGGTGAGTATTGCTCTGCTCACCCTGGCTCCTGTTAGCCACAGGCGTGTCTACTCAGGGCTCTTTTGGTATGGAAAACTCCTTCTGTACTCGAGACTTGCAGGTCTCATGCACATAACACCTTGCTAGCTGGGGCAAGTGTAGATTCCAGATGAGATTTGTAGAATGGACCAAAAAAAGTCATCAGCTTGCAGCTCAACATACTTGAGCTGAGGAAGCAGGTAGTTATCTGTATGGTTACATTTTAACTCCCTTTTCTTTCTTACTTCCTATTTTCTTACTTACTGTACAGAATTTTATGCATGAAACCTTCTTGATGTTTGCAGCAGAGCTAAGGAATAATTTATTTGTGGGGGATCTTAAAGATGGAGTTTTATATGGATTATTTACAGAGGAAGAGAGCTGAGTATGTAAAGGTCTGTCTGTGTTCAAGTCACTGTGTGACAGAGATCAGCT
Organism: Dasyornis broadbenti; assembly: GCA_013397935.1. NCBI lineage: Eukaryota > Metazoa > Chordata > Aves > Passeriformes > Dasyornithidae > Dasyornis > Dasyornis broadbenti. The sequence continues at coordinate 844,772 of VZRN01000794.1, read as the reverse complement.
GAGAGGAGAGAGATGGGTGAGGTACATCTGGCAACTCCTCAGCTGCAGCTATATTTTTGTATGCTGCAGACAGAGGACTAGAGAGTCCTAATGTTGGCTCAGCTTTAAAATTTGTGCAGTAGAAAATATTCACTAAAGGCCTCTTAATTTTTTCACTCAAGAGAGTAATGCGTTTCACAACTGTGTATCACAACAGTGGTGTTTTGGGTCATATTTTCTCCACCTTTATACAGAACAGGTGTCATCATTCTCAATTCCATGTAAAATAAACCAGTGGTTGTGCCATTATTGCTGAATTCGGCAAAATGTCCCCACTTCTATTGCTCAACATGAAAATTCTTTCCTGTCTACATAGACTTGAGCTCCTTTAGTGTCAGCCATAGTGTCCCATGTGAGCTGGCTTCCTTCCCTTTTTGAACATAGTTTTTTATCTTGCATCTGACTACAAGAATGCGTTGGTTTCTTCTCTGGCTGCTCACTTCGTTCCACCTGGTGTGTGTCTTTGCTGGGAAGAGCAAGGAATTGTTCTATTTTTGGTTCCTTTTTTCCCTAATACCTTCAGTAATGTATAAAAGACTGATAAAATACAAATTTCTCTTGACTTCCTAATATTTCAGGGCAAAGGTGAATAATCAGTGCCACCTCTAATAATGCCTCGTGCCACAGGAGAACACAGTGACTTAGAGGACCATATTGAAGCAAGTTCAATTTGGTGAGGACAAGAGACGGAAAATTTGGCTCCAAATCAGTGTAGAAAAAGTATTTAATAATAAAACAATGTTGTGTGAGTTTCAAAACCAGATTTGAAAGATCCACCGCTGACAACTATTAGAGATGTACCACAGGCTAAATTAACACTGACTTGCAGAAGCTTCTGTGTTGTTCTATATGTTTAAATTTGTCAGCTGTAAAAGGGGTGGCCTATGTCTTTTGTAGTGTTTGTGGAAAATTTTCTTAAATTATGATTTTTTTTCATGGTAGTCCATTACATTTTTAGTACTTACTTTTATAATTCTAGATGCTCTCTTCTGAGATATATTGAGTGTGTTTACATGAGAGAATTAAAATTAGGTGGTTTTCCTTGCTACAGTTGCAGTATTTCTAAATAGCTGTCTAATTCACTTCATGTTTTCCGTTTGAAAATGAAAACAAACAATAATGGAAAATGATGAAAGAATGCAAAGTATCATTCAGGAAAAACTCCAACATTGCAAAGAGTGCTATTAAATTGTCATCTTCCAAACTTCCTGTCAATAGGAGTGAGAACTGAATTAGTAGATGAATTCTTAGAATAGATCAGTGTGGTATAACACTCTCCATAATGCCGATGCAGAAAGACTCACACTAGTTCTTAGAGGACAGTGTTACATTTTGCATATTTATTTAGTCTCTGCCCTGGCTGTTGAACTTGCCAACAGTGATATTAGCTGTAATGGTGTCTTTTATGTTGACATCTAATTAGGAAATCGACTTAGTGTAATTTCAACATATGCTATTGAACATCCCTCAGTTTCCAACAACCTTTGGTCACAGCTAACTGAGCCAGATTTAAATGCAATTAAATATTTTAATGAATTTCAGCTTTGCTCTATTCTAAATCTGTAACTTAAATCATTACACTTTAAAACTCCCGTAGGAATTCAATTTTTCTTCAACATGGTCTTGCTCCCACAAAAAGACATTGTATTTGCACAGTGTGAAAGTAGGCTTTGTCTCTCTGTATCAGCTCTAATATTCTAGATTTTTGCATGTTCATATGCCTTGAAAATCAACTCCTTAAAAGTCATTAGCCATTTTTCTTTGCACTTGTTCTAAAGCCTTCATACTTCTACCATATTATCCTCATTATCAGACATGAGTATTACAGCTGTTACCATTTTAAGAGATGAGAAATTTCATTGCTCTTTATTTCTGTGTCTCTGAGCACTATAATTTTCATAGGGTAGAATGAAGACATTAAAAAGGACTAAGCCAAAATTAATTTTAAAAATAAAAAAAGTAATAAAATAAAAGACAAAAATTCTAATCAAGGCCTTTTTTGGTGTATGTATAAAATGAAAGAAGTTGGTTCAGTGTCATCAAAGAACTCTGCACAGTATTAGTGAGATCTTGCTCAATATGGAAGTATTTCAAGGGGAATTACCTGTATAAGTATCAACTTTATCAAAACTACTGACAGTTTTTAGTCTTGGTCACTCACGAAAATCTGTTAATTCCAACACTGGCATTCAAAACACTTGAAACTATACGTGCTTCTACTGACAGAATACACTCTGGATCATTAAACCTTAATTTCCTCAGTAACCTGGGAGTTAAAATAGGAAGAAAACAAAGACCATGTGACTGGCTGTCAGAGAAAGCCTCATCTGGTGTTACCTGACACATCTGCCTGTTGAAGTATATCTAGGAAAAAAGGATGAACCTCAGCTACCTCCTTCCAGTTTATGTAGTCTCTAATATTGTTTTCTGTATGTTTTGCTTAGACTTAGGACTATTTATCTGTGTGATAAAGTCTTTATATTGAACAGAGTATGATGCTGAAAACACTCAATATTTTCAGAATATTACTGAAATGTGACTTTTTAAAACTAGAAATACCAGATTAGTCAGTTTGAAAGGGTTTGATAATCCTGGCAGGAATTTCAAACCAAATGATCAAAACCCTACCTTTGTGAACAGGAAATTAGCTTTTTTAGAAGTTTTGCTAATAAAGTGGAGAGAATTTTGGTTGTTTTATGAATTCTATCAAATCTTCACCAAGCAAAGTGTGAATAAATGTGTATGTAAATGATGCATACTACATGTCTATACAAACTTTCAGTGACTTATCACATTCTGGCACAGAACACTTCTGGCCATTTGTGGAATTCGCAGTCCTGTAAGAGTGTGAGGGTGCAATGCAAACAGCAAGATCCATTTAGAGTTCACTGAGAAAATAAAGTGCATCACACCGAAAAAAAAAGATTTTACAGGGAAGAGTTTAAATAAATAGCTGTCGGTATCTGAGTCCATGCCTAAAGAGCTTGAAGTCTCTAATAAAACGACTGAGTTGTGAAAAATGTAGTCAGACAAAAAGCTATCCTTGTGTATTGCAGTCCCTGATTCAGAACTGTGTTAGCAGCTCATCCATTATGGTTAGTAATGCTCGATATTATTTAATTAAGTGAATTAACAGACTAATGGAATTGCTTGAATTTATTGATCAGAAGAGAACAGCAGGAAAGTAACAAGTTTGGAGAATTGCATTCAAAGAGCATTGGCAGTCTGTCTTTCTCTAATCGGTTTCAGATCATGCTGAGCCAACATGTCTTATCTGCCTTTCCCCCTTCTTGTCGTGTTTGTAGATTTACTGTGTAAATCTTCGTATTTTTCATTAATGCCTCAGACAGCATGATCTTTATAAAATGCTTGCTTAGAGTTATTTAAAACTCTTGCCAGGGGAAAAAAAAAAAGAATGGCTAGAGATAAAAAGCAACTTGTGAACATGGGTCTTGTGAGCGTAGTGCTGTCTGTTTCTTCTTTTCCTGCAGAGTATTCATCAGCATTAAAAACGTTTTGAGCAGGAGCTCAGTACGGTTACACGGAGACAATGAGAAAAGTCATCTCAAGCTGCCCTGTGCTTCAGCTTGGGGGACTTGGTTCAGCTCCCAGAGCTGTGCTTAATTGATCCGAGCCTTCCTACCCTCCAGCAGACCACTTTGGCATGTAGACTTGTGGGAGTCTTAGATAGTAGCAGGTCACTAAACATTTCCCTTTGGATTAGGGGGGATTCATTCTGCTCCCCACCCCTGTCCCTCCATTTCAGGGAATTGAGTACCTGGAAAACAACTGGTCCTGCTACTGTAGACTGAGACAAAGAAGGTGTTAAGTACCTCAACCTTTTCCTCATTGTTTGTCACTGTGTTTCTGCCTACATCCAGTAAAGGATGGAGATTGTCCTTAGCTCTCCATTTGTTCTTAATGTATTCATAGAAACCTTGTCTTTTACAGCAGTAGCCAGATTAAAATCTAACTTCTTCCCACCTTCCCTTTTTTTGGGCACGGGTCACACGCAGGGCAAGGGAACTCTTGGAGCATAAGGAGTATTAACAAGGTGACAGGAGTCCTTGAGAGATTTGCCTTCTCCTGTGGTTCATACTCCTATTTGTTCTCTCATCAATCAAACAGAAATGGATTCTTGCTACCAGTCAGTGATTGGTCCATGGTATGTGGGGTGCAGTTGTTTGGAATCAGGGTTACAGTGTTTATCATCACACTGCAAATTCCATGGCACTTTGTGATGTGCAGTAAATAACAGAGGAAAAGCAGCTTATGAAGAATTGCTTTTAGAAGCTGCCTTTTTCGAAGTGAGCATCATTTTCAGTGCAACAGGAATCTGGATCCACTTCTGTGCTTAGTATAGGGGCCTCTTGACTGCTCCTTTGTACTTGTAAAAATAAATAATTGTCAAGCTGTGGGATGATCAATTCCAAATGGAGAAAGTTGTAAACAAAAAGCTTGAGGAGATCTGTATTATGAAGGTGGTTTGTAGCAGAGGTTGACACAGGATGCCGAAAGTCATCAGAAGTACAACTGTGTGTGACAAATCCGCGTTGTGTCTGGTGATGAAGTTGGAAAATGGTTTTGGGAAGGCTGGAAGGTGGGATATTAGAAAAGCAGAGGCCTATTTGAAATAATAATTTGGGCTGTGCAGATGCCTGCTTGCTCCAGTTAGTGACCAGGACTCCACTGCAGTCAACTCTCTTTGAACCTGTCAGGAAAGAACATTGCTAAAGACTTCCTGTGGGAGTGTTTGTTACTGTGTTCGGCATCTACAGCGACACTTCCTTACCACTGAAGTGTGATGCTTATAAGAGAATAATATGGAAGTGATGTTCTGAAATTTCCTTCTCTAGAGTGCTAATATGGGAAGGCACATTCTAGGCTGGGAAAATAATCTTGGGAAGTCACCTTCTCTTGGCACGTTATTTATTGGTAGTGTAGTAACAAAGTCACTGTAATGTAGAATGGCTTGCCTGATCAACAATTCAAGCATGCAGAGATCATTCTGATCTAGAGAAATTTATTTGAGAACTCATTCGTGCTTTGAGAGGCAGAAATGAGGAAATGCATGCAAAATAAACAGTATCTGCTTTATCACCAGAGTGTACGTCTTCAGACCTTCTTAAAATGACAACAGAATCATCTGATATTTGCTGAATGAAAAAAGCTATGGGAACTGCTCTCCATAAACCTCTCCAAAGGAGGCACATCGCCCATTCTATTACAGCAAAATATGAGAAGAGCAGCTTTTTTCTCCTAAGTATGTGTGTTCAGTAATTGGAATTTAGGAGAGGTTGTGAATTTTTTTTTTTTCAACCATATCTCTGGTCATTTAAAATAGTAAATTTAGTATAATGTAGTCTTTTAAAGGACCACTACCTGATTAGAACAGGACGGCATTTTTCAATGGACAACTTCCTTATATCAGAATGAAAGTAAAATTTGCTTCTTGTACTTAATTCAGCTCATATTAATCCATACGAAAATAAGAAATATTTTACCAATGGAAAAAATAGTTCAGTGCTACTATGTTGCCCTGCACAGTGGAAGATGCTAATATTGATACTCTGAAATGCAAATACGCTTTTACCTGTGCAGCTCTAGACAAACGAAAAAGAGCCCTTTCTCCTAATCCGTGGATAACAGAGTGGCTTTTTGCAGCACTGGCCCTAAACTTGAACCACCTGTGTAGAAGGAAACTGAAGGAAGTGCAGCAGGCCCTTTGATTACATCAGCCTTATAATTTAGCTGAACTGTCAGGCAAGTGACATTAAAGGTGTGTGGTTTGTCCAAGAGCATCGTGGACAAACCGGAGAAGCAGGATCTGCTGCCTCCATCCATCTTCCTGTTCATATGGAGGTTGTAAGGTTGTTACCAGGAATGTGACTTTGTTCTCTGTGTTTAATGATGTCTCCTCCCACATTTCTGAACTGTAAGCCATGAAGTATTTTGTGCTGCATGTCTGTAATCTCATAATTTTGTGTCCTGGCCTGTTTAGCTGGTAAGCCATTGATTTTCCAGGCTCATGTTGAAGATGAAACATAGTAAATTTTGGCTTAAGTAGTATCAAAATTTTAGTATGATTAGTTAGTTTAATATGATTTTCTTTTGAAATGTGCAGCCACTCTGTCTCAGCCTCTTCCCTTTGATCTCATTGCCTTATTTACGTTACATATGACGACAGAGCAGAAGTTCCAAGGCTCCTGAAAGTAGGTAGAAGTATAGTGGAGAAAAAACTCAAAAATGCTATGTCAGGAGCTCATAAAGAGAGCAGAGGATTCTCAGCCGTTAATCCGCTTTACTGCAGGAGAAACTTCAGTCAGAGCCCACCTCTCATCTTTGGCATTGCAATGTGTAAGATGTGAGACCGTAAGAAATTCAGTCCTGATGCTTACAGTCGTACTTACTAATTAGATAAGCCACGGTCATTATCCGAGAGGAGAGTGTAGGACTTGACTTTACACTAATCAGGAACATCATACTTCCAAAGAGGCTGTTTTAATAACACTGTGTGTTTTAGGGCCTGGGTGCTGGGCTCGACCTCTACAGTTGTTGGGTTTGGGGTTTTTTGTGAAAGGAATGCTGTGGTATTACTGAATGAAGTCATTTTCTTCTGTTTAAGTTAAGAAATTGTCTATGCAATATCTGTGCTATGAAATTATCTGCGGTGAGACTGATATCTTGACAAACAGAAGCAGCCCTGATAAAATCATAGAGATGTGATTTTATCACAGAAGGAAAATCAGTCCAGGTGGTTACCCAGTAGTGCCATAGAGCGCAAAAGCAGTAAAGGAATGTTACTTCGCAGCTTCTAGAAACTGTTCAAAGCACTTTGAAAAAGTGACAGGCAGAAAAAAGCTTTTGTGAATCTCTTGTGATTATTTACATTTGGTTATTGGTGAGAGAAAAGAAAAAAAGCTCAGAAATACTAATATTCTCACCTCTAGACATGAGAAATGAGAGAGGCTTTTTACTGTTCACCGCAAAATGGTGGTTCACACTCATAGAAGTATGATGCAGAAAGATCCAGATTAGTTTTCAAGTTTAATGCATGTACTGATGACCTTTGTATATCCAATGTACATTTTTAATTTCCTGTTGATGGCAGTGGAAAAAGCATATCTATGTTTTCTTAAAATTTCTTGGTTGCTTTTTTATTTACTTTTGAGTGAAATTTTTTAGAAGTGTTTTCCCCTTGCATCTAAAGACAGATGTGGATGTTCTGGCAATTACCCATCTATTTTATTGAAGCATGTTGCCCTTATAGTTGCACATTTGGTTTGTGCTTGCTCCTGCTCTCATGCTGATTCTTATATGTCTTTCCAGAGTGCCAAATGCATTATTAATGTTTAGATTGCTTCAGGACATAAGGAAGTGAGTGATCTTGCTAGCAGAGCTCCTGCCAATGAAGAATTGAAGCTCTGGGATTAATACATCTTGAAAGGATGATGGTGATTCTACAACTGTATTGTAGTCTAATATGTTGATGATCATTTAAGAAAAAAAAAAGACACCTCAAAAAAAGACTGTACCTTATGTTCATTTAGTGGGTTTGGGAATCATTAGAGATTATTCAATCCCACAACAGGGTGCAACACCTTTGGGCTAAGTTCTTGAGAAACGTGTCACGGTTTGAAGCAGAAGGTGTATGATGAACTTGACAGATACATTATGAGCTTTTTGTTACAGACTTAAAAAAAGCGAGCATTGTGGAGTGCTTTTGATCACCTTAAACTGTACTCAGGTCTTGTTTGCAAATGTTGTAATTAAGTTGCTTCCAGCTAAGGGGTTAGCCAGGAGTGGGATTTGATGAAAGCAAGTGTTGCAAAGGCAAGGTTTTGAGATCAACTCTGGAACAGAGATAAAATCTGAAAACAACAAATCATGCAAAAAATGGAAGATAATGAAGTCAGATGGAAAAGAATGGAGAGTATTGCAGTTTTGTCTTAGCATGTGTGTTCTGTTAGCCATGTTGGTACAGAATCAGGAACATATAACTTTGGGTGAGAAAGTTTTATTTTAATTTTTGGTAGCAAACGTTCCAAATGCAATTAGAAAGTCTCCAGGTAATCTCTAGTGGTGCTGAATCAGGTAGAGTAAGATAAATTACAAATAGATATAAAAACTGCCCTAACTTGCTTTTTGGTTATGAGAGCAGTGAGACTGAAATAAAGGCTGCAGCATGACAAACAAGAAGTGCTAACTTGCCTGAAGGTTCCAGGCACGCTGTTATAAATTGTCAGTGGAAATCCTCTGCAGCTGCTTATTATCGCCAATTACCTGGGGGTTGTTTAGCAGCATACACAGCTTGGGTTTGAGCTTGGTCAAATGCTCAGGAATGAGGGGCACTGGAGCACTCCACATCCATGAGCAGCATTGGCTGTCAGTTGTGTTGTCAGCTTCTTTCAGACTGAAGATGACTGGAGGTTTGGCTTTGGGGATTTCTTTACCTTCTTCTCCTGTGGTTCATTTTTCCAATTCAGTGGCCGTAGTTTAGGCAAAGGTAAAGAGAAATGTATGCTGTACTTACTACTGAAGTGCTTGGTTTTCCAGAACTATCTGGGAAGCAGTCCATTGCCTCGTTCCTTGGACATAGGTACCACATGTGAGCTTAAAGCAGGTACTTCATCTACAGGGCCTGTAGTAGGCTAAGTCAGTATTTTGGAAGGATTTACAAGCATGTAGTTCTTCCTGATTATATCAGTGTAAATACATGTTTATAGACTTGCTTCTGATGGTAATCACAGTGATAACAAAATATTACTGAACTACTTCCAGCTTTGCAGCTGTCACATGCTCGTGAGGTGTGAAGAACATTTACAGCTGGAAAACCAGAGAAAGTCAGGGAAGAAGCTTCATGATTTCCTGAAGGCAGCAAGGAGGCTGGACCTTCCATTCTCCTCTCACACAAACCTTAGCCTTTCTGTTACACTTCCTACAGCTGGGCTGGCATTGTGCATCTCTGAAAAATACCAGTCCTACTTTTAATAATAGTGTATGCATGGAAGAAGTTTTAAATTCAAAAGTAAGGTCTATAACGAAGTATAATTGGAATTGTCACAGTTTTCATGCAGAATGTGAGCATATTGCCCAAGGTGATTATCTGGTCTTAAATTACTCTTAAGTAAATTAACTTGATAAGAAGCACCCTGTGATTTATAAGTTCTACTGTTACGCTTGACAGAATGAGTTCACGACCTGTATAAAGTTGCATACACTTTTCTTAGTTGAAAAGAAAGTATTTAAATTTATGTGAATGTATTAGTTCCTGTAACTTGGCACAGAAATAGAATTCACCTTTAGAGATTGTTAATTGGTAGTGTTTTGTCTGACCTATGAAGTTAGAGGGCTTCATTTAATTGAGCAGGGAAGTTATACAATGCTTTGAATTATGTGATTGGTTTCAAAACAAAACTGTAGGAATATGTGGAAGGTTAGAGGTGACAAAGCTCAATAGCATTAGTATTTAGTAGAATAAAATTGTAATATAGAGTGAAACACATCAATTATGTGATAATTTTTTTTTTTCCATCACAGTTTCAAAGAACATTTGAATCTTTAAGAAATGTATCCAGTAAATCTGATCTACAGAAAACCTACCAAAAGTTTCAAAAAGATCTGGAGCACCTTGATTATTTGGCATACAAACGTCAGCAGGTAAGAATGTGGAAGCTTGTAAGAAGACTGAATGCTGGGCATAGACGTGGTGGATGGTCAAACTGCTGTGTTCAAGGGGGTTATTGTTCTGTCACTTGGGTTTTGTGCTTTGTGAAATGTCAGGTAAGGCAGCATGGAGGGGGGCCAAGTCTGCTTAATGTGCATGATGCTGGACTGCCTGGATTTTGATTTCTCAGCAGAGAGGAGCACAGACAAAACAAATAAGTGAGACTTACAGACTGTTAAACGTTCCATTGACACATAATATTGTAAATTGAAGTGTATAGAAGTACTATTTGCATTCTTTTACTTGAAAAATGAACCAAATGCACATAAGTTAATGGAATCCAATACTTACTGTGCATGCAAACCACTAATTTTTTCTTCTTTAGAAATGAATTTATGAGGTTAGTTTGCCTAAAACTTCGAAGTGTACTTGGTCTTTGACTTGTGCTTGCAAGATCAAGGTTAAATTGAATTGTTACCATGTGTTTAATGTTGGATATTCTATCACTTATACATACATAGCTTATGTGAAAATGTCAGCTCTCATTATGGGTATTCACTATTTTTTTTCTCTTGATAAAATGAGACTTTGCCTCTTTCAGAGCATGAGAGTGAAATGTTGTAACATTTCTCTGTGGGGATTGTTGTGGTTTGTATTTTCCTGAATTCTGTCACTTGGTGTCAGTGTTGTCAAACAGTTCATTTGCTTGGGGCAGATCACATTCTATCAGGTAATTAATTAGATTACCTGTGTCTTAGTTAATTTGCTTTGTTTACCTGAACAGTAGTTATGTGGTTATGGTGAGGAATATTTTACATACTTGTTAATACTGAGATTTTCATTTCAATAGAACGTTCTGGAGACTCTGCAGTGAGGGATTTGAAAAGTGCATGTATGTATGAGTTTAGTGTAGAGGATGCTTTGAATTTTGTTCCTCTTTGAAAAGAAAGTGATTGAGAATTGGTTTGATTACTGTGCAAAAAATCACAGACCTGGTTTGGGACTGAAGCTGTTGTGAATTTGTGACGTGTTTGTGAAGTGTGCACATTTAATTGATAATGATTTATATGCACTTTTGCATTTGGTTAAGGATATATCTATAGCCCCACTGGCAAAATGCTGAGTAATTGCATCTGTTTGGAGCCTAACCTTTGTATATAACATGAATGTGAATATGCTAAAAGTAATGAATCATGCTTTTGAAAAAAAATACAGTTAACTGTTTCTGTCCTTTTTCTTCAGACGTGAGCCGTGAATTGCAATATAACAATGTACTTATTTTTAAAGTTTACAGGACAGATGGGAATTCTAAACTGTGCTTTTGAAAGGATGTTCAAAATGCTCCACATTGACTCTGATTAATAAATATGGACCAGACTTCTATGAGTGGTAGCAGTATGCAAGTGGAAAGCTTGTTTGGGATGATGGTTGGATTGCATCCAGTAGAGAAATTAATTTGGATTGAGAGTATCAATTTATAGCCAGGCTGCCATTTTGAAGCCTCTGTCTGAGAAATGCAGATTTTCTCTCTTGTCCAGGAGGTAGTCTGGCAATTCCTTTGATTTAAAACAAGCTTTTAATTTCCTTGATACCACCTCATCTCTGAAATTTGACTAAAAAGAATAGCTATGTGCCACAGTGTATGGAATGCTTCCACTAAGAGCCTAGTAAATTTTACATTGGTTTGTATCAACCTAAATACTAACACCTCTGCAATATGAATATTTACAGGGGAAATGAGAGAGGACAAAGTGGTAAAGCACTTGGGGATAAGAGGAGACTCAGTGGTAGATCCCAGTGCTGCTCTTGGGATACTGTAGTAGGTGCACACTTCCTTTTCTCTTACGTGTGTCTCTGTTCCTGTTGAAGGGAAGTTGTCCATATATTGTTCAGCTGGAATGGCACTGGTTTAAGGCCATTTATTAAAATTATCTTACTGTAAGGTCATTTAAGGTGTGTTGGGCAATAGCTACAGTAAAAATGGAATTATAGTGAAGTTCAGTGGTATTTAGCACCTGTCAAGCTGAAAAATTGCCACCATTGCTGCTGTTCTTAGTGTTAACAGTGCTTTTAGGATGCCTGTAGCAGTGCTGGCTCTAATCCAGAGACACTAGAAGCCTCCATCGATGGGGTCATCTAACAGCTGACAACAGGACTTTAGTATATCACACACACCAAAGCAGTATCCTGTTGTAAACTACGCTAATGTAAGGTTTGCTTGTTTGATGTTGATTGTACACCCTAAAGGAAAGTGTGTGTTAAAGGACTGAATCTATGAGAAATCCTTTTGGTTATTCCATTTAAAAATCTTTTTAGGATTTCTTTCTGATGATTGTTGTATTTAGAAATGTTTTTAAAAGTTGTGTTGGAAGCTGAAGGAGTAAAGGGCTGTGTCAAATATATTTATGGGACACTCAGTAATTTACTTTGCTCGTGGAAAACAGTGCTTCCAGAAGATGGAGCAGAGCCTTTCCCTGTTCCATTTCACGCAGTCCCTCGTTATCAGGAATGCAGCTGGCTTCATGATCATACAGGTTAAATTTGCATTTTGGAAGTTTTAATTTTGAATGAAGACTTGCTGCTTCAGTCAAATATTTCTTCTTGTTGAAATGAGCTAAATTTGTATTTTTATTTTTCACCTTTGATTGTTCACTTTGTGAGGAGACAATCAGAAGAGTGAAAGTGAGAAAACTTGTGAGTTGATCAAGTCAGTTTAACAGATAAAGCCAAAGCCATGCACACAAAGAAAGCAGAACAAGGACCTCATTCCCCACTTCCCATGTTTGGTCAGGTGTTCACCCACGCCCAGGAGAGCAGGGCCCCATCGCGTGTGACTGTGACGTGGGAACACAAACTCCATCCCTCGGAATGTCCTCCTTCCTTCTTCCCCCAGCTCCCTGTGCTGGGTAACCCCCACACGGTCTGGGATATCCCTTGGGTCACTTGGGGTCAGCTGTCCCACTCTGTCCGCTCCCAGCTCCTTGTGCCCACCAGCCCCTCGCTGGTGGGGTGGGGTGAGGGACAGGAAAGGCCTGGGCTCTGTGTAAGCTCTGCTCAGCAATAACCAAAACATCTCTGTGTTCCCAACACTGATTGCAGCACAAATCCAAAACACAGCCCCATACTGGCTGCTGTGACAAAAATTAATTCTACCCCAGCCAAAACTAGCACAGTATGAGATTTGTTCATCAAAGTGCTCCACTCCAGCAACTGGAGGCAAGTTTTCAAAGAGATTATCACTTATCAACTGGGAGGTTCATTGTGTGGCCAACCCTTTATAAAGTGTGCTGAAAATCGGAGGGAGTTCAGGGTGAATTATTTGTTGTCAAGAAAACAAGCATGATGATAGAAAACTTAAGGAGCTCAGTCATGTAGCTTATCTGGAAAAGGTTATGGCTTAGAAATGTCAGGAATAGAGGTACTTAACTAAATCTTTATTCTAGTACACAGAAATATGACAAGATCCAATGGATGGAAGTCAGAAAAGTTCAAACCAGAAAACAAATGAATGTTTTTGACAATTAACTACTGAGATGGCTTAGTTAAGAGGTGCAGTACATTAATCACTGCTTGTAGCCTTTCTGTGCCTTATCCATGCCTTTCAAAAAGATGTGAAGTAACTGAGATACAAATCAAAGGGCAGGAGTTATGGAAATTTTTATGCTTGTGCTATTGAACAAATTTGAATGAGAAATCACTTTTTTTTCGCCTCCAGACTTAAGAACAACAGTACATTCGGTTGTGTGTATGAGGGTAAAGGCAGAATTATGTCTTTTGAATTGCCATCCTGGATTAATAAATGGGTGAATTTGTTCACTTTTGTATTTACCACTCTACCACTGTCTAATCTTTTAGATTTTAGATTTGGATATGTTGAGATCTTGTTTAGGGATTTTCAAAGAAGCCTAGTACTTTATTCCAGAGTAGTTTTAAGGACATACAGGCATTTGATTCCTATTAGTTTTCTGAAAATGTCTTCTTTTGGTTTTTCCCTTTCGTATTTAGTCACACCGTATTGATTATAAAATGAGACTATAGGTTATATTTCCAGTATTCTAGCTGCTTATCTCCCCTTGACATAGGAATAACATTTATCTTGTTGTTGTGTAATTAAAATAGTTGATTTATGCATCATTTTTAAAATAGCAAACAACAAATTAGTCTCGGTAGCTAAGAGAGTGAAAAATTATGACAATTCTGTTCTCAGCCACCTGCCATGTTTTAGCAATTCCATTATTATAGCTCTGTCATTTGGTCATTGCTTCTGTCTGTCCTGTGTATCTCAATGGCTTGCTTAACGGATAAAGAGGTTTTCCTTTTCCCTGCCCACCTGAAAGTGCTCATATTCCCTGTGTTTATTATTTTATTTTATATATTCAGAGTGGAAGACTTTCATATCCCCCATCACCATTGCCCCAGCCCATAGTTTAACATAGTTTCAACCCATAGTTTAACAGCTCGGTTGTTCAGTTGGATTTGCTTGTCTCTTAGTGCCAGGCTTGCATGATTTTAATTTGCAAGCAGTTTGTATCTCCATGTGTGCAATTTTTCTGCCTTTGCATGGACGCTAAACCTCTGAGGTAAAACGTCATGCCTCCCCTCATCTTTCCAAAGCTCAGACTGTTGCTGTTTGTATGAAACTGAATTAGTTTTGGTTGTGCCCAAAACATCCTCAGTTTGGATAAAAGATTCTAGTCTAGTCTCATCTCTGACAAATGTAGCTGAAATATCTTGAGAGCCAAGGATGGATGATGCTTTAAGTTCAACCACAAAATCCCCAGGTAATCTGCCAACAAACAAACAATACAAAATTGAGTGTAACAGTGGGAAGGAAATGAGATCTTCAGCTAGGAATTAAATTACAGAAACAAGTAAGTAAGTAATGCTGAAAGGGCATGACTTGAAAAGCTATAAAGAATTTTGAGTGTATTCTATGGGGGACTTGCAAACACCAGTGATTTTTTATGTGAACATTTGCTACGGTACCATATATGTCTCCTACATGAAATTTGATGTGTGGGTGGTTTATTTCAGTGGTAAATAGTGGCTAAAATTGGAACAATATTCTTTCAGTAGACTAGAAACCAATGTATTTTTTTCCTCCAAAAGAAATAGAATGATACTTGAGATGATATGTTTATCCTAATGTGGGACAAAACCAGAATTTGGGGATTGTAAATGGGGTCAGAGTCTAAGGAGAATGGTTTTAAATGAAGCAGTGACAATGGATAACATGACAATTGCAGTATTCTGTTAGGCAGCAGTGTCTCAAGGTAAAAACAAAGCCTAAGTTTTACTCAGCAGGTGTGAGGTGAGCTGTTTTCCTTTCCTGTGAAGTGTTGTCTGTTTGGTTGTTTCAAATCGTACATTGTGCAGCTGATTGTTCCTGCCTGTGTGTGATGACTTGTGCTCATCCTTACTGTATTCCATCTGAGGGCAGCACACCTATTTATGAACATTACTTTGAGTTCAAATCCTGCCCTTTTGTGCACTGGTGGTTCCTTGTCTCCCCCCACCCCTGCCCCAGGAAATCACTTTCTCTTTTTTTATGCAAGTTACGGTCCATAGTGAGGCAACCAAAAGAAACCCCTGCAGAAAATAATTTAGTGCATTTCTGCAGTTGCAGAGAATCATTGGTAACTGTTATGAAGAAATCTCTACTGATTCCAGAGAAATTTAATCTGTTTTCCCCCCATTTATTTATGCAAAAGTTGCATGAGACTGTCAGAATCTAGTCTTATGAGATATTTGCTACTAATGCTGTGACTACAACAATAGACTGATTTGGCAAGACTTGATCTGAAAAAAACCCGTGGTGGCTATTACTCATTCCTGTATTTATTCCTAGATAAATAAAAGAGAGTTGTTTATTATTTGCTCTAATTGTTTTTCTTCAGGAATCTAAGTGTCGCTGACTGAACAAATTGCTTGGTTTCTGTCTTTGGAAAAGGATTAGTCAAGTTTGCTTCCTTTCAGTCTTCCATTGTCATGTAGATCTTCATTCTGTCCCATTGGATCGTTGGCAGCAAGGAGCGTTCAGGAGCTTTGTCATTGATGCCTGAGTTCTGTGTCATCACAGGATGAGTTCATTCAGCCTCCTGCCATATGAAACACATTGCTGTCTATTTTGCAGGTTTCTGTCATGCCTCTCGAAGAGTTCCATCATTAAAGTGCAGTGGCTTTCAGAACTTCACATAGTTCCTCCTCCTTCATTAAAATCAAATCTTATAAATGTTATAAAACATAACACTTTCATAGTTGTGCATGAGAAGCAATATTTATGTTTGGATGAGGTCTAAGAGCTGACTTTATATCTCTGGAAATAATTAAAGAACGTTATTTTCAAAGGCTGCCAAGTTCTTTGTCCTTCTCCTAGATCTACAGCTTTGTATGTTTTTATTGGTTGACATCATCACCTAGTAAAGTGATGTATGATTCTTAGCCATAATTCAAGGAGAAAATACATTCCCTAATTTTCTGGAAAGTAACATATCTGCATATTCTACAGAAAAAGCAAGATTTAGAGAGGATGCTTCCTTTATTGAACACTATAAAAATGATGTATGTGCTATTTTGATTTGACATTCTTTTCTTTTCTTTTTTTAAACTTACATGGCTTGGAGCAGTAGGGAAGGGGGACTATAAAATTTTTTCTTTACTGAATAGCAAAGGAAAACAAAGAGAAGAGGGAAATATGTATATAAATCTCTTGTAAACATTTTCAGATTTGCTTTCTCTCAGCTTTCCTCTGTGACCTTGAGCAAGCCTCTTAATACCAGATCTACTGGAGGACATCACTAAATGCCTCCATCCAAGAGTTAAAAATTTATAGCTGTATAAGAAGTTGCCAGTAAAATTCTGTGGATATTTGAAGTTCCTTTTGTCAGGCTATGACAGATTTATGTCGGACTAGGTAAAAAGTTCAGTCTGAGGACAACTGACATATTTTTACAGGGTCAGAGGCAGTATATAGCATATAGTCTGAGCTACTGTTTTTGTTTGTGGTGGGAGGTTTTTCTGTTTGGTGATTTTTGTGGGTTTTTTTGGGTTTTTTGTCCTTTTTTTTTCTTAGTATGAGAAAAAACTGCTATTTAGATGCTGAAATAAAGCAAGATAGAAGTGCAATAACAGTTTGGAATGCAGAGAGCTCTGATTATTAAAGAGTGGCTAATGAATGATGTTACGTCCTGGTGAAAATGACAGTAGTAGTAGTTTGTGAAAGAATTATCTGAGGGGAATGTTGTATTGTATTGATCCCAGCCTGACAGACATACACCAGCTTCTCACAGAAAAATAAATTCTCATATGAAATGTTTCTCTGCTTTGGCGCTTCATAAAAATCAGATTAGATTTTAGGAAATGCGAAGCTTTGCAAAATGACTGAGCTGTGAATGGAAAATGGTTTGAGAACATAATGCTTGAGAATGATGGACAAATCCTGCAGGATTTGCTTGATGTGCTTGCACCAGGAACTCTTAGCAGACAACAGCCAAAGCAGACTCTGCCAGGAGCAGCTGTGTCTTCTTTTTCATGAAGGCTGAGCTTGTGTTGAGTTAGTGTCCATAGTACTTGGCCATACTTCAGTGCTTTAGTAGATAGAACATTCGCATAGGAAATAGAAAACTTGAATTTTGTGCACTCCTTGAGTTAATGCAGGATATAGTTTTTTTGGTTTTTTTTTTTTTTTTTTTCTCATGTGGTAGCAGGTTGGGAGGTAAGGGTGGGGATCTCTGTTTTGGTGAAACTAAAGTTGTGTGACAAGTTAGGGTTTTTATCAAGTGAGCTTCTTAGCTGTTCCCTGGCTCACAACCTTGTTTTGAGGCAAGAACTTGTTAGCTCTATTTATGAGGTTTCTGACCCTTGGTAACCATTCTGCCTTTGGATTCAAGCTGTTCTGGCTAAGCTGGAACAATGCTACACAGGGCTGAAACAAAAACCCAAAGAGAAAAATCAGTGTTGCATACCCTGATAAATGAATAGTTAGTCTTGTCTTGAATCCAAGACAATATTCTTATTTTGTAGTCTGTGTGACATTGTCAAGTTGGGCACTTAGTCCTTCTCTTTGTGTTGTCTCTCTGGCACACATCCCTGCCCCTTTCCCAGTACATTCTGTGTCAAGTTCCATTCTGTAGTTTGCATTTGCATAATCCCAGGTGCAGTTTTCCTGTAAAACTCACTTTAGTCATTTAGCATTTAAATTTTTTATCTAGTCACTCTGCATCAATTTTTGCTCACTTTGTCTCCTTCTTCTTTCAAGCCTTTGTCATCTGTCATCCGCACCTCATTTCTGTTGGTGCATTCTAAAGGTATTGACTCATTCATTTTGCTCACAGAAAGATACGTATCACATTAGATTCAAACAAACATAACAGTCCCACCCCCACAGATGCTGTTTGCCATTTTCCTGTCTGTCCATGCACGGAATACACCGTGCTGTCAGGGGTCTTTTTACGTAGGGTCTGAAGGGATCACCAGGAAGAGTTGGAGCGTGTGCATGAGTGGACAGACAGGTCACAGTGATGTTGTGCATGCAGGAAGGAGGGCAGAGGATGGGTCATGATAGAGGGCACTGCCCCAACCTAATTTCAGCCTTACTGACCTTGACTTGCTCCTTTCCATCCCTCTAGAATTCCAGGTCACTGTCACAGTCCAGCCAAAATGCATATGATTGTCTGTGATATATAGCCCTGTCACGGTTGGCTCTTACTCTCAACAGGGACTTCAGAGAGCGCAGTTAGACCCGGGCCTTGTTCGATGGGGCTCACCAGGCTGTAAGATTTCCCTTTATTTGCTGTCTAGCCGGTTTGAAAACATGAATCTGTATTGTAAGTTCCTTGTGGTCTGAGAGTGCTACTTTTCAGCAACCAGCTATCAGTGGCTATTACTCAGTTGATCTATCCTGACGTTTGCTTCATGTAATTTAGTGAAATTGGGCCTTTATAGAAGGTCATTATGGAACAAAACTTTCTTTGTAGGTAAGATTTTGACACTTGTAACAGTGCTTTTATACCTAATAACAATAAATTGTGCTGGCAGTGGGACAGTGAAAGCTTTCTTACATCTGACTTAAATTTAGGTTTATTTCCTTGACTAAGAAAGCAGTTTCTTTTCTCCATTAATTTCATCATGGATCTAACTTTACTTTGTAAGAACAAGATGTAGCATGTAATAAAATCTTACTTCAGTCAAGATTTATGTATGATACAACAATTATATTAATTTTAGCTGTAGCTTGGTTGGTTAACACTGGAGCAAAGATGATCCTCTTTGATTTGTGGGAGAGAGAAGTACAAACTCTACCACAGGACAATTTTGTGTAGTTTATTTTAGCTAGATCACAAAGGGTTGCAAAAAAAAAAAATAAAAAAATGTGTATTTATCAACTTATATTATCTGCACTTAGGAAATTCAGGAGTGGACTCACTAAGGTGGAAAAAAGTTAAGAGACCGCATGGACACAGAGTACAGTTAAGTATCTGTCAGAGTAAAGAGACCTGGAGGCTGTGATCTCCTAGTGATGATTCCCTTTTTTTGTTTCTGGGAGCTGGGAAGGATGTGTCTGAGCAGTTCCTGCAGATGTGTGTCTGAAGTGCAGAGTTACTGTACTAAAGAGATATATTTAATTTGCACTGGGAACATGACACAGGAATGGGGAATAAGGCCTGGAAGAATTACTATTAGGGATTCAGGGGGTCTGGTTATCAGAGCATGGGTTGATCTTACATGAGCCTGACACGGTCTAGTAATGTGTTGTGAGTATAGACAAAAATTACTTCAGATCGTACTAGAGGGCAATCAGTACTAAATCTAGCTTGGAACAGTGAGTTCAGGAACAGTCAGCTCCCCAAAGATTTTAGAATAAAGTGGCTATTGCAAGAGCTGGTTGAATAGGAGCTAAACTCCTGGAGAAATCAGGTGTTTGAGGCATATTCGCAATTCAGTTTTAGTATATTACTTCTGATCAAGAACTGAAAAACCTTGGAAAAAGCTAAGAGAAGGCAGAGCCTTGTTAGTGTCTTCCAGATGTTTCTGTGTGCTGCTGGATTGAGGAAATGCTAACCCTGAACATACAGTACTGAGAAAGAGACAGCACTCCTGTTTTACCCAACAGCTGCTTCGCTGTCTGGCTCCATCTGCAGTGCATTCTCTGGACAAGGATGGAGTGATCGTCCAGGCTTAATTTAACTTCTGCCATGTTAGAGTTATAAATGGGTGCCATAGCCGTGTTTTGTGGTGGTGATGACTGATATTCTCCAGTCTCTTCTGTAAGTAGGCAGACCTGCTGCTGAATGTCCTGTGTGCAGGAGTGTGTTCCTTTTTGCTTGCCCCAGTTTTTGCTAGTGGAGGGGAGAGCCCGAAAAATGGCTCCTGTGAATGTGTCCAGCAGAGCCAATCCCTGGTGGCTGTGAACTGATGGACACACTGCTAGCCAAGGCTGGGCCAGTTAGAGATGTTGGTTACGCCTCTGTGAAAACATATTTAAGAAGAGACCCAGGTGGGGGTGGGGAGCACACACTTTTTTTGGCCAGAGGAGCAGGAGGTGGTGAAAATATATGTGGGGAAACAGCAGCAGTGCAGACACCAAGGTCAGTGGAGAAGATGGGGGAGGGGAAGCTCCAAACACCGGAGCCAAAAATCTTCTGCAAGCCGTAGTGAAAACCATGGTGGAACGGGATGTCCCCCTGCAGCCCATGGAGTCCACAGGGAATGTTAAAATTCACGCACAGCCTACGCTGGAGCGGATGAATGCCTGGAGGAAGACCAGATTCCGGCGGGAGTCTCAGTGGGTAAACAGGCTTTTACAAACTGCATTAAGTGCCTGTGCTGATGCCTGAGAGAGACTGTGGTTCAGCAAAGAGGAAAAAAGCCTTGCTCCCGAAATGGAACGGCTGACTTGGAGGTCTACGATCCGTGGACAAAAAACTCCACGCTGCAGCAGTTTGTTGGGGAAAAGCTGTCTGGCTGTGGAGTGAACACACATGGCAGGGTCAGGCAGACTGCCACGTGTTTTGGGACCCGCGGCTAAGCAGGAGAAAGGACTCCTCTCCCCTGAGCAGCAGAGAAACATTTCGGTGATGAACTGACCTACCTCCCTCATCCCCCTTCCCCATGCCTTGTTCCCTTGTGCAGCTGCTGGGAGGGAGGGAGGGGGGTGAGTGGAGAAATGGTGTTTTTGAAAGTTTTATTCCATTTCTCATTTACTTCTCTAATTGTTACTATAAAAGTTTTGAACCTGTTTTGCCGAGTGCGTCTTTTTCTCCCAGTTTTCCTTATCTCAACTCATGAGCCCTAGGTGTATTAATTTGTGAGTGCCTGGCATTTGGCCAAAATCAAACCACAACAAGGAGCCTCGTTGTGTGCCAGCCCAGTACCTCACTGGGCTCAGGAGCACTGGTTACCTTCCCTGAACTGTTCATGTATTTACAAACCATTGCAGGAAGTGACAAAGGGACAGTATGAGGTACAAGTTCTGGGACATGACGGGCTCAACAAATTTGATTTATATTTTGAGTAATAGATTAAATTTCTTTACTGACTGATACAGGTATTACACAGACACTAGAGAGAAGTATTACACCTTCATTCATTCATTCAGATGAGTCAGTTAACGTTAAGTTAGTCTTTGCTTGAGCATCTTGAGAAAATACTGCAGCATTTCTCCTCTTCTGCTCAGTTAGTAGAGGTCAAAAAATTACTTCACGATCTCAAGAGAGCATGCAGCATTACATTAAAGTTTCTTACTGGTTATTAGTTTGTAGACAAATAACAGGTATGCCAGGTCTCTGGGTACGATTCCTGGCAGAGATGACATTTTCACTAAAAGCCAGCATTCTTAGAATAGTAATCCCGGTATGAACAGTAGGTCAAGGAGCTGAGCCTAAATGGAGAGCTAAATTCCATGGAGCTAAAATTTGATTGCAGACCAAAACCTTGGAGATACTGATGATGTTTTATTGCTAAATTAATAGATAGAGAAGATAGGAACAGAGACAATATAAGGAGTAGTATTACTTCTCTATTTCTTGCCCCCCTTCCCCCCCCAATTTTACAGCTAGGTTATATTTTTTAAACACAAAATGGTAGCAAAGTGTCCTACTACACTCGAGCCTTTCCCCTGTGAACTCACTGGGAAGTGTCAGTAGGAGAAGTGAACTGCGTTTCATCATGGAAGGATTGGTGTTATTCCCTGCTGTGATGTGAAGAGAGCTGAACCTGGGCAGTCAGGGAAGGGAGTTAGTGAGAGTAATTGAGAGCATGCTAAAGAGCTCTTGATTCTGGCCTTGGCCACATTCTTGACTTACTGAAAATGAAATGGGGAGGTTTTTATTTGCTTTGGAAAATGATTCATTAGAATTGCAAAGAGCTAGCTGAGAAGCTGTTAAGAATCTTGAAAAGGTTAGAACAAATGAAGATGAATTTAAAGAAGTGTGTGTAGCTGTGCCTGCATGCTGCATGAATCTTGCCTAATCTTTTTCCATCACTATTGTCAGTAGTAAGGATAGTCCAGAAAGGCAATGTGCACCCTTCCTAAGCATCTTTAATAGTTTAGGGGAGAAATGACAGATGCTTCTGACATAGTTACAAAATTAAAGCAGTTATCAAGGGAGGGAGAAAAGAAAACAATTCTGAAAATAAAATATAGACAGTAATAATGTAAAAAAAGATGTGAACAATATTGGAGCCCTCCAAAGAAGATGCAGAAGTATTTTAAGATAATTCAAAATAACTTCAATAAATTCTCTGTATATCCTTTGTTCACTGCCTTTAGTAGCTCATTTTCTTCACTGCTTTTAGTAGTGTCAGTAAAACAGCTCTTAGTGTTTGTCTTTGTATGTAGGGATAAACCTTAACCCATCTTACAAGACTGTGTTACAAGACAAGTGTTACTAGGAATGAGTCTAAAAATACTGTTAGAGATGGCACTTTCAGGTATTTCTGCAGGGAGCTGTCACCTCTCCACTGCGTGCTGTACCCTCCCTGTGGGAAGCAGGACCCACAGAGGAAGCAGAGCTGAGGACACTGGTCACCCACCCAGCTGAGCAGTGTGTGGCTCCTGGTAAGCACGTGTGCCTTAGGTGCCATTTTAGAGTGCCCTGCAGGGTTACTGCTCACAGCCCTGTTGCTGCCAGTCTGTGTCACTGATTTCCCAAGTCCTACTGTAGCAAATACTCTAAAAGCCCAAGCAGAAAAGCCTGAGCCTGGTGCATTCATCAGTACTCTTGGAGGCTGCTATGATTGACCTACTCCTGCTTACATGTCAGGGGTATGGTCAGGGATTCACAGAATGCTTTGGGTTGGAAGGGGCCTTTAAAGGCCACCTTGTCCAACTGCCCTGCAGTGAGCAGGGGCATCTTCAGCAAGATCAGGTTGCTCAGAGTCCTGGCCAACCTTACCATGAGTGTTTCTAGGGATTTGTGTCTACTGCCTCCCTGGGCAACCTGTGCTGGTGTTTTATCTTTTTACAAAATTTCATCCTTCTGCCAACTCTTAAGTCTACCCTCTTTTGGTTTAAAATCATTACACGTTGTCCTAGTGCAAAAGGCCCTGCTAAAAAGTTTGCCCCTGTCTTTCTTGTAGGGCCTTTAGGAGGTGTTCCATCCCTCAAGGATTCTTGACTAGATATACATTTAGTCTGACCCATAGAGGTTATTCTTTTTTTCCCCCCTTTTTGGGTATTGCCTTGTACATGTGTTCTGTGAAAGTGAAGTGCTCTGCCAAGATCTTATTGTTTTCAGTCTTTTCCGATACAGAGCTTGACAGATGTAGGAAATATATATATGTGCAGATATGTCTGCATGCTCTCTAAAAGCTGCCTTGGGGATGGAACTGACCCATGCTTTGTGTAGTCAGATATAAAAACACCGAGGCACATCTCACACCATTGCATAAGACAAAAACAAAATCAAAACAAAAAAATCCAAAACACAAAAATCACACAACAAAATACTCCTCTTCTGGTGGGTCTAGGTGAATTGAGGTTAGCCTTAATTTAAACAAGGTTTCAGGTTATTGCAGCACGTTTACTGTTCTGGTAGTTAAATTAGAATGATAGACATAGGGAGCAAAATGAAAAGTGCTCCTACTCAAAGAATGTAGTTTGAATTACAGCTTCCTTTGAGATTGTTAATGTGAGTTCAGTAGAGTCAGTGCTAGCACTGGTGGGAATTATTCTGTAAAATTTTCTGGCACATACAAAATTTATTTAGTTAGAAAATCAAAGTTAAAAGCTGAAGCATGCCCATTACTTAAATAATAAAATGCATAGTTGCCTTTTAGCAGGATGTACTTAATTGTAATACTTAATCCTCTTTTTTGGAAAGAAGTAACACTAATAAAATGTAACTAGCTAAATCTTCTAAAAGTTTTAAATTAGACTTTTTACCATGCATATAAATTTTACTGTGTTTATGCATATTGTAAGAATGGTTTATGAACCTTCATATAAAGACTTTATACCCCTACATAATAATTTTGCTGCAATATTATTTTATGTCACAAAAATGTCACAATGATTTATTTATGACTATCAGTTTCTCTGCTTTCTCTTTGTAATTAGAGAATTACAGAATAATTTTGTTTGGTAGAGACCTCATGAGGGTCCTGGTGCAACCTCCTGCTCAGTTTGGATCAGCTCAGGGGTCAGATGAGGTTGCTCAGGGCTTTATCCAGGCATGTCTTGAAATTTTCTAAGGATGAGACTGTACAGCCTCTCTGGGCAACCTGCTCCACTCTTGGGACATCCTTCCAGGGAAAAAGATTTTGCTTTATCTAACCTGTACCTTTCTTTTTCAATTTATGCCTGTTGTCATTCTACCATGCCGTGCTGTGCAGACCTTGACTGTGTCTTACTGCACATCTCTCCTGTGCAAGATGCATTTAAATAAAGTGCAGTGCATAGATTTGTAAATTGTGTTCTATAAATATAATGGTATATGTACTTATGGTTCAAGGCCTGTTAAACGCAATATCATAAAGCTGTTTTCTGTATGTTTACGTGTGAAGAAACTTTTTTCTTCAACCCTGTACATTGCTTCCTTTTTCTAACCTGCAGCAGTGGCCGACCAAATGACTTAAAATGCAGTAGTTTGGTAGAATCAGTTGTCAACACAGCATGGGGCTGTTTTGAGTGGAAGAGGCTTTAGTCTTATTTAACGACTGTTTTGCAATTGTCTTAGAAGATGAATTATTTTCCAATGTGTCTAATCCATAAGTTTTTTGTATACAGAGTAGGTTAGTATAGTTTGAAAGAACCGTAGAACTCATAGCTATGTAGTTGTAGATCTGTTCATACTGCACTAATAAATACCTTGTGAAAGTAATGCGGTTGTCATAAGACAGAATTTCTGCCACCTCCACTGTTAAATCTTTCTGTAGATGTGGGTAGAGACTTGGAGAAGTTTTTTAATTGACAGATTTTACCTGTACATTGTAATTCATTTAGACATTGATGCAAATTTCTATGTAGCACAGTGGAAAAGTTATTTTTGTAATAGAAAATGTTAAATTGCATTTTCATATCATGTCCATTCAGTGCAATGCTGTCATGACAGGAAGAGACAAATGCAGCTGCTGCACTGTAAGAGAAGAATGAATGGCAATATCTCCCTGCTACAGAGAATCATTTGCTGTTCTATTTTTTTAGTACATTTGCTGCCTTTTTATTTTAGAATCATTTTTTAGTTCTTTTTTTTAAAGGAGAAATCAGAAATTTTAGGTATGGTTTGTGAACAGGGTTTTGGGACAGTTCTAGTAGTCATCGCACTTGTTTTCCGTAAATGTTTTACTCCATAAACTGGATAGTGGCTTAGTGAAATGACATTGTTGAAAACACTTTTACAATGACATCTTTTTGTGAAAGACAGGCAGATGCTGTATGATATGCACATGCTGTTAATTCTAAATTTAAAGGCAGACAATGCAAAGAAATGTCCCTTTTCTGTTTTATGTCTTATGCTGCCTGCCATGTACATTATCTATTAGGTTTGGTTTTGTGATGGTGAATAATTCTGATCCCATAGAAAGGTCTCTGCAAATGCAAACTATTAACAAAAAAAGATATGTAACTCCATAACTGGACGCAGTTAAGACTTCTAATCTAACGATTCCAGTCTAGCACTGGTTTGCTTCTGTGAGCAAAATGCTTATGCTTTCAATCAGTCAGCCTAGGGAAGCAATCACCTGTCTTTGTCAGTACTCCTTATGATGAAACTGTCACTCTTGTGTTTGCTTCTCCTGTCTGATTCTGTTGATGAGAATATTCTTCATGATGAGGTGGGGTTGTGTGTGAGCCCGTAGGCTCTGCTCTGCTGGCACTCTGTGTGTGTAAACACCAATCCAGTGTTCCTTGAGCTGTAGGCTTTGTTTCCAGAGTGCCTGAGCGGGGCTGCCAGACCAAGCTGGGGCACTCCCCTTTTGCCATCCTATGATTTAGCAAACTTCCCTTGCTGTTTCATTTTAGCAGCCTCAGTTTGCTATTGATGATGTTGCTGATATGTCTAAGGGCTGGAAGTACCATAGGGAACAGTAAACCCGTTCAAATTTCCTGCAGAGCCTGGTCTTTGAAAGCTTGTTGGATATATTGGGTGTCACTGCTGAAATCCAGCACACACATCCCACCTCCAACGCTACAAAAGCATTATATTATGGTAACTTGGTGTCAAATACTGGGCATCTTCATGCCCAGATTTAATAATATTGCATAAACGCTGAGCATACACTTTTCCTTTAATTTTTCACATATTTCCCCTGTGGCACACAGTATTTTAACTTTTTGGCTCTAGGGCTTTTTCCTTAAGATTAAGGTATTTCTCCACCATGAATGGTTAAAAAATACTTTATTTTCATAGCAAACCACTAAGCCTGATGCCAGCTTTATCCTATGATTGAAGATAGAATGCAGTTGCAGATGCATTTCTATCTGGAGAAAACTATACTTTTTCATCTGAAACAATTTGAATAGGATAAACTTTGTTCAAGTGACGTTTTCATGACTTGTTTGTTTTTGTTTTGTTTCTTTTTTCAATACTGGTAAAACAACAGAATTTACTGTGACTATTTAGCATGTTACAAACATCTTGTATTCATATTTTAATGGCTTATATGTTCTTGGGAATTTAATTATATGGATGGTGCTATTGTAAGAAATTCAGAAAGGAATTAGAAGACAGTGGCAGACTAAATCTTAGATGGTAAGCATTCTCTGTTTTCAGATTATGTGTTCTCCATTTGGGAAATAAGTTGTTTCAGTGGCCCCTAATTGCATTAAAGAGCATTAATAAACAAAAGCCCAGTGTTTCAAGGGAATGAAGTGGAACAGTTTTTCAGGTACTACAAAATCTGCCATGGAAAAAAGTCAGTTTTCTGGGGTTATAGTTTTTCATCATTTGACTCTATAAAATATTTTATTAAGGAGTCATAGGAGAAATCAAAATGTGAAGAAGCAGTACATTTTGAAGGTAAAATATGAGCAGATGCTCTGGGCAATGGGAGGGCTGCATTAGGCAGTCTGCAGGTGTACAGAGCAGCAGGAGGTTTACACAAGTCAACATCCATCTTCATTCTGAGACATTCAGTGATGAAAACTGAAAGAACCACACTGTTGTAATAGGGCAGTCATATTACTGCTGACTTACAGTGCACTGGGGAAGGCTGGTGCAGAAGTGAGCTGTGGGGCTTTTCTAAAGTTGGAATATTAGTGGGGATATAAATGTTTTAGACTCATGACAGAAATAAGATCAGCGATTTAGAAATATGGGCTGTTACTTCTGTTCACCTCCATCTGTGAAGCCTATGGGGTGTTAATGGTTTGCTAATTAAAGCTTTACTCACACAAGTAGCTTTACTGGGGTCCTGTGTTAGGCCACCTCAGCACAGTGGAACAGCTGATGTCCAGACTGGTTACTTGAAGCAGGAGGTTCTTTTCATGTCCCTGGCTAAACTTGTTGGTGTCAGGTTGGAGTTTGATGGTCCTTGTGGGTCCCTTCCAACTTGGGCCATTCTGTGATTAAAGAACACAACCAAACTAGTATAAGTACGTTATATATTGACATTGTCAATTATTTAACTGTTCTTAACAGTTTTTATCACTGGACTGAAGTCCAGTGCTTTACTCCAGAAACATTCATGAAAGAGCACGCCTCGTGCTTTTAAAGAGTCAGCTCCTGCTTTTGGGCACAGGTATTTCCTTAGGGTGCTGCATATTTCATGGCTATGCTAATTCACCCTGAGGAGAGTAAAAAGACAATATTCTTATGATTCTGTAATCCAAGCCAAAGGGCCATCTGGCTTTGGTTCTGCCATTTTTTAGTGGATAAATATCCTGTTGAGTTGAATGAGACTTCTGTGTACAGAGACTTAAAGCATTGGTCTTCATGGCCATAATCCAATAAAGCTGTTTAAATGTGTAAAGAGATTCACATGCATGGAGTGGTGCATAGGCAGGAATACATTTATGTGTTGGAAAATTGCTTTCAGGAACCAGTCAGCTCTCTAAAAGTTTGTTTTTACCTTGAAAGAAATTGGAAATAATTTTATTTTTTGAAGTGTGTTTCCATTGAAACTAGCTTGCACAAAATAGTTATAATTTTTTTAACAGTTTGCCTCTGAGAAACTTTTTAGAAAAGGGGAAAAAAAAAGGCAGGGGAGGAGAAGAGATGAGTTTTGACCAGGTAGAATTGCTGTATTTTGACACTTGTTGTCAAGGTAATGTTAATCAGCTACAGGGAGTTTGAAAGTACTGTTCAGCACAGCTCAGTCACTTACTGAGCAAGACCAGAGTCAGCTGTTCAAAGCAAGACCCCTTACGAAGTCCTTCCTGACATTCACAGGGGTGCTGTGATCTTAAATGCTCTTGATATTTTTTATTTTATGCACTGAAAGCAGATAGGACCTTATGTGGGCTTATGGATTCTTTGGGTCACTTCATGATCTTTCATGATACATCTGCTTTGAAACAAAGGGGAGCAGAAGGAATGGAGATTGCAGTACTGACTAACCTGATAAATAATAAAATCAGAGCAATAGAAAGTAACTGCTAGCAACCATGTTGACTGGTCAAAAAGATTATTAGTCTGTAAGGTTAGAACAAGTCTTACCCTTCTAATGGTAGCTACATTTTGTGGAAGTGAGGTTCACAACAAAGCTTGAGATTCTAAACCTGTTTTGTTAGGACACAAGTCCATATCAAAGCATTTTGGACCTTCATTTTCAACAGAGAGTTTTTGTTTGAAGCATCCTAATTCTTACGTAAAGATTACCGATACAAGAAAACAGAAAAATTTCAGAATGATTTCTAGGGGATGGGGCAAGAAAGAGGTTTTTGTAATACATTGCATAATGGTATTTGATCTTCCATGATATTTCTGGCAACAAGTAATAGTGACACAGAAGATATTCTTGCATCTTCTGGTTTGTATGTGCCATACTAAAAGTGTTTTCCTCCTCTACTGATGTCCAGCAAGTGACAAAAATAAACCCAATAGCCTGTCTCTTGTCTCCATGTACCTGTTACTTGACATTTGAACCTGCTGCATAATCCTTCTGGTGACCCTGCCTCTAAAAGACCCATCAAAATATCTCAATTATCTGGTACTAAAGAACTTCTGGAAGATTAGTAAGAAGTTTAGTAGGAAATAACTACTGTCAGTACATGTGCACAGAGTGACAGCTTTGAGAAAATTCTTTTTAACTATTATAATCTTCCATTGTAGGAAACAGGGAAATATTGTGCGTTTTGAATTTAGTCAGACAAACAAAACCCAGGGTTGACAGTTGGTTAGATGGAGTAAATAGAGGTTACAACAGCTGTTAGATTTGCTAGACTTGCTTCAAACAAATGAAAGGATGTAAGATTGTGATAGAAATGCAGTGGTATTGTTAGCATTTTTTCTTGTTAAAATTAAAGCAAATTATTGTAGCAGTAGTTTGTAGTGTGTAGTGCTTGTAGGTTTTGTGCCTTTTTTTTTTTTTTTTTAAGGTTCATAGACTGACAAGTACCTGATGCTGTTCTTAAGCACATTTGTGAGGGTTTATCACAGGATGCCACTTTGTTCTGAGCTGTCAAGCTACTCTGGAAAAGAGCTAAATCCTACAGTGTGGTTCTCTAAAAAGTGGTTTAATAACAATGCAACAGTACAGGTATACATTTGTCTCTGGCTTCTGCATTGAATATTCTTACTGCAAAAGTAGAAAATTCACTAAAATAATCTCTGGTCTTAAAACTGTCATTTGGTTAGGACTTGGTCCTTTAGATAGTAACACAGTAATAAAAGCACACTGCAGTGCAACAGACCAGTTTTAATCTGCAGGAATTATATGTACTCATAAATCCAATGAATAATGAGTCAATAAGTAAAAACCCCAAACCCCTACAAACTTGTATCTCAAAAATCAGATTGGTTTTGTTTTGTTACCTGCAACTATACTGTTAATGTGCTGAGGAGAACAACTCCCACGAAGGTGTGAGTTCCTTCTCTTTGGCTTCCTCCTCTGCTGCAAAGGGCTCTGGAAAACCTTTTGGGACAGGTTCCATTGGGTTAGGAGGAATTACAGAAGGTACAATTCTGGTGATTGGCAACAAGTCCAGCTCTGAAATTGAAGACTCTCTCTGACAGGACTCCTGTTGCAAGAAGAGTCATCAGGGCAAGGTATTTTTCAGGAATAGGGGTGTTGCCTTCAGCCAGGGCATGGTGGCTGCAGCAGAGGCTGCGCTCAGTGCTGAAGTCTGGCTTGCATCTGAAACTGTTTTTGAAGATACGAGAGACAGCAAAGGTCTGGGTTTGGTAAACTGTATGTGGTGCATTTAATTATGTATAAATTTTTATAAGAACCAAGTGGGTTAGCACTTGTCAATGCAAACAATTGAGCAAATGGCTTATTTAAAATGCACCTTGAAATGAAAAATATTTCACCTTTATTTTGATCTTCTCTGCCAGCGGATCATTCCTGAAAAGGCATAAGCAGAAAGAGTTTAAACTATGGTTTCGTTTTTGAGGGATATAATGTACTTGTGGTTTTTTAACCACCAGCAGTGAAATTGAAAATGTATATAAGGAAAATACAGGAAAATGTACATACATAACTGTGTATACTTACTTTGTAGTTGAGAAACTACAGCTTTAATTAGTCTAAGTTGGAAGACTTTGTTTCATTTAATTGCAGCATTGGAATGGGAGAGAGTAATCCTGAAATGGTATAAAAAGGTTTTAACTAAATAGATAAAGTTATACTCTAAGTTTTTCAGTTTATTTCCTCATACAGAGTGAACTTTCAGGCTATAATCTTTAGAATGTAAAGTATGAAAGAAAGATTTCCTGGTCTTTGCTGTTGGTTGTTAAAAGAAAGTGCAAAAGTGCAAAACAGACAAGGATGTAGCTCATTATAATTCTCTATGGGGGGAAAATGTCTACCTACAGGCTATTAATATTAGTTCCATAAATAGATTCAGTAATAACTACATATTTTGTCTTTATTGCATGCAGTTTATCTAGAAGAAGGGAATAAATATATCTTTGATACAATTATTTAAACAAAACTATTTTATTTCCCAAAATGAGTGGCTTTTCAAGGGAAATAACTCCTTTTCAGGCACTATTTTTAGCAAGGAAAGAAAAAATTGCAGTAGCGTTAGAATATATTTCTCCTTCAAAGTTTGCTGGTTCAAAACATCAGTCTGTGGTTTGAGTTGCAATATTATTTTTCTTTTGCCATTCTATTTCATATGCTCAGAGCTTTCAAAATATTCATCCTTAAGGCTAAAATTTTTCATGGATGACCTATTCTCAAAGGTGAACTTATTTTTGAATGCAGGAAAAACCACTGTCTAGTCCCTTTATTCATAAAGTTATAGGGAAGACAGGAATTTAATCTCCTCTGTGAGATTGTTAAAAGTTAGCTTTGAGTATGTCCTATACTCAGTATAGAGTCATGATATGTGCTTTGGTGCTTCTAGGATTAAAATTTCTTTTGAAAATGGCAGACAATACATACCTTGCAATTCTGTATTACCCTTTCTGATATGATTTTAACCAACCCCTGAATTTTTAAGGAACCATAACGTCCACATTTGGTCATAATTTTAAGGTAACTTTTAAAGAATCGCCTGCTCCAATTTTCCCTCTTGACTGACTCATGAATTATCGGTGGTTTTATCACAGCAGCTTATGCAGACAGGCAGATAAAGTTTCCCTTTTAAATAAATTTCCCCAAAACCAGAAAAGGACTCCTTATTTATCTTTACAACCCAGAAATGTGGAGACTCTTGGTAATGTGTATTTGTTTTTTGAAACTACTGGGATCCTGAATGAGCCAATCATCTTGGGCACCTTTTTAACCACTAACAGGCAGATATTCCAGCCTATTCCTAAATCATGTCCTTCACAGCTTTGCTGTTGTAGACTTGTGTCTGTATAAAGCTAAGGAGCAGAGGGCAGGAGGTACAGAAGAATCAACAAACTTATATTTTTTCCCCCTTTCCACAGAACTGAAAGGGTGGGAAATGGTGATGAAGTAATGAACAAAAAATCAGTGGTAAAAGGAGAACATTTGGTAGAAACATACTTAAGAGACTGAAATTTCCAAGAGTACAATGTTGTTCTTGGGTTATGCTGGCAAAACTTCATGCTCTAAGTATCTGTTTGCCTGAAACTGTTAACTTCCTGTCTGAAAAGACGGAGATCTGGCTTTCCACCCGGGCAGTGAGTTCAGGTCATATGGTGTGTACATTTGAAGATGAGACTTTAGAGACCAATCCATAATTGGCTGACCACACTTGAAAAAAACGCCTTTTGAGGACATCGGCAGCAGCAGAGTCCATAAAGTTTCTGCAAAAAACTCTGTACGTTTGTATGTTCAGGCAGCAATTGCTGAAAATTCCAGACCAGCTATGGTACAGGAAGGTGGCTGAGGGGAAGGTGGGATTTTAAAGTGGCTTTTAAAAAGCAATGCTGAGTGACACTGTGTGTTACAGGGAGTTATCCATGGTGCTAATTGGAATGCTTTGCTTCACAAGTTTGCACTAAGGTGATTTTTCATCCTTGGGGACCTGTTCTGCAGCCCTTTCTTGTGCTGAGCAGCAGTGCTGGATGCTGACATCGACACGTCATGTAGCTGGTCTGCCTGCCTGCTTTTGATGTGCTGGCCTACTTGCAATTACTAAAAAATTATGGCAAGGAATATGGATGTTTCAAATGGATGCAAATTTAAAACAGCCTGCAGGCTGTAAAATCAAAAGCTTTGATTTTACATGGTTCTTTAGTTTCTGGCTTGTTAGTGAAATCAGCAGAAACTTTATTAGCAATGTTAAAGCTGCAACAAAATGCAGTGAGTTTTGACTGTCGGTGAGATTTGTGAACTGAATTTATATTTTGGATATAAGGGGTTGTTTCCTTCTGTAGAATAAAATCAAAGCATTGACCAACCATTTTTGGTTTAGGTAATAGAACATTCAGGTTTCAACTTTAGCACTGTGTGGCACTAAGAAGATACTATTCTGCAAGTCCATTACCATGTAAGCTTTGCCAACTTGGGACTAGCAATATGGAGAAGCAATAATTTCAGAAAGAAATTTTTTTCCCTTACATCCAGCTTCTTCAGTTACTCGAGTATTTCCTGCTGTCCAAGACTGCAGATATTGTAGCAATTCTTTTTAATACTCCATCACACACTATGCTGATGACTGCTGCCTGATCCCAACCTGCTGCTCAGATATCTATTAATGCTTCTTACACCAAAATCACTTTTCACTATGATTGGGAAGGATAAGACAGCTCTGAGTAGTTGTGCCATTGTCCATCTGCTAGAATTTTAATGCAGCCAATTCTAAATCTGCAGAGAAGGGTCAAATGTGGGCTTTTTCTTGTTGCTTCTGGCTTATACTGCTCCCAAACTTTCAGACACTACTTTTCTCCTGGGAGTGGTGTGGAGACAAAATGAGTGCTCACATACAAATGAAAGGGAATTACTGAATAATCTTCTTGCAGAAGATTGTGTGGTGTAGAGTCACTTCATGTCTGAAAATAGGTAAGAGCAGACAAACTGCTGCAGATTCTGCTTCGTCACTCCCAATTAAAGACTAGATAATCAGGTGAAGATAATGCAGCTGTGCTTTGTCAGTACCTATCTTTTCCATCAACAAAATCAGACATAAGGATTCCTTTAGGTGTTGCAACGTAAAGCCTTTGGAACAGCACATGAAATGTAAGAAGTAATCCAGAGATTTTATCTACAGGTATGTTTGAAACATATGAACAAATATTTCCTTTACTTGTTGAGTTTTACTTAGGTAAAACTGCATGTGTTTGGTAACGTCTCTAATTATAGCATTTTATGATTCCTAGTCTAAGTAGTCATTGTCTCTTACCACACACATTAAGCTGTTCTCGTTCTCCTGGATTTTTTTGTTTCCTCAAACAGTAGCCAGAAGGGAATAGAGATGAAATTTAGTGTGATTTTGGTTAGTAGCCCCCCAGGACCTTGATAAATCGGTATTACTGGAACAAATTTTAGAGCCACTGCTTCTGTGTGACCTTGAGACATCCAGATCTTGTGCTTCCCTGCAGCAATTGAAGCTTTTTGGGTCTGTGCTTCAGGCAGAGATATTTCAGCCATCCCAGTAACTACATGAGGTGTTTGTGTTTGTGTGATCTTTCACTGTTGTAAGAATTGGATAGGGCTTTGCCCCAGCTCTACTGTGTTCTCTGTAGGGTGAACAGAGCCTTGAAGCCTTAATTCTCTTCTTTTGTTGGTGCTATCCATTGAAGACATGAGGGCAGAAAGCTTAGTTTTCTCTAGGTAAAATAGATAGAGGAGTTTAGATAATAGTACTTCCACTTTACTTTTGTACTCAAAGTATTTTATTTAGAAAAGAAGTTTAGATTGAGATCTGCATAGATCTAAAGTTTAGATCTAAATCTGCATAAGTTCTCTTCATTGTTTTTGCAGCATTTCTTCAGGGGTAGGTCCTCAGCTAATGATCATAGAATCTTTGAATCACAGAATGGTTTGGGTTGGAAGGGACTTTTTGCATTTAAAATGGACCTGGCAGCTGAGGTCAGATGGAAAAAAGATCTTGGACCTAGGAACACAGATTCTGTTCAGTTTTAACACTAATGGTTTAATTGTTTGAAAGATGTGCTGGCTTGTGACAACAATTTTGAAGAAGAAATTGGAACTGTTGTTGGTTATGGAAGTATTTCAGAGCTTCGTGGGAGTATGATGCCAAATGATGTAGTTACATGATAATCTTCGACAAAGAGAAAATATTTTGGAGATTTATAAACATTAGGACCTTTGACCTTCTTTGGAAAACCTATTTACTGATAAGTGATTGCACATTAAATTATGTGCTTGAAAAAGACAAAAATAGGGGCAGCTATCTAACCATGGACTAATGCAGAATGTGATGTTGTTGGAGAAGGCTCTGTCTGTTGGGGTTTGGATCAAACTGGGTTCAACAGGAAGTTGCCAGCATTCCTGTTTGTACTGGCCTAAATTCTCGCGGACAACATCTCAGAAGCTTGTGAAAAGAAGAGTTGGAACATAACCCGCTCTTTCCCAAAGCATT
Organism: Dasyornis broadbenti; assembly: GCA_013397935.1. Classification (NCBI taxonomy): domain Eukaryota; kingdom Metazoa; phylum Chordata; class Aves; order Passeriformes; family Dasyornithidae; genus Dasyornis; species Dasyornis broadbenti. The sequence goes on along the minus strand of VZRN01000794.1, from coordinate 809,505 downwards.
CTCAAAAAGTAAATGAGAGCCATTCAGTCAATACATGATGTGCAGTGGGTTTAAATCTTTCAGGACTTCACATGAAATCCAGGGTGAAAAATCTGAGAGTTGAGCCACACAGTATCTGGTTCTATGTGAATAGAAGTCTGGCTGTTCCTGGGTACCATGGGATGTGGCTGTTGTCCATTTTGTTAGGAGAAATTATTTTGGCTTTCACAGTGTTTAATTTTTAAATGAATAAATTTTATCAAAATGAAACTGCTTCAGTATCATTGCACTAATGCAGAATTCAGTAGATTTCTGTTCATCCTAGGGTGCAGAGAAAATGTAAGCTTTTTAACATTACCCAGCTCCCTGGTGCATGAGAGGTGTTCATTTCCCTTCTAGCTTGTGACCTATTTAAAACTGAGCAGTGTGATGTGCTTTACATATCCCTTCTGGTATGACCACAATTAATCTTATTTTTTTCCAATTTCAACATTTGCTGCAATAATTTTCACATGGTTGATCACAGCAGCCATTAGGGAGGTAAGGTTACAGGATCTGGGAACAAAAAGCTAGTGAGACAGCATTATAGCAGGTTGTTTTCAATGACAGACTGAAAATAAAAAGGATGATGAGTAGTGATGTTCTCAGTGTTAACATCTTTGACCTGCAGAGTCAGGTAAAGTCTAAACACCAGAAGAACAGAGCATACTTAAAATTTTTGTTCCAACTTTATTATATAATTTAGTGTTTGTAGTGTTTAGGTGTATTTATAGATCTCTTTTGAGGTCACATATTTTTGCAGTTTCAGAAGCATTTTTATGAATCAATTGGAAACACAGATTTAAATCCTGGTGAATAACTTGTCCGGTTTTCCCTTGGCTTTGTGAAACAACACAAGCTCTTTTTAATGTATTGTTACATATACTTCCAGTTTTCTTGTTAAATTAGTATGACCATGAAAGATAATACACACTGATGAAGTCTTTTTATGCTCTTTTTATATGCATAATTTATTCAGAAAAACTGACGCAATTGTGCTTTTCCTAGTTTCTTTTACATAAATAAATTTGGAATGTATTTATGTAAATACACAAATATTTAAATCTTAAATGTCTAATTATTTCTTCCACTTGGACAGGAGCACTGGGTGTTTTCCCAGCTGTTTATGCAGCCCTCCTCCCTGGGTGCTTTGTTCTTTGGGGAGTGGTGGTGGGCACGGTGTGCTGAACCCGCTGCCTCCCTTTGTGCTGGCTGCAGGCTGGGGAGCTGGACACAGGAGATCTGTAAACCTTCCCTTCCTCCTGTGAAAGTCTAAACATGACTCAAGATGAAAGATGGTTTGTGTGCCCTATAGCCCCCATCCCTTTGTTAATCCTTGGTGCAGTAGCTGGATGACAGAGTGCAATACCCTCGGCAACTGTGGAGAACTAGAGCTCAGTTATCATTAATGTGTGGTCGCTAAGGAACTCCTGATGGTTTCCCAGCTCTCACCACTGGGACTGCCAGCATTGTTCTTTGGCCCTGCAAGTGAATCTCCCCAGCTAATACTGAAAAACACAGCTACTTCCCTTGTTTTTCCCCCTCAGAGTTGCTGAATGGTCCATTGAGGTAGAGGAGGAGAAAACAGGGCTCCAGGAGGAGCAGAGTAGTTACACTGCGCCATGAGGAAACTGCTTGGAGTGTAGGAATGGCATTGTGGTCTGTGGGAGAATGGATCTCATGGAGAATTCTGGGATGTCTGATGTAAAGTGTTTGTAAATTCCAGAGCTGGAGTCTGTACTCCTCCTTAAACCTTCCAACTACTTCCTAAAGAATGGACATGTTACATGCTGACATAGCACTTCAGGAAGAGTCCCTTGTACAATGGTTGTTATCTATCACTCACTGGATTTCATAAATACTTGTTTGTCTGGATACTCAATAAGACGTATTTGAACCCTAATAGTTTTATAATGTTCAAAAATTGCTTAGCTCTGCAGCTGGTCAAAGAACATGCACTGATTAAATAGGCCTTTCTGGTTACCTTACTGAACATAAATTTTTATCATGTTCACTGAGTTTCCAAGCAATCTAACATTCAGTAAACTAATTGGTAGGTATATTTTCCATTATTTACTGAAAGATTTCCAAAACAATGTAAAAAAAATTCTATTTCTTTTCCTGATTCTTGATCTTTTTTAGCACTCTGATGGAATGTGGTGTTTGTTTTGCTGCTGCTACATACTAATTTTAGCTTGAGCTGTATTATCCAAGTGAGGCCTTTTTGTTGTGTCATAATTGTAAAAGTTGGGCTGAAGCTGCTTGTGGATTAACTGGAATCATTGTTTTCTAGAAATTCTTTTGATTTTATAATATTTGTAGGAGTAATTTTTTTAAATTGAAATTCCAGCTCAATAGTGCTGCAGATATTACTGCTTTTGTTTAACTGAACAGGTTTCATAAATGCTAAAATTTTGTTCTTATTGTCAGGTAGAACAAAATAATCTCGGCTTTTTTCTTCTGCAAAATGTCCTTGTGACCAAAAAGTATTTTCCTTTATAAATGACTTTAGACATTTAAAGTGCATTTGTCTTTTAAGTCAGTGCTGAAGCTCTGGTGGGGTGCCAGCACAAGTACTTTAAATATATTCTTTTAAAGCTGTTCCTTATCTCTGTGTGGAGGTGTGAAGGAAATTAGGGAAATAATTTTTTTAATAATTAAAAAAAAAAAAAAGGAAATAAGACTGCAACTGAGACTGTTGTTACTGTTGTTTATGAAATGTATAGAGATGTGTTAAGGCATATGTTCTTTCTAAGTTTAGAAGTTCTATCAGAATTTCCACAATTACAACACTAACTTCATTGAAGCTTTAATTTTAGAATTTTCAGCTCTCAATCTTGAGCTCACTAAGGACAGGGACTACGAAAACCAAATGTAGGTGAAAATGTTTTTAATCTTGCAGCCAATATTCAGTCTTTGCCTTTTCTAAAAAGTTCTTTCCTGCTTTCTGGTAGGCTGTGGATTGTGTGCCAAAGTAAGGAAAATTTCAGGGGATTTATATGAACTCTGATTTCTGTGTGGAAGGCAGGGCTGGGGTTTTGGAGAGTTGGGTGTTCGTCAAGGCTGGTTTTGATGCTTCTGTCTACACAAACTGCCTCGCCGTATTTCGTAAGTGCTGCAGTGAAGCAAATAAACTTGAATATGTGCAGTGAAACGTGACTGTCTCCCCATGGTCAGCCACTGAGCCCGTTTCGTATGTGAGCTCAATAGACATCTGCTGTGCTGCACTGGAGATGGGAAACTGAGAAGACAGAATTCAAATGGATAGATAGAGTCTGTGCCATGGAAATCTGAGCTTGGGGAGCTGACTCCCAAACTGTGAAAATCAATTCAGTTCACGAATGTGAGATGTTCAAGTGAAGAGGAGAGGTTTTCACATTTAGCATAGGATTTACAAAATCAATTGCTATACAACCAAATAAGGAGAAAAAAGAGTATAACAACTATATAGATCTTCGTGCAGAAAGTAGGTCAGTATTTTTGTTAATTTAGTAATCTACCCAGAGTTTCCAAGAAATGAAAATGAAAGGTGACTCATTCACTATAAACATGGAATTGAAAACAAAGTATATTAAATGCTCCGAGTCTTAGCCCTCTATCCTTCCACATGTACTTTTGAAAAAGCAGTCATTTTTATATTCTCATGCTGATTTATTCAGACTCATAGTGAAGGAATTAATGTTTAAGTGATTTAACTGTCCTCTCCTTTGTCTTCTTTCAAACTGTTGTGCTGATGGAAAATGTGAGACATATGGATTGATATGGCTTCGTGGATGGGTGTGAAATCAGCGAGCAGGAAGACACTTGAAAAATGTTGTGTTTGAGCATTAGAAAGTGTGTCTTGGGGTGGCGTTATGATAATCCTGTAACCCGAGACAAGTGTCATGAATTATAGGGATATGTAAAAAAATGTTTTAAAATAGAGCTGGTATAGACTAAGTTGAGTTGTTTTGTAAAATAAAGCATGATTCTTTAATGTGCTTGTATGCTGGACTGTGAATGGAAGGAGTTGATCCAGGGCATTGCTTTTGGGGGAGGGCTGCTCTTTCTCTTCCTTAGCTGTGAGTATTTACTGCTGGACTTCTCTGGCGTGTCCCGTCCAAGCCTCTGGCTGCCCTGGAAGGACAGACCTCCTGACATCACTCACTTTTCCACGGCAGGCCTTGCTCATCACTACTGGGTACCAACAAGCTGATTTTTGGAGACTCATCAGTGTCAGTAAAGCAGTTTCTGAGCCTAAATCCATTTTGAATGACACTCTTTGTAAGACAGTAATCGTGAGAGGTCTCACAATCACTAAATGCCAAACTGCCCTGGGTATGACTTAAGCATGCTGTGAGAGGAGATATTTCAGGGTGATTACTGGTTTGATGTAGTTAAAAAAGACCCCAGGTGGTCTAAACCAATAATAACAGATGATTGTAAACATTGCGTGTTAGAGGCTTGCAGGGAGAGAATAACAAGGCTGTGAAACCTGCATTGCCCTTAGAACAGAGTAATGCAATGTCTGTAATTTGCCTGCTCACTCACAAGACCAATAAAGCAAGCAAAGAAAGGTGAGGAATTTCCTCCTCTTAGTGAGGAAATTGGAGAGGAGGGATGATGGCAGATGATGATGGCAGAGGCTCATCAGTGGCACATCATTTTAATCAGTGAGGGGGAAAAGGCACCACTTGATGGGATGGATGCCTGTTGAATTCTACGCAACCGTTAACATTTAGCAAAATAATTTCCCTGCTGATGTTTAACCAGGTCTCTGTGCTGCTTTTCAGTTTGTATAGCTCTAATTATAGCACTCTTGTGATGTATAAAGATGCTCTGGATTAGTGGTGTGCAAAGCTGTGCCAGGATATGCACCTGATTCATGGAACTGTTGTAAGCAGTGTTTTCCAAGAGATTTTTGAGTTAAAAGTGCTCACCTAAGTGCTCTTAGGCCTGATAGAGTTATTTGGAGCTAAGCTTGAGAGCTGTTGTATTATCACAGATTCCAGAATATGAATAGTAGCTTTTGAACAGATTATGTGAAAGGTTGGAAGATACACCACTAAATTATTACTATAATAATAAAATGAATATTACTATGAGTCATTAATTATTTTTCACAGGTTCTGTGAAAAAAATGAATATACCTCTCAGCAAACACTGCTCTATATATTTTTGGTAAAAATTCTGGAATTCATATTTCAGGGACACAAAGTGTATGGAATGGATTTCACATGTAGGGAGGAAATAAGAGGTTTAACTACAACTGAGCAAAGGAATGTGGTTGGTACAGCCCCCTAAGAGAGTGATGGTTCAAACTGTGTGATATGTGTGTACAGTTGTACAGAGATGGTCAAGAATCCCGAAGTTGTCCAGCTGCATCAGCACAAGGGTAATGAAATTGGATTTCCTGTCACTGCCATACTGGTCTTGGTAAGACAGCCCAAAGTCTTAATGCTCTGTATCTGTAGGGGTTCTTCTGGGACAGGCACTGGCATGGCACAGCACTGGACTGAGTGTGCTCTTGAAGTTTATTCTGCATTGAGAGTGCTCTTTCTCTACCTGTGTTTCTGTGCTGTGGAGATGGATTTCCCTGGGTCAGAGGCATCTCTGTATTGTGTTCCACTGCACAGGAGGAGTGTTCAGGCTTTTAACTAACACTTTCCAGGTGCAGTCAGAATCATTTCAGGTGCCCTCTGGAGTAATTTCAAACTTACTTGATAAACAGATTTGAGATGTGAACATTGCCGAAATGAGGATACTTAAAACCTGGAACTCAAACACAGGCACTACAATCCACGTTAGTGTATTCTGCAATTCAGGAGCTTGCTCAGGCACAGTGAATGAAAAGCACATGTATGTGTAGTAAGTGTTTGTTTTTAATGTCTTCTTTTTAGATTATTGTACTTCACCTGCAGTTTACTCATTAGATTAGTTATAATTGCTGTGTTTTGTAGCATTTAATTTAGTGCTCTGTAAGTTGCCTCATTGAGCAAAACTCACATGCTCAGGTCTGTTTAGCCACAAAACTGTCTTTGCATAGCAAAGCAGAAGCACAGACCTTGTGTGCTTCTGGCTTGTTCTGATAACATGCCTGATATTTTTACGTAAGTCTGTACAAGACAGTTATTGGTCATGACCAAAATAACTGATATCCAGTTTACTGACCTATAATGAAAATATCTTTATGCCTTTGTAGCTCTCTTCTGTTAGTCAGACACATTTCCTTCTGTGTTGGTTGTGAAATCTCTCTTTACTGAGTCTGGTGCAGAGTTGTGATATTTGTTGTGTTTCAAACTGTATGTTCATAGAATCAGAAAAGTAAGTGTGAAGAGAGCACAGGAAGTCATCCAGAATCTATGCATCCCAAACCAGAACTATATAAGAGAGCAATTCCAACAGTTGGGTTTTTTCTTCAGAATGTCTATCCCTATGTATGCTGCAATCTCTCAGTACAATCTATACTGCTGTTTCACCATCCTTCTTGTTAAAATGTTTCCCCTTCTACTTTTCTTTCTTTCATTTAAATATTTGTGGTTTTTCTTATCGCCTGTCCACAGAGAACAGATGATTCAATTCCTTTTTATATATTTGAGAATGACCCACAATTTCTGTAACTTTTTTTCTTTGCAGCCTCAGTTTCCTCATTTCTCTAAATTCAGGTGCTTTTTTTTGAAGACTCTTGTGTATGCCCAGTGCTCTTCTCCGCTATGGGTTTGAAAAGTAGTTTTGGAGAGGGAGCAGAGAGAGTAGGGTTTGTTGTGCCCACGACTATTGCACCTCGCTGCAGTTCTGGATTTATCATTATTAAAGATGATGAAAGGTAACCAGATGTTTCCACAGGCTACAATCTGTTTATTCACTTCTCTTCAATAGTATCTGGTTCAGGCAAGATTGGAGATGGATTTACAACAGGGCAGCAGGTTTACATTGCATTAAGATGTGAATTCCTTGTTGTGATTCTTTTTTTGTAGGACTGTAATATTGCCAGCAGTTTGTTTTTTTCCCAATTTGAGTATAGACATTTGTGCATGTTGAAATGTGTGTTTTTAAATTGCTTTTAGGTCTAGGTCTGCTTCTGCTGGTTATTGAGACTATTTCAGTTTTCATCATGTCCTTTGTAATCTTTGTTTTCTCTTTCAGCTTTCTCTCTTTTTCATAACGTTGGTTGAGAATATTTAGGGTATTTTCCAGATGCAGAAAAACATTCTGATGAGCCTAATTTAATACGTATTTCCATTTGATAGCAGTCCTTCATTGTTTGCTCAGGATGTTTGTCCTGATGATGTTTTTGTACGGCCCTTACACTACCTTTATTTAGAGCATGTTTTCTGAACCTCATTTGCCATGGGGTTAAAAGCCGTGCTAGAGAAATGGCATATATTATTGTCATCTTCTTTTAGTCACACTCCCCATGTCCTGTTAGAGAAACAAAGGAGATTGTTTGAGCCAGCCTGAACCAGTGCAACTCACTTTCAGTTTTCTTTTTCTATGTTTGCACTGGATTTTTTTTTTTTTTTTTTTAAGAATTATAGTTAGATTTCCATCCCATTACTCTTCTTTGTTTTCCTCTTTTTGAGGAATCCTCACTTTAAGAATGTATTATTTTTCCCTGGTTCTCTAATCACCTCATCAGTACTCCAACAGGACCTCGGGTTAATCATTGATGACTCTTAGGCTTGATCAGGGTAAGATGGGATGAAACTAAACAGGTTCAGGCAATTTGAAAGATACCAGGTTGTCCTAACTATTCTTCAGTGTGTTCTTTTCCAATATTAATTTGAAATATTGTGGGGTTTTTTTGATTGCAGCTGATTTTTCAAGTCACGTCTGAAAAAAAAAAATCAGTGAACTTGGTCTTTCAAAGTAGAATCTGACTCGAGAGATTTGCCACTAGTGCTCCAGCACTTATTCAACTTCCTCCTGCTACATCAATGTTTCCAGAACCTTTTCTGGCAGTATTTGGTATCCCTGGCTAATTCAAACTTTTCTTATGTTTTGCCAGTGTTGATTTTTGTCCTTCACGTGTTTGTCTTATTCTTTTATATTTGATTCTAGTATCTGACAGAGTTTCTGCTTTGAATAGGCTGCCTTCATCCTCCTGAGATGGGAAAGAAATCTTTGATGATTAATCCATTTGGTCTTTTTCTCTCAATTTCTCACAGTGTGACTGTTTGTCACAGGTCACTCTGTGTTTGCCCAAGTCACCATTCTTCAAGCCCATCCTTTTTATTGTGCTGGAGGATAAAAGTAACCAAAACTATACCATGGCAGAGGAAAACATAGGAGTCAAAAGGCATCCTGTGTGCATGGGTTGGTGTAACTTGGATGCAGAAAGCAACAGCAGGCTGTAACCCAGAGATTTCTTTGCTCCAAAAATCATCTTGTTGATACCCAGCAGTCATGGTAGGAGAAGCACAGCTTGTTATTTGGAGAATGAAGACAGACCTGGGACTTGCCTGGGTCTGCCCTGGAACATGAGTAGTGCAGCAATAGGCTGAGAATTGTGCTGTGATTTGTTTGGAAGTGAAAACCATCAGATATCCAATCCAACCTGTAACACTTGTGTTGAAATGAGGTGGCCCAGAAACATTTCTAGGAGGGTTGGTTAGTGGAGACTAAATAGCTCCAAGGTGCAGCACACCCAGCTCTTGGTCTGATTGGTAACAGGTGATGTGTATCCAGCTGAGAATTATTTCATAGAGAGCTGCAGCTCCTGGGTAGCAACAAGGAAGTCCGTGGGTAGTGCAGGTCTGCTGCATGTTGTGGTTCTGCTGCTCACCCAAGGCCTTCTGTTTTTCCATGCAGTCCTGATCATTGTGCAGCAACAACACAATGGAAGAGTGGTATGTCTTTGTGTAAGCTAGTGTTGATGTCTCCTGGGTGTAGTAGCTTCATTATTTGTACTTAGCTTTACTTCCAATGGCACTCGTCCTCTGTGGACTTGCTTCTTTATTCATTTGTACGAGTTTTTGCTTGGCACTGGAGCTGCTGCAACAAATTAAATATTTTTGCTGACTGTCCGTAGCAAATATTTTTGATAATGAAACTGAGAAAATGGAACTGTTCAGAAATTCTCTGACTTAAAACAAAGTGAGTTACTGGATCTGCTTTTTTTTCAGCTTGTTACCCGCTGGAGTATTTCTGAATACAGTAAGGGGTTTTTTTTCTTTACTTATTTATATGTTGTGAGTAATACATCGCAACATGACTGTGCACAAAGCTTCTTAATGAAGTAGTAACATAATGTAATTTAGTCACCATAGCTTATCCATTTGACCTTCAGTGTGATAGTAAACTGCAAATGCAAAAGTATAATATTCTTCAGAGCACATCCATGTGATTTAGAGAATTGCAGATGACATAAATAGAGAAGTAGCTCTGTATAGCTATTATTCTAACACTTATCCTTCTTTAACTGGGTATTTCACCAAGGAGCTGCAAGCAAAGAGGTTTCAAAAAGTTTTACAGAGTTTGAGTGGAGTATTGAGTCCTACAGAAGTTAATCTATTTGTGTGAGTATATAGAACCAAAATCCTGACAAAAAAGATATCTCTGTCTGTAAGAACTGGAGAGCCAGTGCACTAATGTGGAAAGTGCAAAATAAGGGAGTTTAATTTTGACTATTTCTGGGGTTTTTTATATGCAAGACAGCTTTGATCTATTGGCTGTGTTAACTACACCATGTTGTGATAATTTGGTTCTTGGCTTTCCCATAACTGGTATCATGAATTGTCTATTCATGAAAAGCTGAATGCTTTCTGTTCATTTCATAGTGAACTGTTTGGTTTTCTTTATTGGCTGGATGACAGAAAGATGATAAACTTGTTACCTGTGATATTTCTAATGAGCTATTTGCCTTGTGGTTTGTGCAAGCTATCAATTTGAAGTCTTGCATTCCTTTTAAAAAACTAAATCTTTAACCTTTTATAAAATAGAAGAGATTCTGAGAAATCCATCTAAGTGATAGAATGAGTTTTCTTTTAGGATTCATTACTGACTAGGAAGACTTTATAAGAGTGTTTGATTTTTGACATATGGTATTTGATGAACTGTATAGTCCAAGGATTTGATACCAGCGTATGGGGCCTTCATTTGAAGTCCACAGGTTCAAATCTTATTTTGTTTCTGATGATTTGAGATGACACATAACAGCTGTTCTCTGTTCTACTGACAGTCTGTCCATTTATTAGTCTACCAACGCCCACATCATAATTATTTTAAATTAAACAGCAGGTATGTCTCTAGTCCCATGGAGGCTGGTGGTGTCACTCATGTTTTCAGAGAGACTTCTGTAGTCCTTTGCTGAATCAGAGTCTGAGTAAGAGAATGATCTCAGTAGTGAGTAGGTGTAAAGTATCTCATGAATCAGGTCCCTTTGTTACCTTAAAGAAGTTATTTCTAAAAAAAAAAAAAGCTTCTTGCAGAAAAAAAGATGAGTTTTGATTGCTTTGGAGCAGTTTTCCCTAGTCTTAATGGATAGATAGATAGATAGTCTGGTGGAAAATTCTGTACCTTTCCCTGGAGAGGAGCTGCAGAATAAATTATTACTTAACCTAATGGTAAAGTTTGGGTCGGTTCTTTGAAAATAAATTATTCCTCATTTGAAGGTCATGCTGTGGCTGGTATTGTTTCCATCTCAGTGATTAAAAGCTTAGTCATCCTCTTCAGTTTCTGCTGGATTGGTGCCCTGTGTGTAGGAACTGAGCCTGAGCTTGCTGGGGAGCGATAGGCCAGTCTATTGGTCTGTGTATTGATAAGGAGCTCTTACAAAGAGCAGGACAGTAGTCACATTCATCTTTTGGGTTTGCTCTCTTTAAGAAGTGAATGACTACATTTTGGAAGGAATTTTTTTGCACGTCAAAAGTAGCTGAAACTTATTTTACTGATTTATCCTCTGAAGTTCTCATTTTTTTTCCTGCTTTAGAACAGTGAAGAGCATTGAGAAGTGAAAGCTTAGGGAAACTCAGAGCTAGGCAGGCACTGTTTGTGTCTGGGTTTCCAGCTCACAGAAGGGTTTGGGATGGTTCCTTTGCTCTAGGCCCTTTTCGAGTCAGAGGAGAAATGTGTTCAGGTGTTGGAGGTCACAGCTCTCACTGGTTCTCCAGTATTAACCTCTTCCATGTCCCACTTGCAGCAAGCTGGAGCTTAGGGAGCTTTCATTCCAAGTAATATTTCATCGTGGGGGGGACAACAGAAAGGCATATTTTAAACAGAATACAAGGGTTTTTGGAGCTCCACCGCTGCAAAGCTTTCCAAAAGCTTCTAATTAGTCCCTGTAGGTTTCACTGAAGTGCTGAATAGCAGTGTTTTTAGCAAGGTTTCACACGATGTGGTACTCTCAGGTACAAGCTCTCAGGGGAAGGAGGAGGAAATCTGCCATCTGTGTTGCAGAAGTTAAGCAGCCTCATTTGGAAGTAATGACAATTGTCCTGTTATTTCCAGAGGGGAGTAGGGAGTGTTGCAGTCCTTCTGAGCTGGCAGCAAGACTGAAGTCTCTTGCGCAACCAGCATAACCCAGAAGTTTCCCTTGGGGGATATCTCTTTATTCAGGCAGTCTGCAGAGCACCCTACTCCTGCAGCATTGCCGCCCATGCAGCAACCAGTGAGGGAAAAGTGCTTAGACACTTTATTTGGACAGAAAATGAACTTTGTTCCCCTTACTATATAATATATTGCTAGTTTGCTATGTAGTTTTCTCACGCTTATTGCCTTTTCTCTGGTATGTATATCCATTTATACCAGTACCTTTGCAACTTACTGAAACTGCAGGTGTAGCCAGGTCAGATAAAATGTGTATTTTTGTTTTGCTGCTTATTGTATAATTATTGTAAATGGTCATGAATGATCAAGAAGTTTTCTTGCAATGTAGCACCCATTGAATGCAACGTCCAAATGCTATATGGAAATAATTTTGTTACGACAGAAAAAATCATCATCTTATAGAGATTGCAAATTGCTTTTTACTTCATTATCTGAGAAGACTATAATTATCAAAATTGTTTTCCAGGGTAACTGTTATTATGTGGTTGGATTTTTGGCAGTTTTCTATTACTGTGGCATTAACAGGCTGAATCAGCAGCAGATGTGAACACACTTCAGTGACTTTCACAAACCCCAGTTTTCAGGGCTAGCTGTTTAATACACTGCTCAAAAGGATTCCAAATGTTTTGAATTTGGGACATTTTTCTGTGCTGAAGTGATTGATGAGACTAATTTTAAATCTCCAAGTTGTCATTCTGTGAGTGCTTAACAAGGACAAATTATTTTTGTCTAAGTTGGAAGAAGAGTGTCTAAAAAGCAGAAAAAAATAGTTAATAACAGACATGCCACAGCTGCTGTGTGGGTGTTGTAAGATGAGTAAGTATACAGAATGCAGGTGTATGCACTTGTTAAATAGCTTTCTTGGGTGGCTTTTTTTCTTGTTGTTGCTGTTAGTATATGACTACTGGTTTAACAGAAGAATGTTTTCCTTGCTGCACTTTCCTAATAAAGTTTCCAGTTTGGCCATAATTCTATAGAGAGAATGCAGAATGAAGAGCATTAAAATTATGTTGAGGACTTTGCCAATTTTGAAACAGATTTCTTTGGTTTCAGAGAATGGACAGTAAAAAAACCAAGCAACCCAATCCAAAATGACAGAAAAGCCTCAAACAGAACAAGAAGTTCTTTAAAAAAAAAAAGGGGGGGGAGGGGGCAGAAAGAATCCCCAAAGCCAGGAAATAAATATGGCTTCTTATAATGAGATAGCAGTTGTTTTTACTGATCTTTGCTTGGTGTGGTAAAAGCTTGAAGGGAAGGATTATTTAACTTGGCAGGAATTTGGTTGCCAAGGTGGTGCATGAGTGCATGTGCACAACCTTCTCCAGTCCATATCCCAAGCTGTGGAGTGAGCTCTCTGTGCAGCTGGGCTGTTTGGAGCCTCCAGACAGGCTGGGGGCTTGCAGGAGTCAGGGTGGCTGCTGTTCCCTTCGGGACCACTGTTCTTTCCTTCTCCGTTCGGTGACTCCTGTGCCAGCTGCTGTTCTTCCCATTTCTGTAATTGTTAAAAGGAGTGGTATTTCTTTTTTTTTTCACTCTTACCATTATTGACATCCTGAGAATGTCATGTGTGTTTAGCAAGCCTTCCCAAGATTGCTGCAGTCCCAAACACTTCCTGCTTCCTCCTGTTCCATTTCTTTCTCCCCCTGGCCTGATTGTGAGAACAAAAAGCAGAATGTGTGGCTGCACTGATACTTCCCTCTGCTCCCATATTTATTTGCTCCTTCCCATGTAGTTTCCCTTAGCTGTGAATGACATGAGCTGTTCCTGATAGCCTGTGTCCCTCGTGCTGGGTTCATGCAGTGCCTGTGTGCTGGGGCTCTGATCCCAGCTGCTGCTCTTCAGTCCCACAGCCAGCTGGACCAAGGCACATCCTTTACCTCTGCTCTTATTCTGGTTCTGCAACGTTAGCTCTGAGTGGGCCACAAACTTCAAATCCACTGCAGGGAGGATAGCTGTGAAACTCACTGTTGAAATATACACGTACACAACTCATCTCACATTCCTGCTGAAAGAAATTGATATTAGAAATGTTGGAACTTTTTCCCTGAGCAAGAATAATGTCTTCAGTACTGTGCAAAAATTGACTATTATAATGAAATACAAAAGATTTGTTCCCTTTCAGGTGGCAGTTACGCTTCTTAGTTTTGAAGATCAGGTCTCTGAAGAATTACACTTTTTAAAAAATTCTGTTCACTTTTCAGAAATGATGTTCTAATAATAATCTAAAAAGTAAATTGATTAGATAGTCATTGAGTGTGATTTATCATTTTAACAGTGAGGTATTATCTTATGAAAAAAGTTTTAATGCTACATTAATATATCACAAGAATGATCTAGAAGAAAGGAAACATTTCAGAAAGGTTATTTTCATGTTAAATAAACTTTCCAAGACAAAAGAACTCTCCTGCAGGTTTTATATAAATGGAATTCACACTCCCAAAACTATAAGATGATATGTCTCAGCAACCCAGGAAATTACAACACTCATCCAGAATTGTAAGTGAAAAGCACTATAGATCCTTGTAAGCCTTGGAATTTGTGAGTGTGCTGCAAACAAAAGACTTGATACTGTAACGAGAGGAAAGTAATTACATTTAAACTAATTGGGCAATACTTAGCTAGTCGATGAAAGAACTGTTTAAGTCAACTCTTAAAAGAGCAGATCCAGAGATGTGAAAGAAGTCTCTGTTGATGTTTATGCGGTGGTCTTTTATTCACATCTTTTGCAAAGGCTTATACAGTACTTCCCACTTGGCTTGAGGAGATTTCTCATATAGTCTGTGTTTAGTCAAATTGTAAGTGACACTGGAAAACTGTGGGATCATTGGTACCATGGGATTCATCTTTGAGGAGTGACTGCCTGGGAGAAGCTCTCAGTGGCACAAAGTCCTGATGCGTGAGCATCCAGCCCTTGCTGGGCACACACAGCTAAGTTGCTCGATGAAATATGAAAAAATAAGTATTTAAATCCTGCATAGGTCAAAATGGTTTCAGCTTGAGAAATTATTGGGTCACGGGAAATCTAGTGCTGCACACACTGATTTTCTTAGCCTCATTTTACTGATGGGGTTCTTACCAGATGGAATCTAAAATACAAGGTTGTTCTCTGAGAGTAGTTTCAGTGCTGGGTGCTGACCTCTGTGCCTATCTACCATATTTTTTCTTCTTTGACACACAGCTGGAGAGAAAAAAGGAGTCTGATGCAGAGGGAGGTGGGACAGAGAAACTGAAGTGTCTGTATTCCACAGCACTTGGGATGTTGGAATCCATTCCCCCCACCTTGTTAGGAGGGGCTGCTGTGCTCCCCTGTCAAATCACACGCCCTGAGAAGATCTCAGGCCTCCCAAGACATGTAATACCAAGGCCTGATGGCAATGGGTAGTGTTCTGCCATACCTGCTATTCCTTCTGCTTGCTGCCTTTAGGGAATCTCCTACCTCTTTCCTTCATTTAGCATTCCTGCTCCTCCTACTTTTCAGCCATATTTTCATCGTCCTTTTTCACTTATGTATATGTATTTCTCCCCTCCTTTTTTGCTTCCTCTAATGTGATTGGGATGCAGGGTCTGACAGTCAGCCTCTCGCTCTGAGGAGCATGTGGATAACCTGTGAGGGCTGGAGAAAATCCCTTATTTCTGTAGTGTCTGGTGAAAGTGAACAAGGCTGTGCTGTGTGATGTGCCCACATCAGTGTGGAGTCTTTTCTCACCTGAGCTCAGCAGGGAGAGCTGCTGTGCTCAAATGCTGCCCAGGGCTGCAGGAGTGAGCAGTACGGGGGCTGTTTGTAGGAAGCTGATGGAGCACACCAGAGCACTGGTTTTGCCAGAACACTGTGCAAGCATCAGGTGAGCTGTAAGAGATGTGCCTTCTGATGGTGAATGGGCTTTGTTGAGATGCTGACAGAAAAAAATAAGAGAGCCTTACAGACAGCAAACCATCAGGCCTCTGAAGGCGAACATGGCAATTACAGAGAATTGCTTTAATTCTGTACCATTTTGCTTTAATTCTGTGTGAAATAGCCAAGCTTTGCACTGAGTGACTAATTGGAAGAATAGTATGTGATTGCTTCAATATGATGTCTTATAATTAGTAGGGAGGAATCACTTACTTTCTTAAAGAAGAGTTTTAAAAACCAATTTAGAGAAAATTGCTTTTTCGCATTGAGTTTGTGGCAAGGAGTTAAAGTTAAAAAATGTTCTCAGTAGAACAAAAACAGGAAAGAGCTGGGTGGGGATACTGTTTCTGCTCCTTCACCTTGTGCACCCTGTCAGAGCAGTCCCCCTGGAGTGTGGTTCCTGAGTTTTCTTTCTCTGACCATTACTCTGTAGTGGTTACTACTTGATATTTATTACTGCTCTCGCAACTTTACATGGTATTAAAGGAAGCAAATCTTAATTCAGTTCTTAAAACCAAAAAAACCAAAATGCAAATAATGTATTTTCTCCAGAAAATACTGCTCAGACCATATTAACATGGGGAGGAAGCTTTTCTTAGCCTTTTAACTGAAAGTGCCTGAGCCCTTATTTTCTCTAAACAAAAAACCCCATCAAACAAGGAAAAATCAGCAGCCCTCTTCATGTATCTGATGTGAGAAGTTTAGCCCAACCTGTTCATTTGTCTAAGTTTTGTGGTGGAAAATGTTACACAAGCCAGTGCAAAGCAGCCAATTTTTTTTTCAGGCTTACTTTCTCACCTGCAATTTTTTCATTATTAGGTTTCTCCAACCTTAACTGGAATTCAAAGTTCTACATGAAGAGGGGGTGGAGGCGAGATCTTTCAAAATAATTCCATGTGAGATGATACTTAAAAACAAGCTTCCTGGTTTGTTTTTAGTATTACGTGTCTGCTGCAGGGATAAGGCTGAGTTCTGACCAATTTGAAGGACTTTCATATGATTCAGCCTCTGGTAGGGCATTCAGTTTAGAAAAATGGAAATTATGTATTGAAAGTTTTCTTTCTACCACAAAAAGTGTAATGAAATGCTTTATTTCAGACCAGTTTATATCTGCTGGATTTTTTTCATTGGACTTGAACACCTTGTTTCTTACCTATTTAGAGATCAAGAAAACAACATTTACCATCTTTACTACTATATGAAATAATGCACTATGAGGAGACCAGGAAGTCATGGAGTCAAACTATAAAAGTTGAGTCTTTTCAACAATAAAAGTTTGAAGCTGACATATAAATTAAGTTGGAGGTTTAAACCACTATAAACTGACAGTAGTCCCTTAAGGTAATAAATGTATAAAGCAATGCAGTCCCATACTGATCTCAGTCCTGGAGATGTTTGTAATGCCTTCAGCAAAACATAACCCACGTGGCTCCATGGATTTTTGAAATCACTTGTTAATATTATTATAATTAATTATGATAATTAATTGATGTTAATTGAGACTGTGGTGTGTGTTGCTGTGACTGTGGTGTGTGTTGGTGTGGTGACTGTGGTGACTGTGTTGTTTTGACAAAATTGTTTTTAATAAAAACATCTGTTACAGTGTCTGTTGTCTGGGAAAGAAAAAAGTCAGAAGTTTTTCCCCTTTGCTGATTTGCAACCTCAGGCTGATAAAAGGTACTTCTTCATTAGTGAAAAATTCGGATCTGTTTCATCCCTTAAAAATCCCTAGTTTGGTATTCACAAATTAACAACCATGTAGAACTCTTGAGTGGACATGTGAATTCGGGATCCAAAACTTTGAAATGTTTCTATAAAATGAATGTCATAGCGCAGTTTTTAGATATTGGTTACCATGTATCCCATTTTTGTAGCTACTGTGCTACACTGCATATTTTTATGGTATACTGGGTCACACTCTTGGGTTGTGAAGGTGATGCGAAATCCTCTGAAGCATCGAGAGGAACAGGAATGTGGGACATGGTCACTGTCAGTACTGTTGGTAGGGATGCAGCTTGAGAAAAACCCAACTGTGTAAACCTTTGCCCCTAAGATTTGCTTGCTGTGGATTTGTGTAGCATTTGCCTGCTGTGTACTATAAATAATCTCATCCGAGTACTGCCCTTTTCTCATGTTCTCAAAGCATTTACTATGTAAAATACAAGCTCATCCTTAGCTTGTTACATGTTTCTTTTATAAAACTCTTCTGGTGTTTATGCCTTTAGAATTTCGTTTAACATTGGTGAGAATTAAATGCTGTTCTGCATTGATGGGCCATCAGGGAAGATGAATAAAATTCCTCATCTAAGTAGAATCTATGTAAGGGTAATTTCTAATTTTAATAGGAATGTTAAAAGAAAGAAATCAAGCTCTGTATTTGCAGCATTTCTTGACAGATACTGATGCTGTAAATTATACAATTGTTCTTCCTCTGTATGGATTTTGTAGTACTCACAGCAATTTATAGGTCTAGAGTGCAGCTGCTGGAAGTCATTTATTCTCAGTTCTGTATTAAATCTATCACATATAATGCATTAACATTCAGTACAGAGCTCAAGGGCTTATAGCTGCTTCTTTTTCACTCTCAGTTTCTCTCCTGGAAGTGTTTGCAAGGTATGCAGAAAATAAAATTTAAAAACTTAAATTGATATACAAGAGAAAAAAAGAGGATTGTCCATGATAAATACTTGAAACCAGCTCATTTTGCAGTTTCAGCTGAGCAGTGAAAACAAACCCTCCTGTTAACATTGCTGAAATTGGTAATGCTAATAAGCTTGTTTTGATGGATTAGCACTTCAGGCCTGTTTGTTTGAGTGACGCTCTTTACACGCGTCAATTGGACGTGGCTTCAAGTTAGAGAAACTTAATATTCCCTGCAGTTTGATTTGGGTGCATCTTAGGCTGTCATTGATTTACTTGATTCAGCTTGTTTTAGTTGTGGATTTCTTTTAATTAGAAAAAAGGGAAGTACATTATTTTAAATATTTGGGAAGTATTTATAACTAGTGTTGAAAAGAGTTAAACTGTACCTGGAGTTTGACAGAAGAAAAGGGGCAAAGGCCATGAAGATCTGTTGAGTATATGATCTGTGAGGAAATAGCAGTAAGAATAGGCTGCCTGATACGAGTCCTGTACGTGTTTATTGTTGATGATTTCCCGTCTTTCATACTAAGAAAATAAATGTAGGAAAACTGAACTACGCTCTGCTCAGGATGAGGAGAAACTTGTACCTGGGGGAACTTGAGCTGATTTGTTGGAGAAGAGATCCTGAACTCTTGTGGCAGATGTAATATGTTTTGACATGATTACCTGTATGAAAAGAAGACTTTAACAAAACAGGCTAAATGCAAAAGATTTGTTTGTTGTCTCATAAGCTGTATCAGTGAAAGTACCTGTGGACCCTGTATGAGGTGATCTGCCAACATTAATAATTGTACTTAGCTTGCTTGTAAGTAGCCTAACAGCACTAAGGCAGAGAATGAAACAAGTTTGCAATCTAATAAACATCCCCAAATCCCTTCTCATTTTAAAACCTCAAAAAAGAAGCAACTAAAAATAATCATGTGGTTATTTTTATGAGAGTTTTTACAATTATGAGAGTTTAATAAAACTGTGGGGAAAAATAGTTGTGGATGAATGCCATTCTGCTGCATTTTTTCAGTGAGTCATCTTCCATTAGAAAAAATCCAGGCCAGAACATTTTCTGAGAACTTTAACAGCTTAGTTAAAGCTTTCAGATGTGATAAGACCTTCTGGAGGTTCCTAACTTCTGTGCCCTCTCCTTGATGAATGCTTTAGTTCTAGGCAAGCCCATTGGTGACAAATGTGACTGTAGCTGTACTAGGTGAAAACCTTTGTGAGCTAATATATTAATTCTTACAGGGAAAAAGTTGCTTTGCTACCTTTCCAAATCAGCTACTTCATCTAAGAGACTGAAAGTTAACAGCAGAGTATTGGAGTGCAGGGACCAGATCCTGAAATAGCAGGCGGAGAAGTGACAGCAACGATTGCCCCATCATAAATAATAGGGGCTAGAAGTTGCCAAAGCATGGGGGAGACAGAATATTGTGCAGCAGTTACAATCTGGTGCAACCAAATCATCAAAAGAAACTGCATCTTTCCTTATCTAAGCAGCGAATTCCTGGAAAACATTAGTAAATTGCAAGAGTGAGGGTATTAATCAGTCATGGTTTGTATAAGATAACTTTGCTGTTCTGTGTATTATGTATCATACATGTATGATTAATGTTAAATAGGTATTGATACAGAGAGAACGTTGTGAACCTCAGTCCTGTAAATCCATTTCCTGCTTGCTCTCAGTTGACTGAAGGATACAATTTTATAAAGACTGCTGAGTCATTTTAGAGAGAGAGGGTATTACTTGAAGCTTAGGCTTATGAGAACATTGACATAGATTTGTGCTGTAGCACTTAATATTTTGTGTATTCGCGCATATGATGCGAACAAACGCTGCCTATGGTTTTGGCTGTACAGAGTCTGTGTTTTGTGTGTGTGTATATGGTGTTTCTGTACTCTATACATGATGGAGTTTAGTGATACCATGAGACACTAAGAACTGCTGATGATTTCTCAACTCAGAAAAAATGAGTCTAGAGGCTGGATAAGGCTTCTTTAGTAGAAAGTTAGCTTGGAATTCCTCACAGTCAAACACATACTGTGATCATGCTTGGTAAGAATAGGCTCAGAACTCACTCTGAATGCATGTAAGAGAACCTTTGATGGTCAGTGCCAGACAGCTCTATCACCTAGCAGTGCTTCATTTGTGCTAACAAAGCCTTTATCCTGCCACGTGCTTTTCCCAATGTTTATTTGTGTCTGGTTTTTGTGTGGTTACAATCACTTGTGGACTTCATTGGTCCAAACACAGTTAAAAGCCTTATGTGGAGGTCATGCTGTTTGTAACTTGATAAATTCAGTGTTTTGTAGAGCGGACAAGGTCAGCTTTATTATGGAGTTGATAACAGGTGATCTCTGCTGACAGTAAATGCTTATCTGTTAGGAGAAAGGTCCTGTGGGGTGCGGAGAGGGCTGGCTGCTCCCTGAGGCAGGGCTTCCCTAGCTGGGCCTGCCAGCTCTGGTAGCCAGCAGTCCAGAGCCTTGGGAAAGTTTGTGGTGATGAGGCAGCTCAGAGGACAAGCTGTGAAGTCAGTCTGTGGATTGGGTGACGGGTAAGGGACAGCCCGGTGGTGTCTCAGAAGAGCTGTGGTGACAGGGCTGGACGGAGCTCAGGAGGTCAGACTGGCAGGGGCAGCTGTGGCTGAGTTGGAGACCAGCGCCCCTATGGCACGGCTTGGAGAGGGACTGAAGGTCCCAGGGTGTGTGGAACTGGGGCTGCAGGGCCTGGGGTAAGTGTGGGGGCAGCTCCCAGCTGAGGCTGGGCGGAGCCCGGAGGGCTGTAGGCTCTGACACCTGCATAAACAGCGTTCTCTTGGCACAACTGACACAGCTGAGGGACATCTGGCTGTCAGTGTCACCCCCAGATCTTTTTCACTTACTTTTGTCTGTGAGATACTTTCTTCCACTGAAAAGGACGACACAATACTTATGAAATATGTCATCTGGAGCCTTGCCCAGATGAACAGTGTATGAATGCACTTGGAAGAGTTTGAGCTTTATTATGGTCTTTGAATCACCAGCTACACACGATTTGGCAGTCATTTCTGACTGAAAGCTGAATGCTAAAGACCAGGTTTAAGCTGTGATAAAAATGAATGCTTTTGTCCCCTATTTCTATAGTAATATGAAATTGTGGGGGTTTGTATGGGGGTGTTTTTCCTGGATGCAGAACTTGGTTTGATAACATCTGTCTCTGCAGGGAGCAGGTTGGGGACTGCAGTGCACTTTGGAGCTGCAGCTGGTGCAAAATACAGCAGCATGATTTGTACCCACGGTGATCCCAGCCCCCATGAGCTCTGCTGGTTGGGAATGCTCGGTGAACAGGCGCTGCTTCCTGGTGTGTCGAGCTGTCAAACCTTAGATGTATTATGTGGGATAAAGAACAGGAATTTTTTTCCTCTTTTTTTTCCCCTCTTATTGAAGTAGTGCAATCAAAGCTTAACAATGAAGATAGTTTTTAAGTTTTTAAAAGTCTTCTTGTCCGTTCACCATGTTTAGCTGGAACAATCCACAGCTGGGAATCTGTGATTATCTATTCTTTTTCCATTCTTATCATGGACAACCAGATGTAAGGAAGACACAGAAGAATGTCCTGGTAGGGCTGGGACAGCAGCCTGGGGACATGTTACTATGCTGGGCCTCTTAGACCGGTAGTGCCTGGAGATGGGGTTGTCTTTACTCTCAGCTGGTCTCATATGACATACCTGATTTAGTAGTGATTTAGAAAAACACATGCCAGACCAGTGGTGTTGTCCACTAGTCTAAAAAGAAGTTGGAATAAGAGGGAAGTGGTAAACCATGAAGGAAAAAAAATATAGCTTAAAGGCAGTAAAGTAGCTGGGTGAACTGCAGATATTTGTAGAAATTCATTTCCTCCTTCAAAGAACTAGTTCATTATTCTGATAATCCACATATGCAAAGACTTGATAGTGAAATCGCTCCATTTTAGGGTTTTTTTTTTTTGTCTATTTATGAAGAAGGGCAGACTAAGATTATCAGCTGTTTCTTCCTTTCCACATGAAAAATCTCAAGGACTAAATTCTTCCTCAAGCTGGAAAGGAATAATGGTTCTATGGCTTCTTTTGGGGCTCTCCAAGCACACAGCTAAAGCACAAAGCAGTGATGAATTTCATGGGTCTGAGCATTATTTTTTTCATTTTAACACATTACTGAATAAAACTGGGGCTCTTTGTAGGAGAATTTAGCAATACCATGACTCTGAATCTCTCTACAGTATTGTGTGAAGCAAAAATGTTAACTTACTGAACCTTTTTGACTGTTTTCAGGTGTTGTGTTACTGAAAGCTGTTACTGGCTTTGTGCTGCTGGCTTACCAGTTTTTGATTTCTTGTGAACCCCTCAGTCCTGGTTAGACCGTACTGTTTGAGAGGGCAAAAGTAATTTTTAAGGGCTCTTGGGTTTGATTGTTTACATATGATGCAGCAAAGTAAGAAATGGTTAATAACAGAAGCCAGTTAGGCTGAAGTGTTGCATTGACTTCCCATTGTGTCTCTAGGTCTGTGGCTTCCTTGCAGCACAGGAGAAAAGAGGGCAGTCTGCTGTCTTGTAATAATTGCAGAGGAGTTAGATTCACTCATTAGAGCAAGTCTGGGTTTCAAAACCACTTATTTTCTGTAAAAGTCCAGTGCACTGGACAAATTGCAGATGCTTTACTGAGGTTGGATATGCAGTAGTATTTGGATTTCAACACACTGGGCAATGAAATCATTCTTGCGCAGTGGTGATTCATTTATATATTGGTTTATTAAAAATTTAAAAATACATTATGTGTTAATACACTCAAGAAAATAGAGTTTTCTGATTCAGATGATCAGTTGGTTAAACTATTGTTTATTCTTGCTTAAGACTACATTTCTTTCTCTCATTTTGTTTGCTTTTGTTTTGGTTTTTTTTTTTTTTTTTTTTTGTTACTCTATCCCTGAGATTTCCAAGTTAGCCTGAGGAGGTAAGATGCAATCTTATGTCCAATGCATATCCTGGAGTAAATGAGATTTTAAAAATACAAGACTGGTTCATTTAATATCAAATGCTCTCTTCTTCAGCCATAAACTTAGAAACTTGATGCAGTGAGAAGTGGATACGGTGATGCTTTTGTAAATAATGCATATAGAGCCTAATGCAATGCAAAGGAAAATAATTAGACTTCAGATTGCCTATGGGCAGGCTGTGAGAAGTTTTGTATGCATTTACTTGTTCATTCTTCATTGTGCCTCTTCTCATCATTTGAATCTGGTGCCACAGGCTCAGATGTGCTATTTTCCCTTCCTTTTTTATTTTCCCCCTGAATTTAACTGTCTCCATCGCCCAAGTAATTTCACAAGTATCTATTAGTTTTCTTTTCAAAGGGACAAGATATAGGAGAAGTATGGGAGAAAGTGTAAAATAAAACAGGATGAGACAGGAGGCTCCTTACAGCCGGGTACCGACTGCATGGCTGTTCCAAAGTCCACAACTTCCAGCTGTCCAAATCCCAGTGTCCATGACTGATTCCTAGAACCAGTTAAATTGGACTTGGTGGTTCTGTCAAGCTGGCTGTCCCTGGTTTCTGATGGTGGGAGGCTGTAGGGTCTTGAGGAGATCTGGGTGGAGAAGGGAGGGACAGGTGTGGTGAGATGGCTGAGTGCTTTGTGTGTACACAGCAGGGACACAGGGAAGACAGGAGGTGGCACCTCGAGATGGCTTCTCTCAAGCATGTTTTTCATTTCCACAGCCTCCCTGCTTCCCATTTCCCAGGAGTGCAGGATCTCATCCCTGACCTGCTGTTCATTTCTGTGACATGCTCGAGACAGAGGCTGGTGGGGCAGGGAAGCAGACACAAGAAATGTGTTCAGATGCAACAATTGTGGAATGCCTTGTTTAACTCTGTGTGCACCTCTGTCCTTCTCATTTCTTATGAAGAAAGACAGCTGATTTCCAGGGCAGTTTTCTCAGAGGAAAACTGTTTAAAAACAAAGAAAACACAGACAGTTCACGGTGCTGGTTATACGACACAATAAAAATTGTGGTTGTTTTACACACAGTTTGTTCATTTCTCATGAGATAATGATGATTCAATTGTAAGTATCGTTACAGTCCATTTTCACAAACTTTGATGAATTTAACTTGATATTTCCTTAAGCAGAGTAGAGAGCTAGAAAAGAAGAAGTGTTTATACATTCCTTGTCAGTTCTGGAGTGCTTTTGGAAATAAACAGCATGTTCTTTTGCTGACAGGATTTGAAATCTAGCAATCAACGAGATGAAATTGCTGCAGCACGTGCATCCCTGAAGGAAAATTCTGCTTTCCTACATTCAATATGTTCAGCTTGTTTGGAACATTCAGATGTTGCATCCCTTACAGCCAGCAAGGATTCAATTTGCAATGAAATACAGAATGCTCTCAATGTAATTTCTAATGCTTCCCAAGGAGTTGGAAATAAAATGGAACAACCTACATCTCGCGCAGCTACTCTTGGAAGTGCACTTGATGAGCTTGAGGTACGTAAACATGTGAGATGACAATGTTTTTGAAAAAAAGATTTTTTAATTTTAATAACTATTGGTATCATAAATGAGCCTAAAGGCATTATAGAATGTTTCTCTGCTTAGTCCTAGTCTAAATAGCATCCCTTGAAATTATTTCATTGGGAGGGATCACTTTCTTCAGATGAGTTTGGAATTAAGTCTTGATGTGTGTTCAATATTTGGCTCCCTTCGAACAGCAGGGTGGAGTTGGTTCCAGTTGTGTCCCTAACGCCGGAGTCATGTCCTGCACTAAGTGGGCAGAACCCAGGAGTTCAGTTTGCTAATCAGGGATCTCAGCTGACACTGCCTGCTGCTGCCTGGGCTGCATTTGAACTGCTGCCATGCAAGCTGGAGTCCTTTTCTCCAGACAGTGCCATTGGGATCATTCTGTCATTTATATAATTGAGCTATTCCAACACCTCCTTATGTTTGCTGCTTATCATTAAATAAAGTGACGTGGCCAATACGCTTTTACCACTTCTGCATTTCTGCTTCCATTATTGAAGCAAATACTTGGAGGAAGGCAGCACTTCCTCTATTCCTCACCTCATTCTAAGCTTTTCTATGGAGTTTTCCCTTTTTCTCGTGGCTGTTCTGGCTCTTACTGGTGTTATTTTCAATTCTCCTGCCAAAAATGGTAAAACATTCCTTGTAGGTGAGGTTACAGATCGTGATCCTCTTGTGGTGTAGCTGATGTAGGCCCAGATCAATAAAAAGAATGAGTGTTTCTAAATACATTTGCAAATACAGGTGTTTTTTTATTAGAAATGCTTGGACTTGCAGATCTCAGCATCCCAGTGGCAAGATTGTGATATATTTTCAGAAGAATTGGTGTTACGGCTAGTGGTAGTAGATTTTTGTCTAAAATTTTCAATGGATGATTAAAGAAATATGTTGAAATTTGACATAAATTTTGTAGTGGCAGTTTATTGATGAAAACAGACCTTTCAGTCATGCTCAAAGTTGAATCAGACAGGTTTTTTCCCCCTGAGAGGAACAGACTACGATTGCACATTTCATGTCATCCATCCTTGCTTCTCACAAGGGGTTTTAATATTAGTTTCTAATCTATTTTCCTAACAAATAGAAGGAAAAGCAAACATTTAGGATTGACAGTGTAACTGTGAATGACAAATTATATACCTTATACAAGACCCAGTATTTACCTACATTACTTTCAAATTAAAAAAAAATAAAATAAAATTGAAGCGGCTGCATTTTTTGACTGCAGAGGAATTAATCTTGACTGTATGTAAGCAGCACCATGTAAATGATTGTAAAAATGTAGTAACACTTACTGTTGTTCTAAAAATTGCGATTTGTGATAATCACAAAATGGAAAAAAAGTTGTATTTTGGATTGAATTTGTTTTTACTTGGAAACATAAGAACATGGAAGTCTAACTGTTGTAAAAAGCTATTTGTTTATCAAGTTGTAAATATATTTTTACTTAGGTAGCACAAATGGGAATTAAAGCTGTGTGAGTTAGATAAAGCACAATTTATAGTGCATTTAACTTCTTAAAATGATTTTATGAATTAGATGGTTGCACTTTCCTTGCGTTATAGAAAGTTCTAATGGCTAAGGACCTGAAATAACCTTTGCTCTGTCTTCTTGTTGCAAATACAGTGCCATGAAATAGATTGATGTAGTAAATAGTCTGGTGGGAACAAATCTCATTAAATGTTTATAGTGTGGAAATGTATCTCGGAGCTTACCCAACAATCTAGTATCTAGATGTTTTGCAATATCATTCTTCCTTTGCCAGTGCTGGCACTGTGAAAGTTATTAAAGATTTATAGGTGAGGAAGCCACCAGTAAAATTAAAGCAGGTAACTCTTAAATCAGTAGATTCGCAACAATTCCTCTTAAAGGCTCCCTATAACTACCATGTCATTTGTAAATAAACACAAAATTGGAACTTTAAAATTTAATTGAATATTAAGACGTGTGAAAAGAGAGTGTGGGTGCAGGCTATCTAATGCCTTTCACTGATCTTTCATCTTCTGACTGTAAAGAGATTTCTCACAAAATGATGCAGGTCCTACATGCCCGACTCAGTGTCACTGTGAGTGACCGTGGCCATCCAGCTGAGCAATTCCATGTGTGATGTCTAAAGGCTGTAAGTCAATGCAGAACTTCAGGGGATACAACCAGCTTGCCGCATACCCAGGGTGCCTCTGTTTTTCACGGATCAGGAGACCAGTGAGGGAGACAACAGGGATCTGATCACTCCTCTTAAATGCTCCCTTAGGCTTGAGTCCCTAAGCTACTTAAGAGTAGCTGACCCTGCTTAGCCTGTTAAATCAAAACCACCAGAGAATGCTTGTGTATCTGGTGTCTTCTCATGGAGTCTTTTCTGCGTAAATGTACTGATCATAAATAATTGATGAAATTATTTGAAGAAACCACCTCTGGGTGGGATGTAGCAGGTGAACAGGTAGAGTACAGGTTTAGTGATCAGGACCATAATGACACTGTTTCAGATGTTCAGTTACATTAAAAATTACTGGTTTGAATTTCTGTAAAGCCTGAAGCTCAAATATACTTACTCTAACATTTCATGAAAATACCATGTTCTCCTTTTCTTTCTCTTCAGAATATTTGCTTGCCACAAAAATGTAATTAATTTTATCAAGCCAAAAGCACTATTTGCATTTGTTTACCCTCCTTTTGAAAAGCAAAAGGACACTTTTATCTAGGCCCTTTCAAAAAAGAATTGTTAAACAAAAGCTGCAGTTTTTGTCTTTGCCCATATTCAACCTGTTAAAAGTGGCAGCAGTGACTTTCTGCCACAGTGTGGGATTGCATTATACTAAAAATCAGCAAAATTACTCTGTTCATGTAGTCTGATTAAACTTCCTCAGCTGTGAGCTTGCACTGCTGGCTCTGAGTGAAATTCAGAGGTTCTCCTGATCTCTGAAAAACTGAAGTTTGGAGGCACTGAACCCCTCTTTCAAGCAAAACTGAGACTCTGGTCTGAGGGTTTGATTGCATGGATAATGTGCTTAGAACTAGTGAGGTATGAATGGCAGAGAGAACCTGGGTTTGTCTGCAAGTGACCTTGATGCATAGGCCCCCTAGGGAGAATGGAATCTGCCATGATCAAAAGCATTTTGGATGCTTCCAGTGGAAAGGGCTAGGAGCACATCTGGGAGACATAAATATCACTGTTGTTCCGGTAAGTAAAAAATAAAGCAGCAACTTAATTGGACTGACTTTTTGTACCTGAACTCCTCATCTTTTCCAGAATTTAATTGTGCTGGATCCTCTTGTAGTGAACAAAGAGAAGCTCAGGCCCTCCCTGGAGAAGCGGCTGGAAGCCATAATCAGCGGGGCAGCACTACTGGCTGACTCCTCGTGCACGCGGGACGCGCACCGCGAGCGCATCATTGCCGAGTGCAATGCCATCCGCCAGGCCCTGCAGGACCTGCTGGCCGAGTACCTCCGCAACGTGAGTAACCACCCCAGCCTGGTCTTTGGCTAGGGAAGGTCAGAATTTAACCTAGAATTAGTGGCAATTCCAGTTTAACCTATGTTTCTCAACAAGCTCTTTAAAAGGCTGAAAGGGATGTTCTACAGAAATTGAAGCAAAACCTAAATACAGATCCCCAGAATGAGTAGGAATTGTGTTATATAATGGGTATAAAGTCTGTGGAAAGTGCCATACCACAAATAAAATGTACATGTTTAGGTTATTTTATGCTTATTGTGAACTGTCACTGGTTCAGAACAGACATAATCCTTCATGTGCCAGCAACAAGAATTTCTTCGTCATCTAGACCAGAGTTCGAAAATGTAATCTCTGTTCCTGTAGAATGCAAAGATTTAAGTAATTATTTCTTAAAAGGTAAGTAGTCTCTTAATATTGTTTTCAAGTAGGGGGTTCATACCAGAAGAGGAGGAGAGCACCAATCTACAAGTGTAAGAATGACTAAATTGCAATATTGGGATGATGGGAGTGTTGGGTAAATCCAGAAATCTGGTTGTCTGACATGCTTGTAGGGTAATTCAGCTGGGAATTTTTTGAAAAGGAATACAGTGTGTATTTTAAAAGTGATTTTTCCTTTAGGTTTGAAAAACGGATTTGACACTTGTTATTTCTGGCAGGTAAATGTTGAAACAGTAGAGACTCAATGCTGTTAATATGGGTACACAATGTTAATCTCATCCTTTTCATCTGTAAACAGTTTCTGTAGGCATAATGTTCTTTTCTAAAGATACCTCAGGATGATTCATCAAGCACATTGAGAGAACAATTGTGTGATACAGATATTTGTTCCCTTTTTGGAAAGATGAAATTCCTTTCTGTTCTGTTAGTCATAGCAGCTAACCCAGTCTAAAGCTGTTCTAATTCAGACTGTTTGCTTAGGGACTCTATTGTCATTAGGGTAAGGTAGTGTAGGGACTAAGGTGTAATCTATGCATATCAGGTGTTTTTTTCATCTCACAGATACTGTACTTTCTGATGTTTCACTTTATTTATTGGGGAGCAGGTGGAATTTACAGATGCTTTGTTGAACTCAAGTTGCCCTTTCAGTCCCAAAACCAGAGAAAGGTGCAATAATATTTTTACTTCTCTGTGTAGCTCAGGCCTGAAATTACAAGATTGTAAGTGAAATGGTCTTAAATTCTTAGAGTTTTGAAACAAAATTGTGATGATCTTTTCTATTTCAGAAATAATCATGGTTTTAGGGATGCATAATGTACAATGGGGGAAAAGAGTAATGTATAACCCACCCCACTGACTTGAGAAAGTCAGAAAGCAGCTATTGAAATATGACGGTAAGGAGAAATGTCATATAATTTGCTGCAGAACACAGTGACTGCACAAAGTGGCAAAGACAGGGAAGGAGCAAGGAAAAAAATACAAAAGATTTGAAGATGTGATGTTACATAACAGGAGTGAATGAAAGGTTTTTAGTTTCTTTTCGAGCTCTGGATCTGCTTATATAATTATAATTATTACTGAATGGAAAAACTCACTGAGAACAGTTTATGGTGGTTGCTGAGACTGCATTAAATAAGTTTTTCGGTGAGAAGATTATCAGATGTCAGTTACTTTATTTCACAGCTCTAACTCACTGAAGAAGAGATGATAGATCCAGGAAACAGTGCTGATTTATCAGTGTCTTTTTGGCTCTTCTGTTAATAGTTTCTGTAAGCCAGGACTGGGAATTGAATGAGCTGTAACAATGATGACAGCCATTTGTTAGCACAGTACAATTTAAGGGTTGTGATTCCCCTCCTCTCCTTGGGAATGCTGTTGTACTCTCCAGGCAAGTGCTCTGTCTGTGGAATACTTCCTAAAACTAGGCCTCAGTGCTTGAACTGTGTAGGAACTTAGGATTTAGCCCTAACATTTGGAACAGTATAAGAAGTATAGCTTTTGTGTTTCCTAATTTTTTTTTATTTTCTTCAATTATTTAAATATTTAAATTATTTAAATGTCTAATAAGCCTCAACGACATTAAAAGAAATTAAGAGCTTGTTGGTGTCAGTGATAATTTTTTTAAAATCTTTTTTTAAAGAGTTTTTAATGCAAGCTGGGAGGAGCATATTTGCAGAAGATATTTGCTTTTTGTGTGTGTGTTTTTCACAGAGGCTTTATCAGTGAATGATACAATGGAGAGTGATGCAAAATGCTCTCCACAAGAACCTCTAAGTTTTTCTGTTCACAGAGTAAATCAGACACCTAGTAAATTGCAAATACATTTATAGTTCCTCTGAAAGGCAGCAGTTTTTCTTCTGAATTGTTTCAAAAATTCTTCAGAGTTATTTGTGTCCTGTTGCTATACTTTCTGAATTTTACTTGTAGGTATACATTGTTAGGGGATATATTTGCATTTTAGGACATACAGCAACAGGAATTACTACTGTGGATTTGGATAGCATATTAATGTCGGAATCATACTCTAGTGTGGATAATAATGTATTAATGTATCCATGGGAGTAATAATTTTGTTGTAGTAATAAGCACTTGATTTTCGTAACGAAAAGCTCTTGTCTCATGTCTTCATCCTTTACAATGAAAAGTTATTGAAATCAGTGGAGTATAGCAACACTAACTCCATGTTTCTTGAGTTCTGCTTTTACTCAGTCACAATAAGGACATTCTCTTCCCTGGGGGGGTCAAAAGGGATAATGGAGTTGTGATTGAGTGTGAGTGGAAGTCGCTGTTGTGAACAGCACTAAGCGATTGCAGGTGCTGCTGTCTCTGCCTTCATTAAATAGAGGTGGGCCTGAACAATTATTCTGCTTCCTCCTGTGGGTTTCAGTAAAAGATCATTCCTATGTTGTTAGGGATGATAAAGAAAGGTCAGATACACTGATAATATGAGAACTGCTTTCTTGAATTGAAATCTCCTTACTTTTGGAATGTTGTTTCATTATATTTGGGCTTCATTAACTTTAATTCATTAGTTTCTCAGCTTATTATGTCTATAGGTTTGAGTTATGTATGTGTGTGTATATATTTACACACAGTGTATACTGAGTGTGTATACTCAGTGTATTTTTCTGATCAGTTCTGATTTCACTTTTTTGTTGTGTATTCCAAAAATTTGTTTCTTAACTGGGTTTTTATGTTAGGATTACATAAATGTTTGGGTCAGACAGTGGTAATTTAGTCTGGGTGTGCCTGTGGCTCTTGTGCCACAGGTGGTGGCAGCTGCTGTGTCCTGCTGTCCCACAGCTGTGCCGTGCGTGTGGCAGGGAGCATAGCCAAACCCATCCTCCTCACATCAGCAGTGCTTCCATTTAAAAATGTGAGGAGAATAATTAGACATTTTACCTTGAGGCGGATCAGGAAATGAACTGAAGTTGACCACGTTGTACATATTTATATTACTGCTAATCAAGCCCTGGCCATCCATGTAGCCTCAGAGCAGGGAAGCTGAGGCTGACCAGAAATGTCATCTGCTCTGTGGCAGACAGCATGGGACTGCTCAGGAATGAAGCTGCAGTGGAGGTGAAGCTCAGGAATGCTGCAGGGGAGGTGAAGTAGCTGGTGGCAGGTAGGGAAAGCATCTGTATTGCATGTGGGGTGTACCTGGACCTTGCTGGGAATGCAGCTCCTGGGGCTTTATGAGACTGGGCTCCCTCAAGGCTCTCTGAAGCCTGGTGCTTCATGACAGGCTTGTGTCCACAACTTTTGGTACCAGACATGTTTGGATCTGAGCATGTCAGCCAAAGAGCTGTGAGTATGAGACTAGGAGCTAGGATCCTGAAAGCAGAGGGATAACTGGGACAGGGAAGGAGCTGGACTGTCCTGAGCCCTCTAAGGAAACAGTGGGCAGTGCAGAGCCTTCTGAAGCCATGGGGGAGATCCAGCTGTGGGAGAGGGGACACAGTGGATAGCTGGGGCTTGTGCTGTTGTGTTTTTCTAGATTTCAGACACTTAATTGTTCACTTACTGGAACCTGAGCATTTGAAATTCAAAACCAGAAGATGGGTGGAAACCCAGGAGTCTTTATTTATTGGTAGTGTAGTTCTGGGCCTTGCTCTTTGTCTCAGCTCTTAAATTTGATTGCTGTGGAGTGCGAAAGCCTTGCTCTACCTCTATATTGAGTACTCTTCAACAATAGCTTAAGGCCTGACCCACTGTCTAGATGTGCAGACTGTGATTGATAGTGTTTTTTGGTGCTATTTTATTGCCATTCTTATTCTTTGAGAGTGGAAGGACATCCTGATACCTCAAACATATTGATAGCTCAAACTTCATGTTACTTGTACTTCATGGTTTCCTGATGATGACTTTGAACACTTCCCTGGGTTGCCGGTGACACCTGAGGAGGTAAAAATAGGGGACTGTTTGACTTGTCCTTTGTGGTTACTCCTGCTTTCTTTCACAAATGTGTAACTTGCTAAGTTCTCTGTAGTTGCTCTCTGGTTGAAGAACTCAAGCCCAAACAAGGAGTTTGAAGAACTCCTTGTTAAAATCTTCAAGAACAGAATAGCTGTTGGTTATTCATGCAAGGGTTTGAAATACCTGCCTTCCTGAAATCCTTTATTTAGATCCTTTTCTATTTCTGTGAAGGGGCATGAACAAATGAAAAAAACACTTGTATTTGTGTCTTTTTACAAAAAGACTGGATTTGAATGCTCTTACTTTACTGTCCTCTTCATATTCAGACATCTTAAGAAAACCTGTGTTGCAGAGAAGTTTGGAATTGAGGTATGTCAAAATGTAAACCAGAAGAATTTCGATGTGTGGGTGGAAAGTGTCACTCAGTTCTTTTCTTATTCATGTTGTTTTTATTTTTTATGACTTTATTGAGTACTATGTTTTTCAAGAAAGGATTTATTCCAGTAAAATTGGTATGCCCATATGGCATATTATGCTGGCATTTATGCAAGAAAATATATACGTTTCATGATGCTGTTGTTCACATTGCCTGGGTAGTTGATTGAGTTGACTTTGAACGCTCCTACAGAGGTATTGCTTCCATTTTGTGTGTGGTATGTGTAATTGAAAATTATTTTTCGAAATGTTAACTTACAGCAGACATTTTGTTTTGTAGGGAAATTAGATATGAATTGTTAAGGAGGAGGATCTTAAGTGTGTTTAAAAGACAGAAACAGTCTAGTGAATTCCTCAAATAAATTTACAGCTGAAAAATAAGCTGCAGTTAAATGTACCTGATTATGGATGTTCTTACAGACTTTGCAGTAATCTGGGATCTGTGCACGTGAGCTGGAGAAGGATAATGAAAGCTTTTCTCTCCTTAAGCCCTGGTTTCCATTGAATGGGTCTGAGCCGAGCTATTTCAGGATTAATCGGATCTGAACTTGAGGCTTGCACTGGAGTAATGCGGCGTGAGGAGCGACTCGTGGCTCTGTGGAGGATGATTCACTACCAGAGTCAGTAATTTGTATTTAGTGTACCTGACAGCACTGGAACTATATTGGGTTGCTGAAGACTAATTTTATATCAAGAACCCTTCAATAAAGCAGCATTTGCTTTCCCCAAAATGAAGTAAATCCTTGATTACGGTGATAAACAAGCATTAAAAATAAATAATCAAGTATGTACCTCTACATATACCTAGTATTTAGTTTACAAGAATTTTCATGGTTTTAGAGTTTGAGTTTATTGAGAATGTTTTGATTATGTAAGGTTTTTCTCAACCGCTTTCCTGTTTTCTGGAGGATGTTAGACTGGTCATTTTTTTGAAATGTCAGGATGCCATTTCTGGGAACACTGCTGAAGTCTTCTGTTCCAGATGCATTTGTCTTGGATTTTGTCCTCTGGTATAATGCAGCTGATTTTTGTTGTCCAAATATATTTCTAAAGTGTATTTGGTTTCAGGTTAAAAGTTACTTTTTGTTTATGTAGCAGTTCTAGTTAAAAAGATCAATCATAATTGATAGTTCAGGGAACTCTTCATAGAATGTTGGTATTGTAGACAAATGAAGACCAAATATAGCTTTTAAAAGAAACAATTTTTCTAAACACATCCAAAATGCTTTAAGTTCATTTCCCTCTTACTTAGAACTTAGGTTTTTTTAACCTACATAACCCCAAATCTCTCTGTGCATTCTTTAAACATGAGTTCAGTGTGGTAGCACACTCTGTGTTGTTTAACTCTGCTTTGGTTTGGCAGGGCCCATCCAAAACCCAAACCAACCTGGCTGGAGCCAATTGTGCTTTGAGCAGTGGCTTGGACTGGATAATGTCCAGACATTGCTGCTGTCTTCAATATGTGGAGTCCAGTGCTAAACATTTGAATAAATTCCAGTGTTTGTGCAACATCCTGCATGACCCTGCCAGCTCCTTTTAATATACAGTAAATCCCATTATTTACTAATGGAAGATTAAAATACATTCAGGCAATGAAGCCAGGATAAGAAATTATATAAAGTAGTAAAGGGAAAGTTTCTTTCATTTTTCAGTAATTTCTGGTAGTCTTTAGGTGGTGAAAGAAGAGTAGTTACTGTGTTCAATTCTGTGTTAATGAATCCTCTGTATAAAGAAATAGCTTAAACATGTCATTTGGGAAGTGGTTGATGAAAAGCTGTCCCTAAGAATTTCATCACCTGACTGTTACGGTCTACTGCATGGCTAAAACCAAATGCTTTTTGCTGTAGTTGCTTGGATTTAGGATACTTGTATGCCAGCAGCCTATAAAATGCTACGGTTCCTAATTTATAGAACCAGAAGTGGCTTCTCTTTGATAGAAATGGAGATATCTGCGTAGTTGTCAGCTGACTTTTGGACTTCATTTGTTGGCTAACTTCTCTTGATCTTTTTTTAAGAAGAATGACCAATGGAGTTTTACGTGAAATAGCTTATGGTCACTTCTGATGAAATCAGTACTGCCTCATATTGCAGAAAAATTGCAATTCTTGGTCTTAATTGCTCAGCCAGATCTTGAAACAGTGACTTAAAGGAGATTGGGAACTTGACGATCTAAATCCTAATTCCGCATTTCCATGTTCTTTCTGAAAAGAAAC
Source organism: Dasyornis broadbenti (assembly GCA_013397935.1). Classification (NCBI taxonomy): domain Eukaryota; kingdom Metazoa; phylum Chordata; class Aves; order Passeriformes; family Dasyornithidae; genus Dasyornis; species Dasyornis broadbenti. The sequence goes on along the minus strand of VZRN01000794.1, from coordinate 774,454 downwards.
CAAAACAATGCTTAAAAAACAAAACTATATTTTTTCTTTGGTCATAAACAGCATTTATTGGCTTTCAGTGGATTAATTTCCAGTCATTGTTTGTTGTTCCTGTCGGATGTGCTACTCTTCTTTCTTTATTTAAGTAAAACAAAAAGGAAGAATATCATTTGGTATAATTGCATTTGTGACCAATGCGTATGATCAGAAGGCTGGCAAAGTAAACAGTTGAACCATCCTCCCCCATCATATTAATAAAAAAGATGTGCTTTAGTTCTTTCCAGATCAGCTTTTCTCTAGAACTGCTTCTCATGGTTTTCTAAGCCTGTGTTGCCAATTGGCACATTTTCTTCCTCTTTGGCTATGCAAAGAAAATAAATGTCTTAAATCAGACAGCTGCAGTGCTTAGTAGAATACATTAAATAAATTATTCTAATTGCTATATTTACTGGAAAATCCTTGCTATCTTAGGTTATTCTAATTGTCTTTAATCATTGTTTCATTATCAGTAGCAAAAAATAAAGAAAATTTTTACAAAGATGCAAAGAAATGATAATTCTGCTACTTGACTAGGGGCTGTACTCAGGAATAATCTAGGATTATCTTTTCTATCAAGTAGCAATGATTCTAATTTTTTCTAAACCCTAATATGGTATAGGAGGAATTATCAGTCTGTAAAAGAAGAGAAGTGGTAGAGGAATCCCTCCTTTCGTTTTCTTGAATGTATTTAGCTCTTTGCAGGAGAAATGGAGAATAATAATGAAATTTTATTCCATGTAAATAAGAGAAAATAAGAAATAAAATAATTACATGCACCCTGGATTCTGTTAATGGAAAATAAGACTGGAGCCCAAGGTAAATCTCTTCTCTGGGAACTTGATTAGTGCTTCTTTTCTGTTTAGTACAGCAAAAGAGCACTGTGTTATTAATGTGGCCTTTCTCACTGTGCACGTGCAGACATGGACAGTGTACACACCAGAGAGCACATGCACATCAGCCAGAACCATTCTGGTTCCACATTTCATATTTTCAGTCTACTGTTTGCAGTAGAAGTGAAACAAAGGAAAACTTTGCAAAGTTCCAGTAGAAAGTGTGAACTAAAGGAGTCCAAACAATGACTGGTAAAGGAAACATGAAATGCTATGTGGCAGTTGTAGCTGTTTGCTGAGGAGGTTAGGTCATAATGGCTTTTGTGATGTGTCCTACAGTTGGCAAGGAAACTGAGTTTTTATTGCTTAGCTTTGGAGTAATCAGAAAAACTTCTTTCTAATTTGAAAAATGAGGCCTAATAATACTCTGGGTTCTGTCAGCCACCTTCTGTGTTCAGTTGTGCGCACATTAAAGCAAGATTTTGAAATGCACTGAGATGCCGTAGGTGATGCTGACAGATATTGCCAGGGCTGTTATCAGCTGCTTACCTGTTCTCTCCTGAGCAGCTGTGGAGCAGCTGACCAGATTGTTGAGATGAAGCATTATCCTGGATCCCAGTGGGGAGCCAGAGTGCTGTTGCATATGAGTGAGCATGCAAAATCAGAATAAACCCCGGGTAGGGCTGCCAGGTCCTGAGGCTGTTTGGCTGCTTGTTCATTGTGATCCTCAGAACACCTGCCTCTCTCAGCTGTAAGAATGGGATTTTTGTAGAGCAATGCTGTTCAGGGACTGGTACCTCCAAGTTCTTCCGAGGAAGACTGGGAACAGCAGATCTGAAACTTTCAGAGTTTGGTCCCAAGGCCATCTTACAGAGCTGGCAGGGCATATGCCTGTGTTTTGTCAGAAGATCTGTTGTGCTTTCTCTATTTCCGTGGAAGATTCTGCTTTTGATAAACTGGCAAAATTTAATAGAAGGAAGATTCCCCTGGAGGATCTCCAGCTCTATTCCTGGTTTCTGATGTTGTGCTTCAATTCTTGCTCTGTTTGTTTTCCAGTTAGTCTGCAGCATTGTCAACGCCATTTTAAATGTCTGATGGAATTATAAGCGATAGGAAGTCCTCTTCTCATTTCGTGTCTGGGCAAAATGTGATGTTTGGCAAAGGTCAGAATTAAAGTTACTTGCTTAGCATTGATTTAGATGCAGATCTAGTAAAGTGCTATCACAGACTTAAATAGCTATTACAACTTAAGTAAAATAGGGAGGCTGAAAAAATGATCAGAAGGAGTGGATTTAGATTTTTTGTTTTGACCATTAGTTAAGGATGGAAGTTTTAATTTGTTTGTCCTCTAGCTTATTCTTGTAGTGAAGAGTCTGTGTGTATCTGTGATACAGATCCATAGGCCAGCCTGTAAATCTGGAATCATCCATTGCTTGCAAACAGCTGGAATGTGACATTGTCCTCATATTCCTTGTGCCTGAGCAAGTAAATGAGGTGGAGTAAATGAGCAGTGTCCTGGGATTGCTCTGTAACACGGTGCTCCTGTGGGAGTCCTGGGGAATCACTTGCTGTCTGGCTGGGAGCATCATGCCTTTCCTCAGTCCTCTGGGGCCTGGCTGCTGGAGAGACAGATTTTTTTTTTTTTTTTTAACATGGTTTCTAGGCCAGAATGGCTCTTTGCTCCTTTGCCCAAGTCACAGACATCGTGTGGCAAAAGTGATGCAGCAAGGCACTGTCTGATCAATAGTCTCTTCAACACCAAAGGCTTCTCTGCTCACTTAGAAGAAAGAAGTCACTTGCAAATTTATTAGTGAAGAAAAGGGTGGAAATCTGAGCATTGGAAGTAATTTAGAAGGAGATAATAGGAGGAAAAGTAAAGACCTTTCTAAATGGGGGACAGGAACTCAAAAATGCTCTGTCTTTCCTACCTGCTTCAAGCTTCATGTAAATAGTTAGCTGGGAAAAATTAATGCAGGCAATAAGGCAAAGTGAATATATGCCAGAAAGAGTTCAGGAATATTTAAGAAAGGAGTTTGTCAGCCCTTGGCCTTGACTGTAAAAATCTGTGAGGAATGAGTATTTCCAGGTAACAGAAAAGCTAAATTTACCTTAACAGATAAATTCCTTTATCTAGGGAATTTATAGGTCAGTCCCTCTAACTCGAATACCTGTGAAGAGGCTGTAGGAAGTCCTTATAAATTAATTTCCTAAAACTGCTCAGGATAAGAAGGTGGTGCTGTATTTTCAAAATACGTTTTGTCAAATACATGTAGGTCTTTGACGGAATAGCTGGCTGGGGATTAAAAGGGAAGTTGTAACCTGATGTAATGTTGCACACAGCGCTGCACACTGAGAGGATGTTTTCATAAGCAAACTTGAAAAGCTCAGTTGTTGTATAATGAGGGGAAATATAGGGCACTGAAAAACAACATTGCCAGTGAATTCGTATTTCATCTATTGCAGGTCAGTTTGGGATAGCTTAATAAAGTGTGATTCTGCAAGGACTGGCCTGGGACCCACGTGTATGGTGTATTTTCTTTAGCAATAAATGAAATCTAAACAAATGGCTTAGGGAATGAAGAGTGGAAATACTGAGAGTTTGAATGATGCTACCCTTGTGCAACTTCAAAGGATTTTATAGGTCAATAAAAACTTTCCCCTCTCTGTTTTTTTTTTTTTTTTTTTAGCTTGGAGACCTGGTCTGAAATCTGCAGTTTGAAATGATAAGTGCAAACAATTACCCTTGGGAAGAAGTTCCCTATATACATAGAAATGCAGGATTTGTGGCTTAGCAGTGGTACTGCCCTACAGCTCCCGATGCCATATGAAAATCGGAGATGAAATTAGCTGTCAGTAGGGCTCAGCTCAGTAGGAAATTTTGGGCATCACAGCTTAAGAATAACAAGGACTGATAAGAGGAACAAAATGAAGCAAGGATTTTAGAACTTGTATAAAGTAGGAGGCAGCTGGCTTAACTGAGTCTGTGTAACAGAAAGGAAGAGGTGAAGAGGAACATGCTGATATTTTCAGATCTGGAAGAGTTTTGCATAAGGTATAAGTTGTCAAGTTATCCTGCGTATCTGTTCAGAGAAAGATAAAAGTAATTGGCAAAAGGCAAAATCTGTGCAGTGTTGGGTTAAAAAACCCCAGCCATACAGATGAGTAAGCACTGGAACAGGTTCCCTTGGGAGGCCATAGAGAGCCAGCCATGGCACGTATTTGAGGCCGGTTGGGCTGCCCAGCAGCTGCTTGGGAGCTCTAGGAACGTGTGGGCTGTGTCAGAGTGCTCAGGATGCACCAAGTGCCTGTGAGCTCCCTCCTAGCCCCACTGCTTATTAGTTTACAGTTTTATTAAAGTAATATTCCCTGTCTTCATACTGCATTTTCTTACTGCAAATTGCTTTTATCCACGGATTAGTGTAGGTTTGGAACAGTGAATGCTTTTTGAATGCAGTGATCAAAACTAGACTGAAATGTGGTGGGGCTTTTAGACTTCCAGGCCATCTACAGATAATGATCTGTCCTTTCTGCAATTTTGTGTTCAAGCATCTGGGGTAGGGTGGTTAATAAAAGAAGCTATGAATAGTTGTAGGCATACTAGGAGTTTATTTCCTCATGAGCTATTTGCATGAAAATAGTACGTTTAACAATGACTCAGCCTATCATATCAGCAGGAGTTTTTGTATCCTGACAAATTTATAACTACATTAGAAAGATTTATCTAAATTTAATATTTTAGAATCTACCTAACAATTCTGCATCCTATAATCTGTTCATAAACTGGAACTTAACTACAAGAAATAGAAAATAGGAATTTTGCTGTACAAGATTAAAACTTTAGCAACCAAATTGCATTCGTGTAATGTAATATGTGAGCTCTTCCCTCATATTAACATTTTCTTTTCTGAAGAGAATGGATATGCACTGTAGGAAAAAAAAAGAAAAAAACAACTAACCAAATCTTTCTATAATTTGGTTGATGGCAGAAATGCCCAGTAATTTCCCAGTGTTAGCATAAAATCGGGTGAGGAAGCTGTCTGAAGGCAGGGGGCTGCCCTAGGCTGCCATGTCCATGATTGCACTTCTCTGCTCCTCAGGAACTTCTGCCAAACAGCAGGGCGAGTTCTTGTGGCAAAGCTGTTTACAAGTGTGTCTGCAAAAAGCAGCACCAGGAAAACCGCAGCAGGGCAGGGTGCTGAGGCTGTGAGTCCTGAAAGGTCCTTTGGTAGCCATGGATTGATGCTTCACTGACTGGAATACAAGAACAACCTAGAAGATGTATTTGTAAATAGACATCACAAGACAGCTTTGCAGTTCTTCCAGATTTTTACTGGTGCTTTAAGTACAGAATGATGGATTTATTCTGGAATAGGTGGTAGTTTGTTTGCCTGCTCTAGATGAAGCAGCCTCCCCCATAACTTGGTTTGGTGGTTATTAAGGAAAATGACTTCATTGTGTGTTGAACTGACTTTTTCACCATAAACTTGAGAATCTAAAAGCATACCATCGAATGTCACTGTTTTATATGATGCATTTCACAGTTTAAAACACTATTTTTTCCCCAGAGTTGAAATTAGGATTGTTGACATTAAGGAAATGAAAATGATTGATGGAGTGGTTTTACTTGACCAGCTGCTAATGATTTCTCACTCAATATCTCGTTAGCTCCTGCTGAAGTCATACATAAGGCAGCCTAGAAAACAGCCCGAAGTTCCTGAAACTACAAAAAAGAAAAATAGAAGTTATTCTGGCGATTTTGATCTATGAACTGTGATATAAAATGTGACTTTTTATGTTCTGGGATGGTGTGATCGATAGCATAATTTTTGTTATTAAATTGTTTACTCTTTACTGAATGTTACAGTGCATTATATTTTGGCTTAGAGGCAGGGAGAAAGGTCACTTAATTTCCTTGTTGGCCACTGCAGCACTTGCTCAGGTGGAGCTTTTTGGGAGAAGGCATTTCCATTGGGAACATCTGAATGTGTTCATCTGAGAGAAGCTTCTGGAGCTTCCTAAGCTGGGGACTGGTCTCCCTTGGAGGAGCCTTTGGAGAAAGAGAGTAATACTTCTGTGGCTCCTGAGGGAGTTTTATAAAGTTACTACACCTCAAAAGCCCTGCTGGGAGTTCTTAGCCTGAGAACAGGTTTGTAGGGAAGGAAGGGTCCATGATGAGCAAGAGAGGAGCTGGCTGACCAGCACTTTGGTTTTCTGTTTCTTTTGTCCATCAGGAAAGCTGTATTGCTCTCTCAGAATTGTGTTGCAGTAAAGCACAGCTTTGATTCAGTGGCATTTTGATTCTCGTAAGGTGGAGGAGGTTGTGGTCAAGAGCAGGGCAGTCTCTGAGAGGCTCCCAATAGCCACTTGTCATTGACACAAAATTTAAATTCCCAAATCACTGTATGGGTGAGTTGCTTTCTTCAGTGTGAGAAGGAAGGAGTAACCCTCTAATCCAATACTCTCGGAGTACAGGAAATACCTCGAGATGCTGCAGGTCAGCATTTAATGATGGGATCAGCCAGCATGTTGTGGCTATTGCCTGTGTCCAGCTGTGCTACTTAAAGCTCTCATTCTTACCTCCACTGCTGACTCCTCATTATCTCCTGTACAGGTGCAAAAGTCCCACTACTTGAAAATATCAAATCCTCTGAAACCAGTGGTGGAGCTGCAACTGGCTTTAATGGAACCAGAGCATCCTTTTGTTTCAAGGAGTTAAGCTCAGCTTTGGAGGTTTTACTAATTTTTTTTTTAATAGTCACATTTCATGCTATTCTTTTTTGAACATCTTTATTGCCATTGGTTTATTGTGTGTCTTATAAACTTAATTTGAAAACTATGCTCAATACATTTGTTAAAATACAGTCCTGGTTATATCTTTTTTTTTTTTTTCTTTCTTTCTTTGAGTTGTGCTGTAGTTTTGATGTTTCTGCTGACATTCATGATGCAAAATGGAAGAATTTCTGCAAAGAGGAAGAAATTATGGTTTGACCTAGTGTTTAAGCTGAGCAAATTAGCAAAAGAAAAAATGTTGATAACCAGTGAAAATTCATCCGATTTTCCTCACACGTTTTTTACAGGTATTTTGTGGCAGCTGAAATTTCTGACCAGGACTAGACTCTATCTCTTTTGGCCTCAGACTGCATGTAATTATTCTGAGTATGCCATTTCTCCTTGTTGGAAGCCTTATTACCCACAGGCAGATGTAATCTATCATCTTTTCCTTCAACAATTCTCCTTTTCCCTCTACCCCAAAAGAAATCAGAAAAGATTTATAATATTCTGCAGCCCATAAAACCTGCTTCATTATCCTTAAATCAAATATATCTGATTGCAAAGCTCTTATTTTTATAAAAATTTCGGGAGCAGAATATTTAATGGGGTTTGGTGTGCTTTTACTGGAGGTGAAAAATGCATTTTTTAAACCTAATTTTTTTGCAAGTTATTGCTGCAAAGTAAAAGCCCTTTTAGACAGAAGGAAAATAACGGATCTACCTTGAGATGTCCCAACAGAAGGAAGTATTGAAGCTGAAATGATGCTGTCAGTTCAGATGGAGCTGTCTGTTTGTGTTGTCACTGTCTGTCCTTCTGATGGAACAAACACCTCCATTTTACAGCCCTGGCACATGAGGTGGGGGCAGCTTGTTGAATGTAGGTGGTGTTATGTTCACTCCCCTGCCCCAGGGGCAAATGTGGTTACATTTGGTTTTGGACCAATCATTGTGAATGAGCAGCTGCGTTTGTTCCCACCCCTTGTCATTCCTTCCCGTTTCCTTCCTCACCATCCATTCCCATAAGGAGCAGTTACAGTTTTGTCAAGTCCTTCATCACAGGCTCATTGGGATCTTCCTTTCCTGTCGGCATCTCTATGGTTTTCCCTCTTTCCTTTCTCCATTTTACGCCTCTATCCTTTGTCCTGTTTAGATAGTTGGGTTTTTTTGGTTTTTTTTTTTTCCCCTTCTTCTTCCCCTTGTTGAATGTTTTTCCTAAAGATGTTTTTCAGTGAAATGCTGATTTATTTTGGACGGCTGTAATGGAGATACTGGCTTTGGGTGAGAAATAACTGTAAGGTTCTCAAGGGTTGTTATTGGGAATTACCCCATTTCACCTCATTCTTCACTGCTGACTTGTTTGTTAACCCTTCAGGCAGACACTGAACTTACAAAACAGCTCCTAATATTTCAGCTTAGTTAACCCTTGATGTTACAATATATATGTTAAGGATTTTATATTTATAAGGCTTCCTTATTTTTAAAATAATAATAAATAAAAATAGTTGATTTTATTAGCATATTCTAGCATTATTATATTTAGGAATCTACATTTGCAAGAGCTGTGATGAAGAAAAGGAGTCAGAGAGGCTTTAACATGAGCTTGGTAGGCAGCAACGCTGCTCAGCTCTGGAGGTGGAGGTGAGAGGCATTTCCCTCCCGGATCTCAGTTGGAATAGCTCTGTTTTACTGCTCTCAGTCTCAATTGTGACAGCTAGATTTTGGAGAAAGAGCTATTGCAGAAGGCAAAGAGAAGTATGAACTGCCTAGATAATGCTAAAGCAGAAGACAAAAATAAATCTTGTTCACAAAACCTATTTGCATATTCAGATACACCATTGATAGCTGTATTTTTTTTCTTTCCTGACAACAACTGTAAGGCTTTTGGGCAGTGAAGGCTAGACTAATTGTGCAAGTTTACAGGTTCTTTAAAATAAAGTTACCAACAGCAAGACGTAAAAGGGAGGTGCATCATCATTACTAGGAAAATAAATCACTTTCATTATTTCTTTTGAAAGCATAAATTACAACAAACTATTCAATATGAATTGCTCAGTTAATGGCTTTCCATGCCTCATTTATGACACAGTCTTGTATAAAACTACTGAAATTATTGAAGTGCACAGTGCTGCAGGGACACTTCATTTTCTTTTAATGAGTGTTCTCAGCCCTAGTTGATGAGGTTTTGTTCTCTAAGAAACATAGTATTAGTGTATAACAATGTTTAAATTATTGGGCTTTGAAATATGTTTCATTGATGCACTCACTTCATGATTAGATTTTAGATAAAACTATTGAAATGCGTCCACCTTAAAAGTCTGTTTCTTAAGAAATACAAAGTAGGAGGAACTCTTTATGAAAGCTGGAAAAAACATATTCTTGTGTAACTGCACATTTTGAATTCTTTTGGTGTTTATTAGGGCAGTATCCATCCTGGTCATGTCAGCTGACCTAAGGCGATTAATAAGGCAATCATCACATGTTGTTAATCCAAAGGAATTCTATACTAATGCAGCACTAATTAATGCTCATTTGTATATTATTAGCGTGGTGGAACTTTGAAGTGGCCTCTGTCAAGAGCGCATTGGAGCCTTGATGTCAGAGGGCTGGGTGTGATGAGCTGTGTGTCACTGGCCCATTTGCTGGCACACAGCAGGCGCTCCTTTGTGCTTACCCATCCGAAGAGGCAGCTTTCAGAATGACTTATTTACATACCAGATTGATGGTGAACAAATAGAATAGAAGCTCCGTGCCATGTGGGATTTTCACAGTTGTACACACAGCACTTCAGCTTACAGAAAAATTCTTGGCAAAGTTCTAGTAGCAAAATGTTAATTTCTTAGGGGTTCATTAAAATAACATTAATCATGAACTCTGATTATGTTCACCTTAATTTATTCTGAAACTTTATAACTGAAATTAATCAGATTCTATAATTAGGTAGAATAATAAAATGGAATTTGGCCTTGTTATTTTATAATAGAGCTATTAATTGACTCAAATGTTAGAATTTTTTTTAGGAATTGAATGCACATTAGCTTTTAGATATGGATCATATGGTCAAACTTGTACCTGTTAGACCTTCATGTGTACCTTTTTGTGTTGAAAAGCGTTTGCAATACTTCAGACAAGCAGGTTTATTGTTTGTTTACTATTGTGATGGACTTGAGAAACCTGGGGAAAAAACATTTCTCCTTTCTGTTGAGCTGAATCTTGATTATAAAGCACACCCCCGTCCCTACTGAAGAGAAATCTCAGGGTTTCAGATAAAGTCTGCGCTTCAGGTGACTGAGTGGATGTTATTCATGCTCCCTGGAAGTTGGCAGTGTGCCACTATTAATTACGTGATAGTTGTATTTTTGTGTCAAAAATGGAAATCATTCATTTCTAGCAGAACAAAGAGAAGAGGCACGTTTTCATGTCATAGTGGATTTCCTTGCTGCAACACTTGTGAATGTTACCACGTGCTATGGCTTCAAAGAAGCTCTTTACACATCCAGAGAGGGACCAGTACGAGGCCACACTGGCTTGGGAAGTCCCTGACCTACAAATCACTGGGATCTGTAGGGAAACTCCGGAGCAGAAAGACCTTTCCCTCAAGAGAGGAGGATCAGGTTACAGGACATGAGTTAAGCTGTACCTTTTCACCTGTTCAAGAGACCATTTTTGCTAGACCAGCTGGGAACTGAATACAGCTGCTTGTATGTGCCACTATAGATGATCATGGCTTTCATTACAGTCACCATCTTGGAGTACCTTCATTGCTGCTGAAGCAATATCCACAATTTATTACAGTTCCATTGACACTAGAATTGTGGCTTTATTTCTGAGGCCATGGTGTTGCCCTTGCACTTTTGGGTTTTTTACCCTTCACTGTTATGGTTTTTGCACAGTTTCTGTTCTTATGTCCAGTCTGAGGAGTGGAAATAATAAAAGATAAAACATGCCTTGAGAGAGAGAGAAATTGAGGGCCTTTGAGTAGAGCAAGCCTAGTACACAGCTTCTGAGGCTAGCATTTTCCATTTTTTTGTGTTGCCAAAAGAAGTCTGATATTTGCAATATATATCTGAAAATGATATGTATTGGGAGGGGTTATGTTGGTGGTAGCTCTCAGAGAATAGTTTGTACTGCAAACTTTATAACTTTTTAATTGAAGCAGTCATTTGCTTTCTTGTATAGATGGTGTTTGTTATTTTTTATATACTGTCTTGAGACATGTGCAGGAATTTGTCAAATTCATCATTAATCTTTCTCTGTACTACCTTCTCTAGACAGGACCTCCAATCAGATGTTTGGGCTTGATTTGCTAATGGGTGTTTCAGCCCTGTGCCTTGCTGTACAAACATGATCCACTGATGGATGGTGTGAATTGTTGCTTGTAGCTAGGTTTATTTTTAAAATTGTCTGTGGTTTTTTATTGCTGGAGGTTATATTCTCTCTCGGTTTGTATTTTGCTAGCATAATGACTTCCCCCAGCTTTTTCTTGGTAAAAAGACCTACCAGGCTATGGTGGTGTCACTTAACTGTGAGACAGAGATTGATGCCATTGGCTACTTCTATTTCTGGTGTGTGGCTCTTATTGCAAAGGGAAATGATACATGAAAGTGACACCCTATTAAATATTTGAACTCATAGACTCCTTTCTACTTGCTAACTTAGCTAGAAGGCTGGGGTTTTATTAGGGGCACTGTTTTGTTCTATCCACAGAATGAAAGCATTTACTGTTTCTGTTCGGTCCAGGTCAGAACACAGCTGGCAACAATCTGTTGGCAAGCAGGTGTACACATGCTGACATGAGAGTTTGGGAGTGAGTCCTTGTTTGGGCTAGCCTAGGGTAGGGTTTTTCATGATGAGGTTTTTCTAGAGAAGGTACCTACCTGCCATCTAGCTTTCTTGAAGACATCCATCTTGTTGAGAATAACAAGTTTTGGGCTGATGTAGTCCATTGAAAAGAAATGGTATCCACTTAATATTTACAGAAACCAATATTTTAACAGTCTGGGATTGGGGTGAGCATGCATCGCCTGCTGCTTTGGGCCCTGGGATGTTGTATCCATCTTGCAGAGTCACTGGAGTGACCTGCTGGGATTACAGAGAGCCTGGCATTTCAGATGAGTGGGAAGTGCTTGTGAGAGCATGAGGAGTCTGTGAGGTGCTAATTCTGTGACTCTGCTTCTACCATTTGTCCTGTGATATGTGGGTCTGGAACTGGGAGTCTTTGATTCATTATGGGGGAAAAGAAAAGGAGAAATGCTGGTGTTATGTGAATATCGACCTAGTTATGCTTCTTTAAGCAGATACATCAGAAACATTTTGTCTCTTGGCATAAGAAAATATTTTCTTATATTGCCTAGCCTAAACTCACAGGTGTCCAACACTGGGAATGCTCATGGCATACAGTTCTCCATAAATTAGAAATACATGGAGCTTTTGAAGGTCTGGGCATTTTGAGTAGCTCCATTAGTGCCAGGACCTTGTTCACCCACAATGAATACTTGAGGGCAGTGGGTCAAAGTGCAGAATAGGAAGGACAGAGTAAGAACAACTGAAACAACCTTTTGGGAGGGTGGCATTTGTTCCAATAGCCAGAATGCCAAAACGTTAAACCTCAAACCAGCTGTGGAGTGATTCATGTAACTTCTTTCTGCAGCCTGAAAGTCACTGGGCTCCGGAGTGACTCCTGCATGTTTGTTTGCAGTGGATAATTTGCAGAATGTATTTTCACACTATATGTATGAAAATTTCAGCACTGTGGAAGGTGACCACAGATTCAAGAACCTGTGTAGCAAAGAAATATGGAACTGAAGTGTGGAGGTTTAAGAGGAGCCTTAAAAAGACCGTTAATGTTTTGAGGAAGAAATTTATGCAAAATATGTTACAAAATCTAAGTGCTAAATAAATAAGCAATACAATGTGTTCTGTCTTGACGCTTGTTTCCACTTAACAGGCACTGAATGCAGATTATTTTGTTACCAATTTTTTGAAGCTATTTTTCACTCTATTCACTTTGTTTTGTACAAAGAGTTGCCCTGTAATTTTAAATTTCAGTTTTCTGCTTTGAATCTACGTGAAAATATGGTGGGATAAACATCCAGAAAAATAGATTTGTGGTTATATAATTTCTCTTTATTATAAAAAAGTTGCTTTACCATATGAAACTTTTTTCTCCTATATTTTGGAAGGCTCATGTTCCCGTTTTGTTTTTCACCGAGTCAGCATGATATAATGTCTTTCTAGCTTCTGTAATCTTTTAGGATTACAACATGAGGGTAGTGGTATAAAAAGTTGTTCTCATACAGTATTGAGAAGTCTTGAAGATTTAAAACCAAAGAATGGGATATAAGAATGCTTCAATCCAGATATTAAATGACAGACAAATAAGCAATGTAGTAATTGTTAAAGACTTAATACTACATTAATTTTTTTTAATTTAAAGATTTGGGATTTTTTTCTTTGTTTGCTTTCTCATAATGTTAAAGGGCTATAAACCTTTACCATTTGTTCCGAATTACTTTTCAGCAAACAGATACTTCTTTTGAATAACATTCTGCATTCTAGGAGTAGTATAAGGGCTTGTTTCTGTTGCCACTTCTGTCAGCAGCTGCCTGTGACAGAAGTAGGTTTTGGACCCCTTTGTCTTTAAGTAGAAATACCAATGCCTGATTTGGCAGACTCTCACAGCAGATTTTGTAGCTGCCTATTGATGTCTCCTGTCTGTATTGTCTTACAGAACAGTGAGACTTAATAAAATATCATCAGCCTTGGCTAACAGTTACATAAACAAGCTTTGCTGTTAAAAATCAGGCTGTATTTCAAGGCAACAGGTAAGTTTGAGGAGAATTCAATTTTTTTTTTTTTTTTTTTAATTTTCATTTCTAGGAAAACTTGGCTGTATATTTCAAGAGTTTCTTAGAAGTTTGAATAGTTAAACCCTCCCTCTGGAAGCAGTAGATAAAATTCTACACATTAAACACGGTAAAAATGGTGCATATTCTGCAAAGGACAGAATTTTAGATTAAAGTTTTCTGGGCACAAAAGCAGTAACAAAATGATCCCTACAAAACAGAGTAACTTAACACAAGAAATAACTTTTGTTAATTTGAAGCTTTAGAAACTGAAGCTTGTAAAGTAAGATGTAATTAAATTATGGTACTGTACATACCAGTTGTTCTTGGTAATTGAAACTTTACAATATGAAAAATACATTACATCTGTACAATTTATACAGGTAGGTAGGATGAGTTTTGAAAAAGATTCACTTCAAGGGTCATACTCTGAAGTCAAAAAATACTGCACAACTGAACTAATTACAAATTGTAGACTCGAAACAATTAATCTTTGTGATTTGCTTTTAATTTGAACAGGGATCCTAGAAGCCATAGAATCAGGTCTTCTCACTTGTGTCCATAACGTTACATAGAATTTGGTTGCAGCCTCTGCTACAGGAAAGCCCCGCCAACACCCCCCTCAAGCCAGCTGCTGGCTGTGCTCCTTGATCCGTGCCGCTGTCGTGATTGTGCTCAGGTCCAGCTCGGGCTCCAGGTGCGTGTCCACTGCTTCCTCCTGGCTGCTGGAGTCGTAGGGCTTGTGGGCCAGCAGGTCATGGTGCACTCCACAGTAGCTCAGCGTGGGCTGATCGTAGGCCAGAAACGTTGACACGTTCATGGACAGTGGTATCTAGGGCAAAACCAGAGGTGAAAACCAGCCACTTAGCAAAAGACATCATCAAATGGTGCTTGCCTGAATGGGATGTTGAAAACCCAGGCTGTTTGTTCTCTCTATCCCTCTACCCACTCCTCTCCACTCAAACCCAGGATATTTTAAACCTGACCTCTGCCACCTTTGATCTTGAGGCCCAGGGCTATGTCTGTGCTTGAAAGTGTTTGTGAAGAGTAAGGTGTGATTAAACTTCAATTATCTTTAGAATGTAATTAGCCTCAGCTATAATCACTCTGTCAGGGAGTATTTCCATGAAATGTATTTCAAATGAAACACCTTTTCAAGTGTGAGTGGCTTGAATATGTCAGTGGGTGTGATACCTTTGGTCTGCTTGGAAATACAGATGAGAGGGTCCCTACTATTGAAATGTTTGGGAAAGGAGACCTCAATCCTCATGGCATTGTAACTAAACAGGGAACATCCCTATTTGTATCTCCTCCTTTGCAGCTTTCCTTCCTGTTTTCCTTCCTAGTGGGATGTGTCTCAGTAAAAGTTCTAGTTATGTAGAATCTCATGTTCTTTGAAATGATAAAAAAATCAAACAAATAATATTACAGCAATTGTAACGCGAGTTCTCATCTCTGACAGCAATTCTGGAGTAAAACCCACTGCACTGTTTAATTACTAGCGATATGTGAGCTTCTTATTGTTTGGAGTTCAGGTTCAGATGAGCATCAGAAAGCCCCCGCTTATCTTAGATTTATAGTTCAGAAGCCTTAAAATTGCAGTTTCTATTCAAGGAAGCATCTGCTCTGCAAGCTGAATTTTGTTGCATAGTATTATATTTCTGTACAGTGAGAGGGAAGTTCCAGCAACCGTCTGTCTTTTCAGTCAGGAATTTTAAAACTCTAGACTTACTTTACATAGGAAGTGTAGCTAAAGTTTGTGTTTACAAAACTGTATGGAAAACCAGAATTAAGAAAAAAATTAATTCTGTTCAGGCCTGAAAAGAATGTAGTCCAGTGTTTGGAATATTGGTTTTGTTTTTTAGTTTTTTTTTATTTCTCTTTTCATCATCATTGGCAGTGGAAAAGTTACCACAGATTAAAAAGAAAGCAGGTTTGGTTTTTTTTTTCCCCTCTTAAAAAAGAGGCAGATGAGTTGGTTCCGGTGTCTCTGTAGGAATTACAGGGATCTGCAGGAAATGGGTTATTTGCTCCAGCCTGCAGAAATGTATTTACTTCTAAACAGATGTGACCTGGCTGGGGAAGGGAACACTGCTAGCTCCAGATGAATATCTTGGCAGTCAGCAGAGCTGGGAAAGGTTCTGGCAAAGGTCTGCAGTGTTCATTAAGCTTGTGGTGTTGTGCCTGTGTTCTTATCTGACTGCTTGACCTGGCTGGGCTCTCCTAAGACACAGAATTGCATTTTTTTCTGAATGCATTGTTTTTAGAGTCAGGGACCATATATTCAGCCTAAGGATTTTAGTGTTTTGTTCAATTTTGTGGACATGGGGTGTTCAAACCTCTTAGGTGGATTTCAAGACTCAGCCACAGAATCCTGAAAATAAAAACTTGAAAAATAAAGGCATAAGGGGACAGCTGCAGATTTGGAGTGGCTTGAGAGTGTAGTCATGGGAAATTATG
Organism: Dasyornis broadbenti; assembly: GCA_013397935.1. Lineage (NCBI taxonomy): Eukaryota > Metazoa > Chordata > Aves > Passeriformes > Dasyornithidae > Dasyornis > Dasyornis broadbenti. Next base: position 758,524 of record VZRN01000794.1, on the reverse strand, counting down.
ATAGGGCAATGGAATTTTATCTATGGAGTTGACAGAAATAAAGAGCTGAAAAACAGATGATCATGAAAAGGAGAGATGAAAATAAGTAAAGCACAGTGAAACAGGAGAATAAAATGAGCTGAAGGATGGAGGCAATACAAGTGAGGGAGCTGTGATGTGTCTTTCTGAAAATGTACACAATTACAATGTAATGACAGTGTCACATTCAGCATAGGCATGGGAATGTGGTAGATCAGCATATGCTCAACATATGAGAATTTAATCTGTTTCATATACAAGTCTTGCTGTTGCCTTCAATGAAAAAAGGAGCAGGCTCTTGTAATACATACCAGGGAACTCTACAGCTTTTATGGGCATGAATCAAAATGAAATGCTTCATTCATGACCATGGGAAGATTTCTGTTACTTCAAATGAACCTCAAAACAAACCTGATACTTCACCATCCCTTAGTTTGTGACCTTTTTTTTCCTTATAGCCCTGTCCTGAGACTCCATAAGACTTTGTACCTATGTCTACCTCTCCTGCCTCTGTACCCCTGCATTTAAGTTCTCTCTGTCATTTAGGCAGGTCTTGCATATAACAAGTCCCTTAATTTCTCTGTAGAATGCCCTAGAGCTGTCTGATAGGCAGTTATGAAAAGAGAATACCTATCTGATTATCATCTTGTCCCTTTTCTTTCGTTGTCTGCTTCTTCAAGCACTTATTTACTGAAAACTGCTGTTTATAGCCAATTTGTGATGGTCATGGATTTAGAGGTCAGATCCTTCTGGTTCCTCTACCAAGAAGTAATTCAGCTGTGGGGGTGAAGTTACCAGAAGTTACTTTTTGTTGCTATTTACATACACTGTGAGGAGGCCACACTGTACAGCAGTGAGTGCCTTGGATTGCATTGTTGACCCTTGAAAGTGCTGAGAGGGGATGGCTGCAAAAATCACTCGTCACTTTTAAAGACTTTCGTTTTCTTGCAAACTTCTCAGTTCTTAGGTGGTTGTTCTTTTGTGTTTATGTATTGCAACCTTTCCAAGGCCAAATTCTAAAGGCCTGATAAAGGGCAATTTGTTGTTAGACCAGCAGGTGAGAACTTGGGCATGAAATGTCACAAGGACAGGTATCAACTCCTCCAGTTTCCCTTGTCAGTGGCACGGAGGAGTTGAATGTAGAGGGAAAGATGTTTTGAGACTTGTTCCTGCTTCTCTCTCACTCATTTTCTACTCAGTAATTAAAAACCTACCAAAAATGTGAGCAGCAAGAATAGCTTTCATTGAACAGCAAAATTGTTCTTCACACAAATGTTAATGCCCTCTTGGTGAGGGGGAACTGTTTTCTATTCAAAGGGAATACCTGTCCAGATGTTGTACGAAATTTCAACCCTCAGGAACTCTTGCTTTTCTTCTACTCCACAGCAGTGGAATGTTTTGTGTACTCTGCTTGGCTCTGGTGGTTTTTCTGCTCCAACATATTCATATCTGGTTACCTTTGGGGTCCCACATTGTGAGCAATAATGCAACTGAATCCAAGCAGGTGTTTTGTGCCCAACCTTCCCTGCTGTGTCAGACTAAAATGCACATTCCTCTCAGAGAAAGACCAGAGTGAGGAAGCAAAGGGCAGGTGAGAAACCTGAAGTCCTTTAAGTCTTTTAAACCATGGCTTGGGTCATTCTCAATGTGAGGACCCATTGTCTCCATGGCAATATAAGAAATGAAAATAAACCTTTTACTGAAGTAGCTGCTGTTTCTAGACATGAGTTGTTTCAGTGCCTCAGTGCCCTAGGCTCATATTGATACTAAAATACGAAAAATCTTTACTAAGTGCATGATTAGAATTATAGTCCATCAGTAATAGTAATCTTATCTGTTTGGTGTTCAGCGTGAAATTTTTAGTAATTTATGAGGCAGCACATTGCCTGGGAAAAGAAGGTGATGTTAACAAGTGAAAATCACCTTGAAAAACACAGGCCAGAACTTCTGAAGCTTTGCTTTGAGTGTTGGACACTTCAACAGTAAACTGATATTTTCCAAGGGTTGGAAGTGAGTACAGAGAGCATTCAACCACTGATGGGTTCCATAGGAAAACCAGTTTTTTTTTTTTTTTTTTTTTAATTATGTCAATGTAGATTTGATATCTTAAAGTAGAAGGAATTGAAAAAGTTTTTTCAACGATTTGCATATACTAATTTTGACAGTCACCTTCAGCAGTTTTTGAAATGCCTGAGCGAACAGCTGCTAACAGCTACTAAGCCCTTTCTTCTTAATTTCAAGATGATAAGGAAGAGAAGAAAGCAGAAAGAAAAGGTTTTGCATTTCACTGATTCAGTTCTTTTGGGTTCAGGCTCAGATATAATGAGCTGTGGTTTCCTAGTTGCCGGACATTTTGTCTTGCATGTTGTTAATTTTCCTAAAATTTGAACAGGGTGATATTTACTTAAGATCTTTCCTTCCTGCAAAGAATGTGACATTTGTAAAATGAGAACAACTTGTGTCTTGATTAGCTCTAATTGCTTGCTTGACTCTGCAGCAGTATGTATTACATTTTTTCAGTTAGACATTTACACTTGCTAATAATGTTAGAAAAATGAACAAGTTATAAATAGTCTTCTGTGTGACAAAGTGTAAATATCTCCTCTGCTTTTTTTTTCCCATTTGTATCTGCTTATCTGGATTCTTATGGTTGTGTGGCTTTTTATTTGTTGGTTAGTTTGTTTTTTGTTTTGCTTTGTTTTCTTTTTAACTTGAACAACCTACAGTTTTGGGGTTTTGTTTCTTTTTAATAACAGTCCCTCGAGTTCTAATGTATTGAAGTGAATTAGAGAAGTAGGTATGAGAGTGTGTGACAGTAAAAATGAATCCTTTCAGTTGATACATTGCTTGAAACATGCTTCAGAATTTTTAATAGTGAAATGTACATTATCCTAAAGTAGCTCTAAAGTGTTGTTACAATTAGATTTGTATCTAACTGAGCACCAACCTTTCTAGGCTTCTCATTTGTTTTTTATTGGTATGCAAAACTTGCTGTTTATTAGACTCTGAAGGCATAATTACTGAGGTATCATTTAAAAACAGCATCGCTGAACTTTGTGGGGCTAAAAGTAAATCAACACAGATAAAGCTTTTACTTTAGATGCTGGATAAATAAATAAATGATGGACTCAAATCAAAGTATTGCCTAGCAAGCATTTGTTACATGTAGAAAAAGGGAGCTATCTTTGGTCTTAGTAAATTTTGTTGCAGTTGGAACCTAACCTTCACAGTGTATCTTAGTTATAATTCTCTATTTAGCAATCAATAGATTATCTTAAGATACAAGGGAATTGCATGAATAAAAGCACATTTAAAAAGAAACTTTTGAAAAGTGAGCTATGGCTTTGTAGAGATGTCTTAGAGAATGTTTTTAAGCCACACATGTGTAGGCAATGTATGTATATTGTACATGTACACTTGGTAAGCCGTGTGGACAGGACCTGGAAGAGGTCACTGCACCCCCTTCCACCCCTTCCCTTCTCCTCTGAAAGTTCCAGAATGCTAAGAAGGAAACAAGACCTTACTGGTGTGTGCAGTAGGAAAGGGAGATGAATGAAAGCAACCAATGAAATGAATTTGATTTGTGGTATAAATTTGTTTGGAGGTCTGCCTCCCTTAAATGAAAACCTCTTGTATCATGAAGGAGAAGAAACAATGATCTAAAGTTCAGAAAAACTTGTCCAAGGCAGGCTTAGTTAAACATCAGAGTGCCTTGTTCACTCAAAGAGCCTGGGGCCTGGTCATGCTGCAAGGCTTCCAGAAACCCAAGGCAGCCTTTGTGTTTTAGAGAGCTCTGTGGAGAGCAAGGGCTGTGCATGGTAATCAGGGGTTTTTTTCTTATAATGAACAAAACCCACTGAAGACTGGCTCTATGCAATCTTTAATCAGTTATGACAGTGATTGCAGCTATTTTTACAGATTTTTATTAATTGTTCCTGTTTTGGTTGATAGTTGAACTTTTTGGGCCATTGGTGGGCTCTAAGTAGAATTTTTTTTATTCCTTGGAGGATGGATTCTCGTCCTTTGGGTAGGCTTCTGTAGAATGAAATTAATATGATCTTATTTTCTTCTCTAATTATTTTAATACAACAAACAATTTTCATATCCCCTAAGTACTGTAACAGGCAATCTCATTACTTTTCATCAGGCTTGTTTACAGAGAAATAAAACAGCAGCAAAATAAACAACACTGAATGAACCAGAAGCTGAAGTATTACCTACTCGGAGTATTCAGAACCACATGAGCTTGCCTTAAGAAAAGGAAGGTATTTTTATTGATACAGTCTTTAGATTGTTCTTTACTTTTCAGTGTGTGTACAGTTGGGGAATTTTATATAGTTTGTGTATCCAACTGTGAAGGCTAAGTTGTAAATTTAGTGAAAGCTGAAGTTATTAAAACCCCAGTAAGAGGGGGTTTAGAAAATATCAAGGAAATTGACAATCTGATGATGTTGACATCATCTTTTTTACGCTTTGCCCTTTCTTATCTTCCAAATCTTAACCTTTCTTACTTCCTTTGTTTTATAGTTTTCCCTCTATTTCTGTCTTGAAGAGGAAGCATACTTCTTATTATTAACCATATTAATAATGTGTGTAACCTCTCCATCTTCCAATGATATTGTTGTTGGCTGTCATTAGTCTATTATCACATTCACCTTTGCTTTTCTTTCCATTCTATGCTATCTCTGGCTGCTTTTCACTGAGATGCTCTAATGCTCTCTTCCCTTAAGTGCTATATTCCAAAATAAGGCTCACTTATTCTCCTTTAGGAGAGGATTTTCCCCAAAATTTAGTGTGAAGAAACTGTGTTGAAGACAAACCATGCATTTCATTTGAATTCTGTGTTACAGATAGCTTGAGATTAAAACTGGGTACCAATTAAAAAACCCACAAAACCCAACAAAAACTTGATGTTTCCAATGTTCTTCTCCTGGTATTTCTGGAGGACAGGTTTTCCACTCACATCTGTAGCTGACAGAAGCCTGTCCACAGTGCTCTGCTGACTGAAGCCATGACACTGTCTCAGCAGAGGTGTACTGGCAAAGCCCTTCCTGCAGATGCAGCCATGCTTCATTTTATTAGCTTGGCGTGTGTCAGGCAGGATGTTCTTCAGCCGGTGCAGGGAGCCCACAGTCACATTGTTCTGCTGCTATTACAGCACTCCCAGCTGACTGCCAGGGAATTTGAGGCATTCAGTGGTCAGTGATATGAGAGCAGAGATATTCCTATGTAATCTCAAATCTCAGGAGCCTTAGGAAGTGTGTAAGAAGGGTTTAAAAACACAAACAACACCCCCCCATACCTCACTTTTCCCTTCTCTGTATACTGCTGCATTTTGTGGTGCCATGCTAAGCCCAAGCACACCTCGAGGTATCTGGCATGTGTGGATCATTTAAAGCAAATCATCCAAATGCCTCTTTGGGCATGGGAAACTACTCCTGAAGAATGAGGATGTTAATTGTGGGGTTTTGATTTCAGTCCCAGGCGTGTTGCAATAGAAATTCCTCTTTACATTTCAAACAATTTGCTTCCGTGGAGTGGTGTCGTTTTGTGCACAGTGTTCTCAAACAAATTATTTAAAAATCTAACATTCACAGCCTGCGTCAGCTTTAAATGAGAGTAATATTATTCCAATGACTAATCCAGAAATACCTGTCAGAGATGGAAAGCGTATACCGAGACTGCTTTAATCCATTTGCTGATTTTTTTATGGTCTCAAAGTCCCCTGAAGTACCTGACTCAAATCCAAATGTGCTCCACATGCTGAGTTTTGCATGTCGATCTTTAAATTAGTTGAAGGATACAGACAGATTCCCTTGGGATTTAATAATTTGCAAAAAGGAAAGTGGTTTGTTTATTGCAGGAAATGTTTTCTATTTGGAGTCTATTTTGCACTATATAATGCAGCTGTTCTCATTGAAAATGTAATACATGCTGCACAGAATTCCAGGTTTTCTTCTCCCATCCTTCCTTCCTTTGTTCTGTGAGGTGGGTTTGTGTTGCTCAAAGAGAGTGAATGACAATATATCCCTTCAAAGAATAATTAAAATAGGCAAAAGACCAATTCTCCATATAGCTACTATTGCACATTAGTTGAATAACCAGAAATTGAAATTTTCCAATTGCTGGAACAAGAGCGTTTTCATATATCCAAAAACCCCCTTTTGAATGATGCCATAATGCTAGGGCAGTTTTGGCAGAGGCTCTCCTGGAATCAAGTCCTCATTCTTTGTTAGGGGTAGGAGAATTGACGTGTTCACCCAGAGAAAAGAGACTTCCTAATGGATATTGGGAGAAACAACTCAAAACACAGAAGAATTTAAACCAAAAGTCAAATTTCTAACTGTAAATTTAAAAAAAAAAAAGCAACAAAAAAACCCAATAGAGATGACTATATCTAAAAGAAAAGTGAAATTTACCTTTGTTTCAATAAAATACTGCTTTCTCAGACATGATTCTTGGACTTTACCATGAAATGAACAATGTTTGTTTTGTTTATTTCTGCAGAATAGTTTAATTGTATAATTTCATAAAACTCTTTTGAGTTAAATATTTCCAATTACATTACTGAATAGGCTCTGTGTAATTATTTAGGTAAATTGAAGTAAGATGTTTGTTAAAAATTGAATGATATTATAAGAGAAGACTAATACCAGATGCAGCCTGAAAAGCAAGAGCAGGGTTTTATATAATTTATAAATTTCATGGATGGGGAAGATGGGATATATTGATCCTTCAATTCTCTATAAAGGTTCTTGATAAGGTTACTGTGTATACTTGACTGATAAAAAATTGTTATTTTCTGATGTGACAGAAGTAATGATAGGGTGTTTCTTTTCCTTAACCATCACATCCTGTACATATATTGTTTGATATTTATGCAAATGAAGAAATTTTCTATTTCCCTCTTTGAGTAGCCTTCATATTGTTTTTTATCACTGTGTAATTCTAGAGAGAAAAAGCTGTTGTATTCCCAAGCAGGATATGAGTATATGCAAGATTTATTTCTTTATTTCTAAGGTGTATTAATATTTGCACTTGCGAAAATATTTGTATCGTGCACATCAGTTGCACTGCTGCTGTGACATTTGTGTGGCACTCAGGCTGGATGTTTGTGTATTGAATTGTCCAAAACTAAACAATTCTTCACTTTAGGACTACAAATTTTTCAGGGCAGGAAAGCATTTAATATTAACTCTTCTAAAATCCAGGCCAGACATGCCAAATATGAAGCCACAGTTTGTTGATAGCCAGGCTATCCTTTTCACTCTAAAATGCTGCACTAATTAGTTACTTTGGCAGAGTTTCAGGAAAATTATAGTAAAAAAATGATAATAAACAAGGGAGCAGAGGCAATACACTGTGTCAGAGTTAGAGGTCTGCAGGCAAGGGACCAAAGCTGAGCAGAGCAGTTTAAAAAGAAAAAAAAAAAAGAGTCCTGGAGCAGTTGTCATAAAGCTTTTTGGTTCATTAAAGATGACCTTAATTGCTGGTTTGATGGTTTCTTGCACGGGGACTGGGTTGCAGAGGTTTCGCTGCGCAGTGCCTGCTGCTCAGCCCAGTGTTCCCAAAGTCCTGAGGGGCTGCAGTCCCTGTGCACAGCTCCCTCCCGCACAGCGCTGGGACTGGACTGGCTAAAACAAACCTCTCTGTAGCTCTTTGGGCTGTCCTAACTCTTCATGGCTTTTGTGACAAGGGGATCTTAAAGCCCCATCCTCCTCACTACTTGGTGCCAGTGCTATTTCTTTCAGATTTGTACAGGTAAAGTGCATTTCCCCAATCAAGCAATCCTCGAGTAGTGAGGGAAATGCAAACTGGTTGGGATATTTCTTTAGAGCCAGCCAGTTACCCCCAGTCACTTTGGTCATTGCTGGTACTAGCCATGCAATAAAATATGTTTGTTTTCTTCCTTTAACTGTGGCAAGAGCTGTCAACAGCCCTTGCTGCATGGTTGTTTTGGTCAGCGTGTTCCCTTCAGGTCCAAATGGGTCATGTTGCTGGGTGATAAAGGAAGCAGCTTGTAGTATTTTTGGTGCTGTGAGTAGGCAGAGGATGGTTGTCTCCATGCAACCTGAGATGTTAAACAGGATTAAACTTCCCCCACGTCTAGCAGGAGCCCAGGAGGGCTTTAGGGAACACACAAAATGGGTGATGAGCAGCACTGCCAGCGCTTCTAACAGCTTTGGTCTGGGGAAAAAGAATGGAGTCTGAATACTCTTGAAACAAATGACAATAGTACAGAAAATGTAATAAATACTCTTGGTTTATGTAATTCTATACAGAAACTTCTACAGAATTCACAAGAGAGGATGTTTCTATTCAGAGGGCTTATTTGCTCTTTGAACAAGTGAGGGAGTTCTGTTCTCCAAACTTGGAGGGCTCAAAAGCTAGGCCCAGCTGTGTGCAAGGAAATGCAGGTGCACTGGATGCTCCTCGGTGGGCTTAGCCTGGATTGGTATTTGCTGAATGCAGGTGCAAGATGGGGAACACTGTGCTGGTGATAAAGAATTTCCCTCTGTGTTTGAGAACAGTGAGATTATGTGTGAGCCACCCGTGTTAATGGATTCTGTGCATGTTAAAAAAAATAAAATAGTGCTGCTTTGCAAAATGAGGAGAAATTTACATTCTGAGGCCTCATGCTCTACCTGCACTGGCTCTAGGCAGATCCTGATGATAGAACATGAACTTCCACTTAGATGGAAATTGAAGAATCTGAGAGATGTTGGCTTGAATTAGCATGAAAAAAAGCAGTTAAGGGCTTTTGACATTTCTGACAGCACTGGAGTTATTTTCATTGTGAATTAGAATATTTTGTTCTAACTGGTTTTTGTTGCATGCTGTCTTAGTAATTAAACCTTCAACAATACGGATTATCAAAATTGATTTTTGAAATGTTGATAAAAGCTGTAAAATGGCAGCAGTGTATTAAAATCATAATGAGACCATTGTACTCTAATCCAAATGTTCCAGAATCTTTAGTGAGATATTGTGGATATATATTTCTTTTCTTTTTAAAATGAGTTTCATTAATTGCAATTTTCTGATGAAAAAAATCCACCTGTGTGTTTTTGACCGGTTCTGAGTACCTTGAGATGAATTTCAAGTATTGGTTCCTTTGCTCAGGCCAGGCCATGCCATTAGCAGGATGGTGTTGACAAAGTACGATCACATCTTGTCTGAGACATCAAACACAGACAAAAAAGGCAATCTAGCAACAATAGATGGAGTTACTAACAGTGCCAGTGCAATACTTAGTGACTGTTACTAATTAAATGACTTAATTACTTTGTCATGACAGAATGTAGATAATCACAATGTCAGTTGTTCTTTATCATCTGGCTGCTTGGGCAGATCAGTGTCTGATGTGTGTCGTGCATCAGGATGTGGCCTGCACCCTTTTTTTTCTTTCAATTTCCGTAGGCATTTCTGCAATCTCTCAGAATACAATAACAATAAAATACAATAGCAATAAAATAACAAACAGGTGCAGGCTGTGACTTGTCCCGTATGCAGGGCTCTGATGGCACCTGTACAGTGTTAGAGTTTCAAGGCAAAAGTTGTTCTGAGTAGCGTGACTATGCAGTCATACATTCCTGTTTTCATGTTTGGTAGCCATAAAGCACCAAAAGGTCAGTCCATGTCCCTGGTCTGGAGTGCTGGTCTGTGCACAGGACTGCTGGCAAAGGAACAGTGACAGCTTACTCACAGATTGCTGGCCTTGGATTCCCAGCTCCAGTGGGCTTTTGTCTGTGAGGGAAGAGCAGGATTTCTCCATTTGGTGGGGCACCATGGAGTGCTCTTGTGGCCCTACAGTCTTGGCTGATACAAGATAGCTTCTGAAGAGCTGCCTTTCAATCAGGGGATGGGGGCGTGCATTTGGCTGTTCCCTGGGAAAGTCCTGCCTGTTCAAAGTGCTGTTTCCACACTGGAACCCTGCAGGAATGGCAGGCAGGTGTTTGCCCACAGCACTGGGTCCCTGTGCTGACAGTATTTCATCTAGGGATGCTGAACAGAACTCCAGAAGGGCCAGCAGAGGGGCTGCATGAGCCAAGGTCTTTGCAGAGACCACTGTGTGATTCCACAGAGAATTGTCTTAGCTAACTTTATCTCTTAAAAATGCCCCTCTGAAGCTATTTTCTTTGAAAACCTTTGTGTAAAACTTTCTTTACAAGAATTTGCATGAGGATGTCTAGAGCATAATTAATTTCTAGTACAGCTTTTTCAAAATCTGGGTTTGCATGATTTAATACGCAAAAGATCTGACCAAATTTCACAATCAGATGCCAAACACAGGTCACATCTACTTGACAAACCTAATTTTCAAATGATTGGGCAGAAGTTCTTCAGGGTAATTTTTAGAATAGGAGAAAAATAGTTTATATAATTTTACGTGATGGAGGTGTTTTCTGCCTTTTTAAAGAATAGTTTGCTATTTATCATTTTGTTCTTCCGGTCATGTGCTTTGCACATTAAAAATAGATAAACAGAGAACTATTCAGCTGAGCTACCCAAAGATGCAGGTGACTGATACAGAAATCTGCCAGTCTCAAATCCATATTGGAAAATTCCTTATTTTTAAGGACTTTTTACCCCAAAGCTGGTGAAGTTAACTGGAATGGGTCACGTTTGTTTTCTTGCAATGGATTTTACAGTTGTACAGAAAAAAAATTTCTAACCTCGTGAACATTAGCAGCACATTTTATAGCTCCTATTTATTTTACAAGCACAAGGATTTATCCAGGAGAAGCTTATGAAGATTTCAGTGCTGTTCAGTTCTCCCCATTATGCACTAAGTTTGTGGCACTGCTCCTGAGCTGGCTTTGGTCACCCACAAGTTTATTAGAAGACTGTGCCTCTGCAGGGGCTTTGTGTCCCAGCCACACAGGCTGGGCCTCACTTGGAGTTTGCCTTCCACAAAGTTTTTGGCTCTGTCTGCACTCTGCATCTGGCATTGGTAGGAAGTGGGTCTGGGGAAGGCCAAGTGCTGCCCAGAAGAGATTGCTTTTTCCTAGGATTATTTGAGGACTTGGTGGAAACTTGGAGTTTGGCCACTGTGTTGGTAGTGAAAGGTGAAAAAATAATTATTTGAGTATCATGATTTAGGAAAGATACAGCCAAATGACTGATTGTTGAAGCACTTACTTCACTTCTATGAATTTCTGTAGTAAGCAAAGGCTGGCTTGAGAAGGAAGTTACTTTAAAGCAAATTGGTGTGTAGATTGATTAATGCTGCAGTGATTGCCCCAGAAAATTCTCTTGCTCTGCTGTCAGCACAAAGTAATCCTTTGTAGTTTTCCTGCCAGTTAAGCCAGTACCTTGCATTTTCTCTGTCAGTGATTTTACCATTCCCTAAGGTGTCAAAGACAGGTCACATCTGAAGATGGTGATCGTGGCAGTGCAGTGACATGCACAGCTTGGTCTTGTGTCTGTCAGAGAGCACTGTGCAAAGGTGCTCTGTGCAAGGAAATCAATCCCTCGGCCTGCACAGCAATGCAAGGCTTTTGAGGGAGCTCCTGCACTGCACCCTGAGCTGTGCAGCTGCTGCCTCAGATCCCAGTGCCCACAAAAGGTCTGTGTGCCGGGGTGGCACTGCCAGCCCATTGCCTTTGCTCAGGAGCAAGCTCAGGCACGGCTGGATTTACTTTCTCTGTGTTCTGCAGTGCAGGTTGACCTCCATTGTCTTTCAAATCTTGTAACAGGGAGAGTTGGAAGTTGGCTGATATAGAAATAATAACTGGTGGTTCGAAAGAAAGTAAAATGATGAAGAACACTGAATTCAGAGTTAACCCTTGTCTTGCTGTTACTGACAAAAGGGATGGAAAGAATTATCTTATGAACTACTCCAGTAATAAGGTGGCAACCTGAGAAGTGTGCAGCAAGTAAAGTAGAAATAATGAATTTTAAGCTCAGGTTGTATCTGTAAGATAAACCACTCAGCATCCTAGACAGCCAGCTTTTTCAGTACATGCCATCATTCACTTTCTGGAGTAAATATAAAAATTGCAGTAGAGCTTTCAAAACACTCTAATAAATTCATTTTCTGAAAAGTAATTATGTGCTTTGAATAAATAACACACTTGGTCTTTTTTTGTTTAGAAAGAAAAGCTTTAACAAGCAAAAATGAGGAGAGTAAAAGTTGTTTGCCATTCAGAGAAGCTAATGCAATTGCTCAGGCTGATGATTTGCATTGAATTGTTAATATGTTCATTTCTTCTTCATTAACAAATTATCTTTTATTCTTTAAGAGCAATATATATAGCCTGATGGATTTTCGGCTTCTGAGATTCTTTATTTTCTGGTTTTATTCAATTAGTATGTGTGTTTTTACACATGTTATTTGACTAAAAGAAGATGAGGAGAGGCAAACAAAAAACCCTGAAAGCATTCCAGGCTCAGTGCTTAATCTACCTGTTCTTTTCCACTCCTGGACATGTTTGAGCAACATGTGCTGCTGTTCTGTATCACCTCCTGGCTTCCCTGCAGCAGTCACAGTCTCTAGACTGCAGGATTTTTACTGCACAGCCAAAAGATGAGAAGCATGATGGTATTGCTGGGACAGGACCTCCAATGAAAAACAATGCAAGTGTGTGTGTTGTGAGAAGGTTTTAAAAAGCTAAGCTTGTCCAGCTGTGTGATTGGGAAAATGGAGTGCAGCGAGAGCAGGAGTGTTTGGGAGCCTCGATACTCAGTGTCAGTTATGGGAATCTTTGCCGTAGTATAATTTACTGATGTATCTCTCCAGTGTTGCTCCCCTGGGCCAGGGGTCCTTTTTAATCAACCTGTTGTGCTGTGATTGTAATCTACTGAGTTCTGTGCAGCATCAGGGGAGCTGGTGAGCCAGCTGCTTTTTCATTTCCTTGTCTCCTTCACCTGAGGTACCACAGCCCTGCTGCTGACACAGCAGTGCTTGTTGGTGGTTGGCTGGGTGTCCCTCTGTATGTGTGGGGCTCAGCTCAGCACTTACTCCTGAGAGCTATATTATATGGGCATGGTAACATGAGGATTGGCAGAGTCTTTATCTGTTTTCATTTGATTCTGTATTCAGGAATATGCCTGCTCAGTGGATTTTCTAACATTTAAAATACATGCAACAAATATGTTTTATACTGATTTTGTGGAATCCTCTGCTTTAATGGGTAGCACTCTGTGTCCGTTTATTTTTTTCTTTTTTTTAGTTTTGGAGGATTATTAATACTTCTTAGCTTTGTCTCTAAGTCTTTTTCCTCAGTCAGGGCCAACTCTAACTTGATGGAACAGGTGGTTGCTTAAACAGCATATTGTTTAATATAAAGCCCTAGCCAGGACGTAGCTTCTCTTAATTAAACGGCTCACAGTGCTCCTGCCAGCCATCTTTTCCCTTGCTCAGCACTGCACCACCACTTTGGACACAATGTACAGCAGTAAAATAAAGCACGTCTCCAATGTTAACCCTGTTCCATCCAAATCACATACTTTTCTTGTATGTATTGTGATAGTAAGGTGCCAGAAGTCTGGATGGGACCTGCTTTTCCTCTTTCGGGATAGAGTATTTTTTTTTTTTTTCCTACATGTCTTTTGTTGAAGTTTCGGGGGAAAACCCCCAACTCAAGCATGTGGTTCCACCTTTCCATTTCAAAATGCTGTTACTCAGGGACTTTAGAGCCGGGGCATGAAAGATTGCTTGGCCTTCCTGTTACTGAGAGAGCACCTGAAGAGGTGCTGACACTGGGCCACAGAGAGAAGCTCTTTCTGCTTTCCCCCTTGCCTCGTGTCCTGGCTCCTCAAAGACTGACCATGGCTGGCAGGGAAGGGCAATGGTCATCTGCAGGGGCAAGAGGTCCAGTGTGCAGCTAAAGTTCATTTTTCCCCTCAGTCATTTAGGATGTATTCAAAACCTCTAGGGCACTTTTTACTCTTGGCAAGTCCTTGTCAAACCAGCCAACTCAGTGGGTAATTTTTATGAGGTTTTTAACCTATAATCCATTCTTGACTTCCTGATTGATTGAGGCAGTATTAGTTTCCAGTCAAACAAGTGGAGTCCTCTACCACCTAAGCAGACAGTGCTCCAGTGCCCATGTGACAGCCCTGTTAATCATGTAAATGTCATAACTCCAGGGCATTACAAGCTTTGGAAACCAACGTGTTGAAATCTCTAGTTTTAGCTCTTCTGTGTTTGCAGAAGTATTTGCTACAAGCCTAAGGTAGGTGTAGTTGTCCAAGAGGCACAGCTGGCACAGTGAGATGGTTACCAGCTGCAATCCTGTTTTCAGATTTGAGAAATGTAATATAATTCCAAGTATTTATGGTGACCCACTTAGAAAAGATGATGTACTACTATTACCATACTATTTATGTAGATGTGACAAATATAAAAGAAGTCTGATACATTTATATTATAAAATATCATCTCTGTTTTTCTGGGAAAAGTACTTTTCTCATGTACCAGTTAATAGTGTATGCAAAGAGGTTTTTACCAGATGTCTGAAAAGGGATTCCAAAGTGCTTTGTTCAGAGCAAATCTAATGTTGATTGCCACCAAAGGGGGAATTGGGTCTTTCAGTAGAATTCAGCCTTTGTAGTCTCAGCTAGGGAACTGGCAGCTTGCTGACAGATAAATCTGGACTGAATAGCAGAAATTCCGTTTAATTTGCCTTTTTTTTTTTTTTTCTTTTTAATAAGTGAAAATATTTTTGCAGAAATATTTTAGCATAACAGTTTTCCTGATACATTTTTTTTATTTTTTTGGCTGAAGTTTAAACAGTTGCTAATGTTGTCTGTAGTATACACAAGTAGACTTTGGATTGAAAAGGCTGTTTAGACTAGAGAGCAATAAACATATTTATTCCCAATGTTAATGGCTGCTTATTGCCAAATTACCTTTCTGAAAACATAGGATGGGGATCTTTAAACTAGTCACTGTGAAATATTCCTTTATTCTTTTGTTAGCATCTCACCAGTTTTACAGATATTCCCTATTTTTGTGGCATCTACTTAAATGTGATATATTATCCTGTATTTGAACAGAGACATACTAAGAACTGAAGGTTGATGTCTCATCTCAGTATTGGATCTGATCTGTTATTGGCCTTTAAAGGATTATGGCTACTTTGATCGAATAATATTTTCAACTGACTCTGGAATTAACAGGGAGAGACTGTCAGATATATTCACTCTCATTGACAAAGATACTCTTGGTCCTTGGATAATCCCACAAATCCAGGCTTTGCGCCATAGTCTGGCCTCTTGTTATATACAGGTTGAAATCACTCCTTTATTATAAATCAGGGTGAGAGGATTTACTAAATCCAGGCTTCAAAGTATTGGAAAAGTATATAATTTGGAATCCTTTCAGAGATCTCCCAGAGACCTTGATTGTGACATCAGGGCTTAATAGATGACAGTGGGATATCAGGTACAAAATCTCAGTTTGATACATGGCACTGGCATCTGGTTCCTGCCAGGGAATTTTTAAATGCCACAGACAGGTTATAAAGTGGCTGCCATTTCTAACATCGTGTGTGCCCAGCCTGCACAGCTGAATTTCACTATTAGTTGCAAGTTACACCTCTTCAAAATGAGTGTGCTGAGTGACACTGCAGTTGGGTGCGTATAATAGCCTGGCTGTGAAGTGATTGTTAATTGGTGGTGATGATGGCTGCTTGTTGTACAAAACTGTTACAAAATCATTGGCTCCGGTCATCACTGATGCCACTTTTCATCATGGTCAGCACTTTAAGCTGAATCAGACATTAATTGATATAGAAATTAGTCCAGTTGTGAAGAACTTTTCCTCTGTGTACAGCCATGGTCCATCTGGCCAGGATAACAGTACTAATGGAGATTTCAAACCTGTCCAGGTGAAAGGTCTGTACACTTTTCCTGTTTTTCAAGGAAATCCTGTGTGTTTCTGCATCTGTCTCTCAGCTCTCTTGGGGTGTGCTGTATTTCCAGGGGGGACCGAAACAGAAATCTGATGAATCCTGCCCTTGAAGAATTACTGTGTTGTTACACTCTTGCATGGCAATTCTTTAAGTATCTCCATTGTGCATATGTGTATTTTAATTTTTCACTTCAGTACACGCATACAATATGACAGACTTCTAGCTGCTTTGGGAACTTTAATTTCCAATTTTCTTATTTACTTTTAAAATCAAAGTGTTTCGTTAATGCCTATTTTTTCTGCTAAGCTTTCAAAAGAATACATTTATCCTCAGCCCACAGCTATGGCTGGTTAAAGCAATTTTCACAGTAGCTATAGACAAATGCATGGTAAGTAAATTAGCTTTTATTATAATCAGAGTGGCTTTTCTTTTCTGTTTGATTTCTGCGTGTTCTTGTGTGAATTCTCAAACTTAAGTATATTAAAATGGGAGAGAGATGATTTCAAAGGTGCTTGCATGAACATTTCCTGCCAGGTGCCTCTGTGCTCCTGAGCTGCACACAGGAACAGCAGAGCAGAGGATGTGCAGGGGCCCTGCTCAGCAACTGAGCTGTGTGGTTCCACTCTCAGGTTGGAAGAACAACAAATGAAGGCCTGCAGAAACCTCTCCTAGAGGTGTTGGTCATAAAGCAGCACCTTAGTGGAGCTGAGAATTAAAATTGCAGGAGGAGACTGTGACTATGTTGTAGGACAGAACTAGGCTTTAGATTGGCACATGGGAGAGGTAGTTTGCAAAGACAGAGTGTCTGTTTCTGCCCTCAGGTGGGGCTGCTCAGCTGTGCCCCCATGGCAGGAGAAACAGCTGGGGGAGGGCAATTCAGCACAGAGTCTGTGTGGGGCCCATCAGCATGCTGGCACAAAACCACATGGCATAGGAGGCACTTCAGTGCCAGGGCATGCCTTGGAATGGTTTTACTCTGGCCAGCACTGGTGAGGACTTGCCTGGAGAAAAACAATATCCAGCACTGAGCTGTGTGGTCAAAGCTATAAAATAATCTGAGATTTTCTGAAGGACAGCACTGGGAGAAATCAGAATCTAGAAATGAGAATGATTTGGAGTCTTCAGTCAAGAGAAGATGAATTAACATGTGATAAACCCCTTCAGATATATACAATTCTGCTGCAAAGAAGGGAAGATCTGTTCTCCATCATAGTGGTGGGTAAAACAAGAAGCAGGTCTTAAAGAGGATTAAATTGGATTAAACTTCTCCTGTTAGGGATAATTAAGTACTGTAATAGCTGCCAGAGGAAATAGAGAAGTGTACTTCACAGGAAGCAAGCCAGAAATAGATTAGCCAGGCTTCTGTCAAGAACGCATTGTGGCCATTCCTGCTGGGGCAAGTGATGGAAAAGGTGATCTCCCCAGGCTCTTTCAGCCCCTTCTAAAATACAGGTTTTAAAAGATGCTTTGAATTGGAACCAAACTACTTCCCTTACTGTGTTTCTAAAGTCTGGTTTGGTGTAAAACATTTTCTCGATAAGCTTCTGGATAGAAGACTTTCTGTTGTTGGAATTTAGCACTGGCATTCCATGCTCTCTGCTCCCCCTAAATAAAGAAAACAAACCACTTTTTAGTCTTGAAAAGTTCCTAGCTAAGTAAGAGATATCGATTGTTCCCAGAATTAGAAGGTGTAGATCAAACAAATACACTGAGTGACGATAGTCCTTGTTAGAGAAATAGAGCAACAAGTAGGTTAAAAGAGAATTTGGAGATAGCTGTGTTTTGTGTGGGATCAGAGACATTCTTGCCAAAGTCCCATCTGTTCAGTTTTTATTCAGCTCTGTTTTCTTCTCACCTCTCTGTTGTGCTTGCACTCCAAATGGAGACATAACTGTCTGACTGAAGTGCTGAAGTCGTGCTGGTTGTCTCTCCATATGCAGTGATCACAAAGAGCAACTGAATTTTCACTTTGGGAAACTGAGAGGTTTCACTGGTGGTAAAATCACCTGATGAACCTGAATCAGGAAAGCCTAAGAAATTGTCTTCAACAAATGGGGAGCAAGTACAGGAAAAATTACGTTGTTCTGGACAGAGATAACAACCCTTCTCCCTATTAAAAGGTTTTTGCAACTGACTGTGAAAATCTGCATTCAGGACTCTTGGCGAAGTCTGGCTATGTTAGTGTGTGTTTTAATCACACCTATGATGTTCTTTCTTGAGTTGAAGTGTGAAACAGTAGAGTTGGATCGTCAGTGGAACTTACGGGAAAGATGAGTCTGAAAACTGAGGACTGAATCCTCTGTTGTCAGCTTAGAGTGTATGGCACAGCTCTGTCACGAGGAAACCCTGGGAATGTCTTCAGAGGCTGAGTGACTGAAAGGCAGCACCTAAAGCAAGCTTGTAACACTGGAGATTCTGCATTTGCACCTGACCCCAGCCCCCCTGCGCGTGGCCGGGAAGAATATTTCTTTGTGTTGGTTGTTGGTGGCTCACTGGAGATAGGGGGGAATATTGCCTCTTGAGAGAGGCACTCTTAGTAGAAGAGGTTATTTATTTCTCTTTTATCTTGAACTGGTTTGGATGAGGTAATATTTTGCTCAGCATAGATGTCTGCCATTTCTGTGTGCTCTCTGTAGAAGTTTTAATAGAATTTATCTCTTCCCCTGTCCTGAAGAAAGAGGATGAAAGTGGTAGCAGTAATTGGGAAGAGACAGCCTCATAGGATGGACAGCACAGGAGCTTTCATGTTTGAATTACAAAATATTTGAGTTAGATGGAATATTTTCCTCCTCATCAAGCCACTTAAAAATGCTATATATCACAGTTTATTTCTGGGAGAGCGGGTTAATGGATTTAATGATTCTTCTACTTTCAACATCATAAATCAAGACCGATGCAACTGGGTTTATGCCAATAGCACAGTAGATGTAAAAGGAAATCAGGGGGTTAATCTGTTGATATATTTCATTGGGGCTTAATAAATTCACCACAATTGGCAAAATAACTTGCGGTTAATTTGCAAAATTAAATGTGTGTCTTCTAGGGCGCTGAGTTGTTCCTTGGAAGCTGGGCATCTCCTGGCTGGTGCATCTTTCAGAAACCTCAATTCCTGCACAGTGTTCTCAGCCAGGTCCTGTTTTCAGCCTCACATGGCAATGAACTCAGTGTGCTGCAGTACAGGGGCAGAAGGAGTGTGGAAGCAGTGTAGAGCTGGCACAGGCTACTTGCTTAAGGACAAATTCAAAAAGGATTAAAAAGTTCTCACTGTCAGATTTATTTGTAAAGAAAATTATTCAGTTGCTAGGGGGATATCTGTAATTGCATATAAAGCAGTGGGGAGTGTCTGTAATTGCTGTCTATTCTATATACTTTCTCCTGAGAGCTCAGGTTGGCACTATTGTGGAAATTCAGCTTGAAATTCAGGAGCTGTTAATTGGCCTCAAGATTTATCTTCATTTCTCTGTAACGGTTTTGCTCAGGCTTCTACAGAGCCAAGTTATTGGCAAAGAAAGTGAAGTTTTATTGGAAAAGATTTATTGGTATTTTGTAATCCAGCTAATGAAATAAAGCAGATTTGCAGTTCTAGCCTCATCAGTGTGTCTAAATGGCAAAGTATGGTGTGCAAGAGAATCGATGTGGAGGTACAGCACAGTTACCTTGAGTTGCCTCTCCAAGCACCAGGTGTAGGAAGTTCCCATGTCTGTTTCTCTGTCAGCAGCATTGTCAAGTGAAACTACAGTAATTCCATAGCGGCCCTGGGGATACCACACTGGGGGCTTAAAGCTGCTTTGGGGGAAGGGGCCTGTTCTCCTGGGATCAGATTGGTAGGACAAGCAGCAGCAGCTTCATTTGGTTTGATACTAACAGTAGCAAAATGTTGGAGCAGCTTGAGTAGGGCAGGTGAGGATTTTCTGTCAAGGGGGCACCTTCTAGATATGCCAAAGGGATTAGGAAAAGTCAGCTGTGTCCTGAGCCTGAGGATGCAGCAGGGGTCTTGACAGCAGAGCTGTGTGCTACAGTAAAAGGAGGGATTTTACCATCTTGGCCTACAATAGAAACCGAGCTTTGTGTTGGAATTACAGACGTGGGAAAAGACAAGCCTGTAGGTATTTACTTTGACACCTTGCAGCAGCAGTTCCCTGTGCTCAGCTGTACCATATCCATGGGCACTGGGGCTGGAGCTGGCTCTGCCATTGCTGCCTGTGCCCACTCAGGGATTCAGGGCAGGTTCCACGCCTGCTCTCAGACAGTGCTAAATGATGGACTCTGCCTTCTGTCTCAAGGAGTTTCCTCCCACGATTGGCTGCCCACATATCTCTGGCTTGTAAGTAGAATAATAAGGCATTTCATTTCTGGAGCAGGTGATTTTCCTTCAAGATCTCAGGGAGAACTACACTGATTGTTGTACAAAACTTGGGAGATATGTTTCCAGTTTTTCGTATATGACAAGAATGGAATTATTTAAAATGTTGAAATCATCTTTACTGGGGCAAAGACTACCAAAAGCTTTGTGCATAAATACTTTGCTAACTCCAGTCTGTAACTTTTCTAGGGAAGCTGATCATACTTGACAAGGGAAATAGGATTCCACAGGAGGTTATATGAAATTATGAGATGCTGCAAATGGAAATATACTTTCATAGGGAGAGGAGAGAGAACAACTTCTCTGTAATTGAGTTGCAGATAAAATTGAATTTAAAGGGTCCAGCAAGCTCGTTTGAAGTTCAAAGAAGCTGGTGCATAAATTTGGCCTGCCTGGAGTTACTACATCTTTACACGTATAGCTTGATCAAAAGGAAAGCAGAAATGGAGTAGTTCCAGAAATCCAGATTGATTAAGTCAATCTTTCTTGCCCAGTGATGGAATTGAGAAAAATATAATTTGGTCTTCTCTAAAGTATTATCCTCCTGGATCAAAGGATGTCTCTTCCAGCCTTTCTGTACTAATCGTACAGTGAAAAAAATGAACTTGTATAGCAAAAAGATTATGCTCTTTATGATCTATTCAAGTTAGCAGCTCATGGAGGCTGCTGTCCTGCAGAGTAAGCTACAGAAATGCTAAGTCAGTAAAAATATTACTTAATAGCTTGCATTTACCTTTGTGACCAACTTGGGGAATGTAAAACATGGAAAGTAGTAAAATGTAGTGTGATCTGTAAAAGTCTACCTATTTCATATTATGATTTATTATTTTAATTTCATATTATGATTTATTATTTTATTTCTGTGAAATGGAGGGCTATTACTTGTGGAAGCTCTGGATGATGCTGCTAGCATGGCTCTACAGCAGGAAGAGCTCAGGAGCAACACAGTGTTTATGGGCTGAGATCCAAGTACCCAAAAATGCACAGACTGAGTTCTTGGGGAGGTACCCATTACAGCTGGCAGAAATAGATGCTTTTTAATTAGCTAGGTTGAAAAATCTGGGTAGAGTCACATGCCCTGGTACCATTCTTAGCCTATATCATTTCTGGAAGCCTTAATTTAAGGAATCAAGACTTGAAAGTATAATTCAGGCCCCAAAGTGGGATAGGATTGGATGAAGATTGATGAGGACAGACAAAATCTGTGGGACTGTGACCTTTCATGAAGCAAATCCTGTTCTGTGATCCTGATAATTTCGCAGTCTTTTAAAATCTAATAGCAGCCAATTTAGGGGAAATAAGTACAAACGTTTTCCATGTATGCATTTCCATCTATGCCATATATACTGGAAATACAAACAAGGAAATTATGAAATGTCCTATTTAATGAATTTTGATCTGCTAGACACACAGTCATTTTGGAGCTTAACTGCCTGAGAGAGGTCTCTGCAGGCTTGCTAATCTAACAGTGGGAAGCTAATTGCAGTGTTAGAACCTGCCCTGTTTTATACATGTCAAGCTTTTTTCTGCTGTGCTGGTGTTCAGAGCATTGCAGGGCCTCGGAAATACCCTTTGACAGTAGTTAAAATAAATATAAGGAAATATATTTAGGTGAAGTAGTTTTAGTGTAATGAGCAATTTCTCCTCCTTTCCCAGCAAGGTTTTGTGCAGTTCTAAAGGCCTGTAAGAGCCTCGGAGGAAGCTGACTTTTATGGAATGTGGGAAGTGTCATAACTCATTTTAAATGCGTGTCTAATATTCCTACGTGCCTAGTACCTTAAAATCTGGCCTCTCTTCGAGGTGGCACAACTCTTTAATTCTATTAGGCTGTTAAAAATAATACCAATCTGTTCAGTCACTGACAGCAGGTTTTTTATTGTGTGGTGATTTGGGATTATGAGAGTTATGGGGGAAGGTGACCTTGATGCAGGTTTAAGTGCAGCACTTCTTGACACAATGCAGTAGAGAACAGCACTAGTGTTAGCTTAATTATGTTGTTAAATGCACTGGGGCTGAATTACTTGAAACAAATTAAACAACTGACGTCCTTATTTCATAAACTGCATTTAATCTCATGCATGGCTGTGTTTACGATAGAGTCACAGCAATACAGTAAATTAAATGGGAATAGAAGTCACACCAATATCTTCAGAAGCAGATGTTTTGTATTTGAGCTAAAGTAGAAAGAAGATAAACCTAAAGTCATACAGGACAAGAAGATTGAAGTCTCATGCATTGACCAAAAAGAGATAAATTTGTGATTTTTGGATAATTAATATTTGTTCTCTTCTACAGTCTGAGGCATACAGAAGGCCGGTCATTATGTCATGCAGCAAAACTACACTTATCAGAACTTGCAGTAGAATTTTGCAAAGAAATAAGCAGAAGTGATGCTATAATCAACATCAAGGCTGCTGCTATTCAGTGTGGATCTTGACATTTTTGGCCACTTGTAGGAGTACAGGTTTTCAGTGGTGTTAATTAGAACACCTGATGTATGAATAAGTTGTACAGGTATTAAATTGCCACCTGTCAGTGCATTTTTTTTTTTTTCCTGTGTTTACTGAAATCGCCCCTTAACCTTTTCTCAACAACTCTAGCTAGCTGTGGGAAGAGTTGAAAAACCTAAATAAGGGGGAAAAGGTTTGAGTTACATTAGCATTGTTGATAGCTCCCCATTTTTTTCAATGTTTTGGCAAAAAAAAAAAAGGTAGATTTAAATTTTATTTGTCAAATAATTTAAGAAATTCTTGTTACCTTTTGTGGTGAATAAGCTCTTTAGAAGAAAAAAATCACTCAGCTCTGCTTCTCAGTAATCCTGGTGCAGAAATATACTCTTATAATATTGTGAAACTTTATGTACCCATTCACATGTGGGTGGAATTTGTAATTCAATAGTTTATCTAATGATTGCATTCCATTTTCTGGTGACAGTTTTCATTAAGACTACATTTATTCAGAGAGAAGCTAACTTAATAAGAATAGCCTTGAGTTAAGGGATTTATCATTGTCTTTTTTTAATATTTTCCATATTCTGAAATATGTATCATTTAGGCATAACAGAAAGGTTTGTGCTTTTTTAAATTGCGCCACACTTTTTCCAGTTGTTTGATGTGTATTACTTGGAAGATGTGCAGTAGATATTTGAAAAATCACTTTCTTTTTTTTTTTCATGTACTGAGGTAGGATTGAAATGACTAAAAAAAAAGGGGAAGAGTTAGACAAAGCTATAGTCAGAAATTTCATTTGATAGTCATATGGCTCTCCATAAGTTTACCTTCTGCATGACAATTTTATAATTTTTTTGTTTCATTGTTGAAACGAAGGTTTACATGGCAGGGGGAACGGGGCTTTTCCAAATCATTAGCTTAAACACACCGCAGAAAATATTTGCTTTTATTACTAAGGTTACTATTTAGCACAAATTTTTCATGCTCTGTCCCTTCTAACACAGTAACTGTTCAAAACAGAGACACAGGAGGCAGAAGCTGTAAGGGAAGTCAGACACAAACCCTGCTGCCATGCCAGCACAGGGATTTACACAGCACTGCTGCCCTGCTGCTGGAAGAACAGTCCTTATGATTCCAGGAGCATCATCTTCACGCCTAAAAATGTTTGGTTTTCCTCTCCTCTAACAAAGCTATCATTCTTGTCATACATTATTCATTAAACTGGAGCTGCACACTCATGGCTGTGAATTTATGTTGAGTATGTGCACATACAAGCACAGAGCATTAGGGATTTTGTACTTCTCTGTTTTAAAGGAGGCAAGAACCAAGCCTGTGAAGTGTAACACAAAAATAAAACAATAACAAAGTTTAGAAAAAACAGCTTCAAATAATTACCAAATGAGCTTTTAGAAGGGAAGCAGGATATGCCTTTTGGGGACAAAGTGAGTTTGAAAGGCTCCAGCAATATGAGTTATCACACATCCCTGGATAATACATCACACTAAAATCCTATTTATCCAGGCTATTGCTGCTGGCAATTAATCTCAAACAAGGAGGTGCAGCATACTGAGAAAGGTGAAATGGCAAACCAGAAGGGTGTCCATGCCTGCTGTCGGATCTTCTGCAATAGCCTCAGACAGAGATCCAGTGGAGATTTCTCCTCTGCTCACTGTCGGTGTTTATGAAATCCTGTCTGGCACTTGGCAAAACATCTTGGTGGTGTGTTTTTTTCTTAATTTTACAAATGTATAAAATTTTACTTCATATTACTTCCACCAGAAGGGTTGAAAAACAAAATTTGTGCGTTGTGTACATAAGAATAAGGTAAATCCTGACTTGTAGGGCTTTGTATTAGTTAACAGCGTTTTGGAAGGTAAGTATGGCTACCTAGTTATTTCTTCTTTCTTTCTTACTTCCCCTGCCACCCATAAAATGGCTACTTGGAAAGTGTGGTTTCAGGAAATTCAAAGATTTATGTAATATTAGTAGAAATAGACTTGATTTGCAAAATTTGCATCCAGATATTAGGATCTTTGTTCTCAGAGTTCTGAGAGACATTTATTTGTATTGTAACTTTTTAGAAACAGTGCTTGGGATCTGCAAATGAGCTCAGAATTCAAATGCCACCAAAATAAACATTTTTTGGGGGGTTGTGCCTATTTGTAATTGTGATGAATGCGGAATTTGTTCGTTAGGGAGGCCTCTCCCGGTAGCTGTGTACAAAGTAATTTGCTCGTTACCTTTCCCTTCTTCTCACACATCTTCTTTGAAAGTTGCTATTTATCATTTTATGGCACTGGTGAGTAAGTGCTGCTGAGTCAATGCTTGATTAGTTTCCATCTGGGCTTGTGTGAGTAATTTTCTGAGATGCCAAGCAATCTAATTAAATTTTCAAAGTATTATGACTTCACTATGACTGCAGTGTGGTCTTGTCGTCATGGTGCCATCCTCAAAGACTCTGGTGGCCAGTGACTGCTCTGAAGTCATCTCCTCAGGCTGCCAGTGACATCATTTGGCCCTAGTACAGCATTCCCTCTGGATTTTCGTTGCCTTCTGCAACACTGCCACCAATGGCTTCCACTGATACCAGCCCAAAGCTATTTTGACAAGAAATACTGCAGAGGGATTTTTTTCTCAAGAACATATGAAAAGTTTTCTTTCACTGCAGAGGCAATGTTTTACAAAGAAAATGACCAGTAAAATAATTCCCTTCTGGAATTCCTAAAATACGTAGATAGTCTGTGCATCTGCATATTGATGTATGTTTAAGTGTTGTTATTAAAAAGGTCTGAAATTGATGTGGCATGAAAGACAAAGCATTCCTTACTCTGCCAATTGAAAATTTTGGAAATTGCAAAGAGGTGTTACTTATGTGCCTTTGTTGATGTTATGACTCAAATCATTTAATGTGGTTGACTCAAATGTCAAATTTTACTGGAAGATTAATGTGGTCTGATTTTGTAGCTTCTCATGCTTTGTAGTCATCACAGCTGTTGTGGAGCAGGTTAAAGAATTGAAAACAGGAGTGTTGCTCGTATAAAATGGCCTGTTGTGCACAGGGCAGTTTGAAAGTTCAGAGCTGTTTTGTGGGGCTGGTGGCTCTGTGGTTCAGGATGGTGCCTCTGAGAGAAAATCACCCCTTTCTTTCCACTCTTTAATCTTGTTCTAGGGTCTCGTCTGCTTTACAGAAGCTTGTGATATGGTACCAGATTAAATGACTTTACTTATGTCTTTCTTTAGGCAGAAAGAGATATGGCTAATTATTGACTTCCCTCAGCTTCCACCGTTCCAAGATCTGCCAGCACTGATGGGCAAAGTTTCAGGCCAGGATTGCTTTTGTTAGAAGAGCTACTGGAGGCACCACTGGGCACACCTGGATGAGCCAGGGCAGCCACGGTGTGGGCTGAAGGATCACCAGGAGTCTGCTCTGCCTGTCTTTTCTTGCACACCTTGTCTGATCTTGTGGAGGGAGCATTCCCAAGCAGGTGAAACATTCCTGGAGCACATCCTCTGATTCAGTTTGCTCCCAAAGGAAAGCAGCTTGCTTTGGGACCCTTACACAACGCCAGCCCAAAAGTGATAAACTCCTGGAGTGCGTGGCTGGGCGCACTGGGGATGTGTATGTGTTCAGATGGGTAAGGTGGAAATTCCCAACCACTTAAACCGTGGCTTTTGTCAAACGTACTAAAATTATTTTTCCTCAACCAATCCAGCAGTCCACAGCTACACTGGACATAGGGATGGCAAGCTCCCAGTAGGTGTAGGGTCAGCACAGATGAGAGGTGATAGGGACTACAGATGGCTGTATTGCTGGTAATGAATAAGCTCCGTGATCCCCATGGCTCCTGCATTGCCATTGTTGTTTTCAAATGTGAGTACTTAAGTGCATTGAGCATTTATTATGATCTGTCTGAAAGCTGCAACACCTTCTGTAAATAAGAGAGCTTAAAACTCCGTGAATTCAGGAGAGTCATCAGTTCCCCTGCTTTCAGGCTTCTCTTGTAATCCTGAAGTTCTCTGGAGAAGTATTAAAGCATTACAGAGTGGGATATTTGGCATCCACATTGCCTCAGGAATATTTAATGGCTAAGGCTTGTCATTCATCTACTAAAATCCCTGAGAATAAAGCTCAGTTTTATACTGGCATAACTTCTGGAATAACACAGTCAAGAAAACACCTGGGGCACATTTCAGCTTTAAGGAGTTTGGTAAATGAATGAAGTAGTGCCATAAAAACCTATTTAGCCTCTTCTCATAATTGAGGATTCACTGTAGAAACTGTAATGGTGACCTTAAGGCTTCTGAGTGCAAAAGGGAATGTGTAACACGTGTTTCAAAAGGTGCTGCCTCACTGGAAGACTGTAACAAGTTTTCTACGCTCTATAGTTAGCTCTGCTCCTTTTGGTAGTAATCTTCATTTATGTTTAAAGGGGACCTCTTACCCTTGTTGGTATTTGTTAGATTAAATCTTGTGATGGCCAAAGAACTCTGAAATCTTAGGAGAGATGCCTTAAAAATAGCTCAGTAAGCATTTCTTGTGTGTATCGAAGCTCAATTTGGCACAGCATCAGTCAGAGCTTTGAGGTTTCCCATAATGCAGAGCATATAACCAGAGGTGCTGGTTGGGATGGATATGAAGTTAGGCAAACCTAGGGAAGCACGTTAGCCTAAAATCCTGTGTGGGCAATGCAAGTGCAAGCAAGATACTGTCAAATATAACATGGGGGAAAATGCTGTAGCTGAGGACAAAGACTTACGGAATGTCACTTTGCTGAATCCAGCTTTTGGTTCCCATACAAAGGGCTCTAGAACCACTTCCTACCAACTCAGGAACCTGTACTGGTAATTTCTAGGTTCCTTCAGCCTTGCAGTGTGTTGGAATGAGTGGGGTATCCCTGAGATCTCCTCCTCCTCTGTTGCCTGACTCCCCTTTCTTCCTGCATGCTCAAAGGTCCAGAAGGTGCTGACAGAGGAGTCCACATTCTTGCAAGAACCCCCTAGGCCTCTGTGCAATCCTCTCAAGGCTGTGTTCATACAGAGCCACGCCAGGCAGCTCTCAGGAAGGGTTCTGTACGACCTGGTTCTATTTCGGATAAATAGGACATAAAATCTGGAAGTTCCTCTTTTTGGCTGCTTTAGCTCATTCTTGAAACTTGTGTTTCTTCCCTTCACTGTTCTTTTACTAACTTTGTTGTAGGACTTCATCTTCGTGCTTTAGAAATTTTTCAATTTCTGGTTACATTGTAATAGGATCAATACACAGATATTTCACTACCTTTCAGTTTAAATTAACCTGCCTTTTCTCTGGGGTTCATTTACTGAGATATCTAATTTTCTCCCTTGTCCTTAATTATTGTGTAATAAAAATCCAAGCTGTTAATTTCCTTCCATCCATCCTAGTGATTGTCATAAAGGTTGTTTTCTCCATCAGAGATTCATTTTGGATCCCTTTCTCAAATACAGCTGAACAGCCTGATGTATTATCCAGGAGAAATTACTTGTACCTCTCATAATAATGTTAACACCTTTCCTTCTTTACTGAAAATGACTCAGTTGATGTGTTTAGAATCAGGTTCACCTTTCTCCAAACCATATTGCATTACTCCTTCATATTAAGGTTGGAATTGATGAATATATTCATATTTTTTTTCCCCTGCTGTTATCTCCAGTGAATAAGCCCATTGTTTACAGAAAAAAAAATTGTCTCTAAATGCATGACTGTATTATTTCCCATCAATTTTTATATTTTTCTTTCTACTGCAGTCTTCTGTGACATCTCCCTCTTTCAGTATAATAGTTCAGTGCCCCTGTGTTGATGATACTGGATAAATTTGTGTATCATCATTTTCATTAGTATAAATTTACCTTTTTTTTTGTTAAGATCATTAACGAGAGAAGTAATTTGTAATCTTTCACCAGGCCTTTACTTTCTTTTCAAATGCTGAATTTTTGCTTCCTTTTAAATTATGTCTTTATCCACCATGGAATTCTCATTGCTAATTGCCATCTCTTCATCAAAAGTGATAGTTTTTTTTGATTTCTTGTTTTATCAAAGTTGAACTGGTTTATCTTTGAGGGGAGGAAGTTTCAGAGCTGAAATGTAGAATTGGTAAGTAGGAATCTTTCAGAGGAATGAGGGTCAGAAAAGAGGATATGAATTCTGGAACATGACAAGACAACAATGTCAGAGCAAGCTGATAACATGGTCAGTTTGATAGGCTCAGATAACATTTCAGAAGAAATTATAGATGCATTTGTTGTGTGTTTGGGGCAAGGGCAGTACTGTAGTCCCTTGACAAGGGAATCAGCTGACACACAGGGAATGGACTTTTCACATAAAATTGATTTACATTTTCTTTGACTCAGGAGCCAGCATTGCATCTTCAGACTAGCTGCTAAAGCTGGGGTATCAATACTGCTTCAGCAACTGTACTTTGTTAATTCCTTCCCCTGTAACTGATACCTCCGGTAGGAAATCAGACTGAAAATGAATTATTTGACCTGGAGTGACAGAATTCAGGAATCAGAACTGCTTCATTCCTTGAAAAATGCAACAAGTTCATTTCTGATGACTGACTGCCTGTTCTCTTGTCTGTGACGTTGTATCATTAAACCAGGTCTAAGTGCTCTAACAGTACTCAGTGTGAAAATGATGACTCTTTAGACTCCAAGTATTTAAGTAATTAGAAGTAGTTGGATTATAACTATTAACATAGCATTGAGAAATGCTGCATCTTTTTATTCCTGAAGCTGCCTCAGTGTGGAAGCTCATGCAGTCCTCAGTCAGATCACAACAAGTGGGCATGAGCTGTACCTGCTTATTTTTGTCTTCTGCTCCTCCTGTTTCCTATGCAGGTGGTAAGAAACTTCCATATTGGAAGTCTGAGCTTATTCCATAGCATTCATTACAAAAATGAGTGGAAGAAGCTGTAAAGCAGATTACACTGATTAAACAGAGCCAGTGCAGTTTAGGTGTGAATAGGATAGTAAGAACCTGAAAGAAAATTACAAATACTGTAATTTATCCTGTTAGAAGTTCACTTTAAATGAACTTTAGTGGGAACACAGAAAAGCTGTATAACATTTTGACATATCAAACCTATCCTTCCTGTATGAAAATGCTTAACCATTGCAACATTAGTGAGAAATGTGTCACAAGGCTGAGCTTTTAACACATTGCCATGTCCTGAATGAATCCTGGCTGGTTTAGCTATTCCCTTGTTCTCCTGGTTTCTGTGTCCCCCACAAAAAGCGTGACTTCCAGCAGCTGGAGGAGAAGGCAGTACACTAAGAATGCACAGAGGGGGATGAGTAAAGTTAATTTTCAAATACTCCTGATGAGTTTCTTGGCTGTCAGCTACTTCCATTAGGCAGAAACCTGGTGAGTTCCAATTTGTGCCTCCAAAAAAATTCTGAAAAGTGTCTGCTGACGCATTATTAAATCTGTAGGGCCAAATTTTCTGGCAGTGTAAAAATTCCACTGATGACATTTAGAGCATCCAAAGGTTTGGCCCATTATTAGCCACTTCCTGAGGATTGATTTCTTCTATTGGCACTATAATTTATTCAGGAGACTAAGATGCCCAATTACAGCATTTATTATAAGAGAATACTGTTAGATACCTATTCAATCTCAGAATTATTTTAAAATCACTGAAAACTAGTGATTGCTACTATGAGAGAAGCATTGAGTAAGACAGAGGAGTGAGTGGTAAAATCCAGCCAGGAAACTGAAGCAGGTGGTACCCACCAAGGCTTTCAGTGTCTTTGGATGTTATCAGACCATGAAGAAGACAGACCAGTGGTAATGTGAAGTACTAACGCCCTACTGCCCTAATGCAGACAGCTTCCTACACATCTCAAATATTGCAGTGCTAAAAATTGTGGCATGGTGGATAAAATCATTGATTTTGAAAATGCTGCTAATTCTGCTTATAGTGTAGAAAGTAAAGTGTTTTACCTGGTATTTTCTTTAGGCAGCTAAGACTTATTTGCATTTTGAGCTTCCAGCATTTCTGCTTCACATTTTTTTTGCGTTCAGTGGGGTTACACTGTGCTTGTTTTGCAGTGGTCAAGAAAAGAATAATTCTAAATGCTAGTAAATGTTTATGGAAGAAAAAAAAAGTCATTACAGAAGCTGTATTATATTTTATCATCACTTCATTTTAGAGTTTGCTACAATGACTTGTTTGGCTCTGGTCACAGATTGTTTACAGGGGAGCTGGGTTAAAGAATTAGATACAGACAACAACACCTTTTTATCTGTCTCTTGCTGTACTCATAAATCTAACACCTTTCAAACCTGTGATTCTCAGCAAGGCACTGATTGCTTTGACTGCAGAGTGAGAGCTAAGACCAGTGAATTCTTCCCTTTAGTGAGTGTCCTGGTGTAAAGGCTGCTTCAGCTATTGAAACATCCTCAATTTCAGGTGTACTTTAGAGGGAGAAGAAGCAGTGTTGTTGCCAGGTGGAACTTTCTGGACTCAATGGACAGAGAGGTTTAATCAGAGTTAGTGCTCCTGACTTAGACATCCACCTGTTGGCCAGCTAGTTACTGCGCATGAATAGTGCTAACAAAGATCTGGCAGATCTGACGGGCTGAAATAATTTCCTGTAATTTTCTTCTGGTTTAACTTTTCTAGATCAGCCAGCAGCTGTCTTAAAAAACATCATGGATAGTAATAATTTATTCGTGAATGGTGAAACATTTAAGATCCACTTGGAAAGCACATGCCTCAACATCAGAGGTTGGGAGTCCTGAGCTTTCGCAGAGCCTTATGGGGATGTGTGAACGAGACCTGCCTGGCTGTGTTCATTTGTATCAATGCTTCAGTTTCCTAAAGAACATGGTTTATATCCACATCTGCTCTGCACCACAGCTGTGCTTCTGCTGGTGATAGGCTTCCAGTACTGAGTCTTTCAAACTCTCACTTCAAAGGTGGAATTATTGCCAAGAAGCTGGTTTTGTGTTTAATGATTGATATGACATACTATTCTGTACCTACGTAATCCTGAAACTTTAGCTATAAAATCTCAACTAATCAAAGAAAATGGCAGTTCAGATGATTCTTTTTAGTTGATTATCCTGAACAGATAAACAATTTGTTTGAATTGACCCATTTCCTTTTTAACCCATTGCCTGGGTTTATAAAGGGTCAGTAAACCTGGGGATTTCTATGTTTATTCCAGTGCAGAGAGTATGAGATGCTTCTGTCACCTGCCTCTGCCAACAGCTTGGTCCTCTCTGGGACCTTCCTTTCTGGAATTCAGGTCACTCATCTCTCAGTTACAGCTGTTAACACTGACCTTTGGACAGTGCTGTTTGATTCACTGATGAACTGGGGCTTGTTATCAGTCATTGGTTATTCACGCCAAACCACATCTTGATAAAGCTGCTCTGGAGCTCAGTACTAACTGGGGATTTTGGGCTGATGTATTCTCACGCACTGAAACCCCAAAGTTGATGTACACAGCACAAGAGGAAGGGCCAGGAACAAAACATGAACATTCCTGTGAAAGCAGCACTGCAGAAGCACAGGATGTGCTGTAGTGGTTGTTCTGCTCCAATAAAATAGAGCCAGCTGGCATCAGAACAACTGGAAAAAATACTGCAAGTACAGGTTTATCTAAGAAGTGATGTAGGAGAGTGATGCTTTGAACCAGGCTAGCAGTGGCCAGGCTATCAAGTGGCCTTGAGTGTTTTGAGTTGTGCTGTTTGTTTTACAGCACAGAAAACGCCCTGGCATGGCATTTCACCCATTTGTGAACATAAAAGGTGAAAGGGTACTTTACCATTCCTTCCTCCTTACCAAACTTTTTGCCTTTTTTTTTTTCCTGATAGAAATAAAATTTATGCTTGTCTGTGATAGGTTGAGAATTAAGTGGTTCCTCACCTATTTTGTAGTCTTTTTATGATGAGTTGTCTGCTGGCTTAAAATATATTTGATTTTTCTCGCCTGTGGATACAAGCACAACTGAAGAAAAAAGCTTGCTGGGAATAAGTGTGCACCTCTTTCTCTGCAGTGTTAAATAAGATGAATAGAAAGGTTTTCTTAACCTTGTGCTCTTGAGAAGTGTTTTGAGCCTTTAACTTCTACTGGCATGATTCCATGTATCTTTACTTTCCTACATTACTTTTCTCATGTCACCCCTAAAATTATCGAGTCAAAATCAACATTAAATTGAAGAATTGCACCTACTGAAGACAGAACTTCACATGTCTTTCGTGCACAGTGAAAATACTTGTGGAAATTGCTTTCTCTGACCTTAAACCATTTTTCATTTTTAGAGATCATGTGAAAGAACTTAATCCAAATGAGATTTTCAGCTTCAGTTTTTCCACAGTATTCTTCCCAACATCAATCACGATGTGTAAAGCTGAAAATACCGGCCTGGCACACTTCTTAATGAGCTATGTGTGACAGTGTTCATTTTTCTTTGGAAACAGAAAATGCAAAGTGATGGTAAGAATCAAATGATAAAATTCATAGTAGGGATTGAGTTACTTATGCTTTCCATTACTCCAGCGCTGGGAGAATACCAGCTCAGGAGACATCTTGTTATTCTAAATGGAGCAGAGGATCGAATTTTCAGGGATGCCTTTTGCTTTGCTTCCTGCAAAGACTAACAGATACAGACCATCAAAAGATGAAGCTGCGAAAAAAATTTCTGTGGAGATTCATCTTCAAATAGCTCAGGTGCTGCTTTAGTTATTTCTTAGAGTTAAAATTACTTATCTTCATCCCCTGTTTAGCAGCAGAGCTCCCCTAACCTCAAGGAAACTATCTTAATTCAAACTTGTTGAGAATATTTAAACTTGCTGTGAATTGCTGTAGTCACAAATAGTTCTTATTCTAAAGTTGCTTTTGATTAAAGTATCTTTTGTCTGGGCAGTTCCTTATCTGATGAGTTGGGTGCCTTGAACATGAGTTATATTTCTTCACTGGTTTTTTTTCTTTCCCTACAGGGGTGTGCACAGATAATGATGTCCATGGGGAAAAAGGAATGGAGAGATGCAGCAGCATGGTGTAACAGGGCTGAATTTAGGTGTGGATCCAGCTTTGCTGGTGCTGCAGGTGGTGTAATACATCAGCACAGCTTCTCTCAGATGTGATCTGAAATACATGTTTTGGGATGGGGATCCTGAAATACAGCCAGCGGCTCTTCCATCACGGGGATGTTTGCCCCAGGTGCTTTATGTACTGGCTACAGGTCATCGTCAGTAACAATTTCTCCCTCCCAAACATCTCCAGAATCAGTTGCTGACAATATATGCTTGAGCAAACACAGTCTCACTGAGGAAAGAACTGTAATCCTTTAAAGTGACTCATGCACAGTAATTTAGAAGGTGGCTGCCTGCAATTTCCAGGTGCCATCAATCTCCTTGGTAAGATAATTTCCTGCCTTCATATATATGGAGGAGGAAAAGCTACACCACGAATTCCTGATGATGGGGATGATACTTTGCCTTTAGATAGTGTTTTCAGCCTTCAAGCAGTTTACAAGTGTGCCTTAATGTCCATCATATCCTTCAATGTCGTTAAATATTAATATTCCTTTTTTATAGAGAGAGAAGTTGAAGGAAAGAAGTTAGTTACCTCTCTCAGGACTTTGGAAAGAGTCATGGGAGTAAATTTCTGTGCCTAGATTCTGTATCCCTTCTTTCCCTCCAAGGCATCTGTGTTGATGCCTCTGTTTCCTGTGTAAAGGCCTTTGCCAGCATTGGCCACGATGCAGTGTCAGAGGGGGTGCTGACTGTTAGAGTAAGCAAATCACTGCTCTGGGACATTTTCGAGACATTTGTAAGCTAAGAATTTGAAAACTTTTGAAAAATGTTCCTAAATGGGGCTCAATGTAAACATGAGCTGTTGAAGGGGTTCTAAGAGATGTCATGTGGCTCTCCACTGGGAGACACAAAGTCTTCAAAAAGCTTTCAGCCCCCAGAATCCAGTAATGTGACCACTTGGCTGGAATCCTACTTGAGTCAATGCAGTTGGGTTTTTTCCATTGACTTCAGTCAACTTGAAACCTTGGAGGTAGCACTCGAAGATTAAAAAAAAAAAAAAAACAACTTATTTAATTTCTGTGTCTGGCATAGCTTTGAACTTTTATATATCCTGGCACCAAAATACTACTGAAGGCTAGAGATGCAGAAGGTTTCTTTTGAAGCAGTGGGGATTCTGCCAGGGAGACAAAAGTGGAGAACATTGATATTTGTTTAGAAAATCTTGGTGTCTATCAGAAATACATTTTATTCATAGAAGACAATTCATAAAAGGTCAGAAAAATAGGAGAAAAGCATTCAGTTAAACAGAATGTTGGCAGAGTTGGACAGAAAGGCCATCTAATTACAGGACATGTTTAATGTGTTGATCTAAAAGTTATATTTTAGTCAGGATATTTTCTGCAAAAATGTTTTCAT
The DNA here is from genome assembly GCA_013397935.1 of Dasyornis broadbenti. Classification (NCBI taxonomy): domain Eukaryota; kingdom Metazoa; phylum Chordata; class Aves; order Passeriformes; family Dasyornithidae; genus Dasyornis; species Dasyornis broadbenti. The sequence continues at coordinate 723,412 of VZRN01000794.1, read as the reverse complement.
TAATATCTTTGTTCAATGCAAAAAGCCCCATTTTTAATTATAAGATTTTTTTGTAAAATTGGGAAAGATTGAATCATATTTTAAATAATTTCACTTTTAGCCTACTTCTAGTCTTGTGAAATTTTCAGGGATCGAGAAAAGATTGAAATTATTTTCACACCTCAATTTTTAAATCAGTTTAGTTTCATTTAGTTTCCAAGTGCTTCGATGGCAAGCATTGAAAAAATGGAAAATTTTTAAGCTTCATGTTGGTTTGCCTGTCCTGTAGAACTTAGTTTTAATGACACAAATTGTTGTACCACCTTCTGTCTTTCCAAAATACAACTGTGTCTTAAAAAGATAGAGGTCAAACTGGGCCAGAAGAGGTCAACTGGTTAAAAGTGACAGGAGAGACACAGGGACACAGAAGGACCACTACTGAAGTGTGCGTGGGAAAAAGCATTACCAATGCTGATGTATGTCCATCATATCCCTCAATGTCTGAATATTCCTGAATAGGAGAGAGAGCCTGAATATTCATACGGGCTCTCTCTCCTATTGTGTTCACAGAATTCATAAGAATTCTATATTTTTAAGAGTTTTGCCTTCCACTAAATTAGGCGGAAATAGGCTAGTTGGCTAAAAACTAATGAGAAAGGAGAGAAAATGGACATTTGCACATATACAAGCCTGGAAAAACATGATATCAAAAGGAAATGAGGCTTATGAGATGGACTACAAGTAGGAGTAGCCTTCAGAGCCCAAACACAGCTCTGCCCCTCTAAACGATCTCCCCTTCCCCCCATCCTTTTTGGAAGCATTTCAGGAGATGTGATAAGTAAATACAAGCTTAATATAGCTGTTTACTAAAGCTCTTGGGGAAAGTCTAGCAAAAGATGCTTTCATAAATAAACCAGAGCTAATTAAGAACCACTTGAAAAGCTAGCACAGGGGAAGGATGGGAGAAATTACCCTGTAACGTGTGTGTGGTTAGCAGAAGCATAATTCCAGCTGGACTGAGACAGAAACCTGACTGGGAGCTGGATTCATCCATTCTTTCTCATGTTAGGTGGTAGCTTGGAGCATATTTCTTGGGAGGACTGCCCAGCATTGAGACTTCCCAAAGTCTGGCCTGCTGGTCAGGTCTGGGGTTTTGATCCCCAAGCTGCTCTGGCTTGCATTTAGGATTGCTGCTGCTGCTGCTTTAATCTGCAGGGTTTTACTCAGGCACAGCCTGGCTGCTCTATCAGCTTGTGCTCAGGGTAGGAACCTGCACACACAATATGCCCTTCTGTGGGATCAGAGCTTTTCCTGGAGCATTTGGCAGAGTCCCAGCAGCAGCTGAGCTGGGATCAGCCGGGCCTACCTTTTTGTTCTGATTTAGGTACAGGAGAGAGACCTGCGGGAATGATGATAAAGGTCAGTTCTGTACAGTTTATTTTCTCTATTACATGCAACAGAGTTGGGTTGTAGCACGGTCTGTGGCTATTGGCTTGTGAAATGACAGTTTAGGTAAGGACCAAGAAGTGGAACTATTCAGTCACTATAAATAAGACATTTATAGCAGTTTTAGCTCCAGTGCCTCATGGTATGGGCAAGTGGAGAACTGGAGTTTTGCCTTGCTATAGGGAAACCCCCAAATACTTGCCCTATTTATTTAATTGTCCAGGCAAAGAACAGCTATTAGGCATTGTAGGATCTACATACATGCACGACAACAAAGGCTGCTCTTCTCAGAGCATTTCTTGCACCTTTGGGCTTTGGAAGAGCAACATGGAATACTGCTGGAATGAGCTAAGGGCTGTCAAGGTCCCGTGGATGAGATGGGCTATCCTGTCCATGTGCTGCAGAGCCGTGTTAGATGCAGACACACAGTTTATTCACATTTCCTTTAATCACATGTACTTGTATAAGTTTCTTGTTTTGAAAATCCATCTGTATTTTCTTTCACAGTTTCAATATTTCTAATCATATTTTATATTCATGTTCTGCTGCTTTTGAATTCCAAAGTGCTGTCAAGTTCCATGATTTCACTAGGACTGCCTAGGTGGCATTTCCAACCAGCTGGTAGCAGAAATGGTGTATGGCACAAGGGAGGAAATCTAAACTCATATGATCTGTTGCCTTTACGCAATCTGCTTGCTGAATTAATTTCACTGACTGGCAGCAGGTGGAAGGAAGGTGAGAACATCAGAAAGGTTTTGTTAAATGGCAATCCTTAACTCCATTTTTCATTGTAATGATCAGGTTTTAAATCTGCCCATTATGTCTGGAGCCTGTGCTGTATATTGGGGACGTGAGAGGCAAGTCTGATTCCATTTGCTTTTGGGATTTGAAGGGAGGACACGGAAAAAAGACAAGGTTATTACAAGTTTTAGTCTCTTCATGCAAAGGTTGCTTTGTGCCTCAGAACTCCCTGATGATTTAACCAATTGTTTTGTTTTGTTTTTTCCCTTTCACATACAAGCTATCAAACTGAACTCCACAACTAAGTGCCATACACATTACTTGTCCTAAGTGTTATCCTTTTGTAGCTCCCAGCTACAAAATTCCTTCCAACCCTATGTATTCACACACAATAAAAGATCACAGTTGTCTCTGAACAACTTTGCATGCCTGCCCAATGCCATGTGACACCAGCAACCTCCTAACTAAGCTGCCTTCAAACACACCACTGAACACTGCCATTTCTGGAGAGAAGGATGTGCCTTGAAAAGCTGAATTTATACCCAGTTTCAGGGAGGTGTAAGGAATTAAGAATCTATGTTATCCCTTCACCATGTTCCTTTTCCCTGCAGTGAGCACATGGACTTGATTTATCCTGAAAGGTGCATGAGCTTGGCCTGTTGTAATTAGCGTTAGGTAGATTTTAAATGAGCTCGATGACATCACATCTGGCTACTTCTGGTTTTCCTATATTTCTGAGGCATCTTTATTACTCATTTTCTGAATCCATGATTTGTAGCTTCTTTATTTATTGGCTGAGAATCTCTCTTTACTGGAATATGTGTTGATTTCACTCTTTGATCCAGGGGAGAGAAACTTCTAGGACATGTTGTCATTCCTTGCTCCTGGAATCTCATTGTTCACCTCATCTATTCATCTGTTGGCAATCCCCCCCTTCCTCTGTGTGTCATTTATACAGCAAGCTGTTGGTGTCATGTGCAAATCTGTGTTTTTGGGGTTTTTTTAAGCCTGGTTTTTTTTACTTACACTGACAAATTTGTAATCCATTCATTGCTTTAGCCTGAGACCGCTTCCTATTTTTGATAGCCTAATATAGGAAGTATTAAAGTTGCATAGAACCTCGGATAAATTGTAGGGTTTATTTGTGGCTTGTAAGAAGCTTATGTATTCTTTGCCAACATCTGGCACCTTGGAAGCTTGGGTGGAAACGAATGAAAGTTGCTCTGAGCTGCAGATTGTGTTTGCTCCAGTGCCCAGCAGGGTGATTTACACAGGGGTCTTCCTACACGTCAGCCTTTCTTCCCTGAGGGGGAAACAGGCACTAAAGGGAGAGAAGGCTGCACAGAAAATTGCAGCTGGAGTTTGAAGAAATACTTGCTGTTACCCAGCTTAAATACTGTTTGTAAATTACTGGATTTTTTTCCCTGGGTTTTTTTTTTTTTTTTGCCTCCCTGTTTGTTATTGATAACGTTGATCATTAGTCCTTTTGCCACAGATTTTTGTCAAGTGGGGGATTGTTGTGTGATTCTGTCAATCTTTTCCAAAATCAACTGATTCAACACATCATAGGTAATTTTTAAAACAATATTTCTTCTAATTTTCTTTTCCCTAGATTATTTTACCTTTTCTCTATTTTCTGTAAAATGTAGTATTTGCAACTGGACACAGTGCCCCAGCTCACATCAGTGAGTGAGATAATTCTGCTAGACCTCCTAGGCTTTATATAAAATATCCTGAAGCCAATATTAATTGCTTACCCTATTTGAAGGTAACTCTGGTCTCTGTTCTTTCCTCCCCCAATTCCATTTTTTATATAAGCATTCCCATCAGCATTATTTTCAGGTTCTGTTGAATTTTTTTTTTCTTCTAAAGATAAGTGTGCCAGGCTAATTGGAACGGTGGGGCAGAATTTTAAAGATGCTCCCCTTCATCCACAGTTCTACTGCAATGTAATTAAGTAACAAAGATTACAGTGTCTCATGCAGAAAAATTTTAGTGACCCATATCCATAATAGCCGTGCACCGTGGATTAGGTAGTTTTGATATCACTAACTCTTGCTCTGAGCTGTTCTCAGATATTTTTTAATTGTTCTGGGTGAATTATTAGTGGGGATCACAGAATTTCAGAGATGTTTGTTATGGGAATCAGTTTCTCAGACAGTTATTCTCTTTGGCTAATCACAATTACTCTCTCTTCTTTCCCTGCTGCCCTTCCCTGCCGCATTAGAAAACACAAGGAGAAAGGACTAATGGCCTCTGACAGTGAGACAAAGCTCAGGCACCGTGCAATTCCCATGGCAAAACACTGGCAAGTCTTTTATTAACTTTCATGAAAGTTATTTCAGAAGGAGACCAGTTTTCTCAAATAGCAAGAAGACTATTTCTCTAGGCTTACAGTCTGAACTATATCCTGTATTAGATTTTATCCAGGATTCCCACAGAAGTGAATTGCATTTAGTGTAGTGTATTATAAGCTTGGGGATTATTTCTGGTTGACAATTTTATCTGGTTGATGGTTAATCAGCGTATTATCAATAAATACCTCCTTGTGTTATGCTGGTTTGTACCGCTTACACTCGGTAATATTTTAAAATTAACAAGTCTTATTTCTTTTTCTGTGAACCAAAGGCTTGCTTGCATGATAAATCCAAGGCACTTCTCAAGCATGTTTATGAGGTTCATTTTGCTTGCCTTTCTCCTGTGGTGGTGTAGGAATTGTGTGACCTTTGTGCAGCAGAGTGAGTGCATCCGTGCCTTCTGCACAAACAGGTGCTGCTGCTCTGCTTTCATCTCTGCATGGGGGAAATTAAACTGCGCGCTCGTTTCCTTACTAATTGCGCAAATATGGCAGCACAGAATTTCTGAGCATGGTAAATGTAACGGTGCCCGTGAGTGCTCCTTTGTTTGGTTCTTCAGCCCCTGGCAGCAGCACCAGCAATTACACGCTCCCCTGGGGTGCCTTTAGGCTGCTGAGAGAGCTCCACTGGGGAATACACTGTTTCCAAGCAGTCCAGGCTTTCTCATCCAGCCTTCTCAGAAGCTCTGGGTTTCTGTGAAGCTGAAGGTTTGTAGGAATGCTACCTAAGCTGCTCTTTGGCAGAGGTTAATGGAATTTACTGTTCTGCATTATTTTAGTAAATTAGGCCACTACGTATCTTCATGTGCAAAGCTGTTTCCCTACTTTCCTCTTCATTTCCCATTGAAGAAAACAATGACTTTGTCCTCAGGAAAAAAGAACAAATGAGTTTTTCACTCATCTTATTCCAATTATCTTTTTCAACTCAGTGACATTTAAAAAGTTCTCTTTTCTATAAACATACTGCTCGGATATTCCATGCTGCCTGTTAACCTGGCTAATGAAATGTTGCAGCAAATATGTGCTAACTGTGGTTACATTACATGAAAAACCAGAAAGAAATGATCTTGTCATTTGTCATCAAGTGTAAAAGAGACACTGTGATAAATTGAGTACCACATTGAAAAGGCAGAGTTCTTACTTTAATTCATGGCTAAGTAATCGTGTTAAATGAAGATCAGTCAGCTCAGTGCAAGCTAGTTTTGAACAGAACTTGTCTGTTTTAAATCACTTCTGTCTGTACTGTCTGGCAGATATTTAAGACTTCACAAGGTGCACACACCACTAGAAAATTCTACAGTAGTGTAGAAAACTTTTCCACTTACTTCTTCCAACCATGTTTCAAGGATTCAGTGGTACCAGGCATCATTTCAGACCTATGGAGGTCAATAATTTACAGCATTAGTTTTCTTTGAGTCACTAACTTGACCTTTATTTTAATAGGAAATGAAAAGGGGAAGAATAATTCCTGGTGGTTAAGAAATATGGGAAAATACTGCTTTCTCTTCTCTTAAGAGTAATCTGATTCTACTTTTCAGTAAAACAGCTACGTTAGAAACTGTATGTTGTCAGTCTCAAAAACCATTTTGTTAAATGGCCTTCTGCAACCTTGTTTTGCTCTCTGTGAAGCCCAAGGAGCTGGTTTAGATGAGATTAAGATGTGCTATAATCACTTATATTATTCACCATCCTACATCAAATGGTACTGGATTTCACAAAGCGAAAAATCATCTTTCCTACAAGCTTTGTTTGTGAGTGTTCTATGCCTACAGGATAAGCTACTTTCTCTTGCTCTCTTATAAATTGTGAGGATACTGAGGAGCCCTAGCTAGGTTTGAGTGCACCTGGATAGTGTGGCACATTCATGGCAACAGTGATCCAAGAAAATGCTGAAATGCTTTCGGTTATTTCAGTGTTCTTGGCAGATACAAGTAAGGTAATAAATTGTAAGAATTATGGCTAAGGAAATGACTAGATAAACTTGGCAAAATGGGACTGAAGTGTCTAAACCTTTCTCTGCAAGGATGAGCTCTCAGTATTCAGTGGCATGTCCACAGGAACACCTTCCACTATCCCAGGTTGCTCCAAGCCCTGTCCAACCTGGCCTTGGACACTTCCAGGGATCCAGGAGCAGCCACAGCTGCTCTGGGCACCCTGTGCCAAGGCCTCACCACCCTCACAGGAGAGAATTTCTTCCAAAGAAGGAGTGATTTTTGAGCAGCTAAGCAAGGACAAGGGCCTAGAGAATTGCCAAAAGGCAATTCTTAGAACTATTTAGTGTCATTGAGAAACATCAAAGAGGAGCTTCCAAGATGGCTTGTCTCTGAGCAGGTTCTGAAAATCAATAAATTGCTTATTTGCAGACAAATGTAAATAGCGATTCTGCTTATAAACCTATTATTACATAATTTTTTGAGTGATTACTATTTGATTTGCAGAACTGACTGGAACTGCTGTCAATTGAGCCCTCTTTTCTTTTATCACACAGGTTAATTTCTCACCGTTTGTATCTCAGAAGGATGTGGTCTCCTAGCCCAAAACCACAAAGGCATCCATTTAAAATATCAGAAGTATGAAGTCTGTTCTGAACATTTATATAAAATAATGAGATAAAGAACTGAAAATAGAAAAGTGACAGATTCCTGGAGCTTGAACAGCTTTTTTGCAAATTGGCTATTTATGGAATCCTGATAGCCAAATGTTCTTTCCTGCTATCTTGCTAAGCTGTGTCATGTTACTGGAAACCTGAGATCTGTCATCACTGCACGCTGCATACGTTGGAACTGCTTGTTTGCAGTCTGCTGGGCCTTTCTGTCTTGGAGCCAGCTGCTGTGGGAAAAACCAGCAGCAGGGTGGAAGTGCTTGGAAAGCAGCAGTGGGTGGGACTTGTTGAGAAGCACAGGGAGTTGCTGTAAAGGCTGAGGGCTGCCCAGCACCCAGGGTATTTCTGTCTCTCTATGTGGAGCTGAGTTCTTCTCCAGATGGGGTTTCATACCTTGTTTCATCTCATGTTCCCTTGAGGTGCTTGGGCTGAGCCAAAGGAAGGAACTGATCCAGCCTAGCAGTAACTTGATAAGAATTTTAAAAAGCGGAAGAATTACTTTTGGATTGAATCACAGCCCTGTGTGAAACCCCAAATTCTGCTCTGTGTCCTCAGTACCAGGTCTAGCAACAGAGGGGGAGAGAATCCAGACAGTCTTTTTCAACAGTCTGTTATTAGGTCAGTTTAAAGTGACTGTGAAGCTGCAGCCTGGAGTGGAAAAGATGAGTAAATTCTCCTCCTTGATAAGAGTTTCTCCCTCATTATCTACTCTGCTAATTTTCCTGAAGGCCTTGCAGACAGTACATAAACTTTTGATTGCCTTGTGTCAGCAGCAGGGTCTGGCTGAAGGCTCAGTCCTCTTTCCCTGGAGCTTCCCCCAGATGCTCTAAGCCTCCTGGCACTGTTCATTCCCACCTTCCTCCTCACTTCCCGACCCCTGGCAGCTCCCCTGTTGCTCCTCAGGATTTCTGCCTGCATCTCACTGTTGCTATAGTTTGCAGCCAGGAGCATTTGCTCTCATCAGGAACCTTGGAGAGCAGCTTTGTACTGCAGTTGCTTTTGGAAGCTGACGTAGTTAAGAAAAACAAGCAAATTAAAAGCACAAAGAAATGTTACTTTTTGTTATGCTGAAAATGAAACATTTCATCAGCTGGATGAAACAAATCAAGTTAGTTGAAAAGAGAGTGAGTAACTGGATAATTCAGACACCGATTTGGAACAGTGGTGATAAACGTTAAATCATAGCTCTGCCTGCTTTGAAAACAACAGATTTAATAAAAACCACCCCACCAAAGCCACCTAACAAGTCTGTCTCTCTCTAGTTACCAACCTCAGGCACAACCTAGGGCTTAAGAGCTGCTTTTCTAAGAAATGTTTTTAGAACAGTGTCCCAGGCACAGGGTAAAAAGCTAAATGATCTGTCTTCATCTTTTCCTAGAACAGAAGGGGCATCAAAGCCTCAGTGGTGCTTTGTCAGACTAAGCCCAGATTCGCTCTGGAGAAAGGAATCATTAGCAGTGCTTACAGGGACATGACAGACCTCCGAGTGTTACCTAAGAGAGACCTTTTGAAGTGTCAAGTCTTTGTGCATTTCCTGGGGGTCTCTGCTGGCCCAGCACTGGTGCTGCTGGCTGACACATTCCCTTCCATTAAATGCTCTTCCTTAGCCTGTGTTCTCCAGGCAGGAGAAGAGACCTGAATGTGCAGGAGCTTGCTTTGTCCTGAAGGGTTATTGTTTTCTATTATATTCCCAGTCTTCCGTGTTTTCAGACCTGGACAATGATGTCCTTAGCTCCTGTGGAGACCAGTACTCATAGGAGTTTAGGGAAACACCACTGGTTATCATTAGCCAATATAAGGGGGTCATAGTCTGGCCATGAAGCTTTTTCTTTCTAATAACTTCCAACACATTTGAAGGCGATGTGAGCCCTGACTAATTATAGACGTGGGAAAATTCTTCACAACAAGTAATTTGCTCTGTGCTTTAAGTGCTGATCTTGCAATGTTGGGAGTGTGGATTCTAACGCCAAATAAATAAAATTTTCATTTGTATTATTGTTTTCAGTAGTTCTGATCAATAAAGTAATTGCTCTGTCTTGATGCTTAATTTGGAATATAAAAAAAAAGGGATGTTATTTTCTTAGTGTTATCTGGGTGAGTCATGTGGGAGAACTCAAGTTTCCTGAGTGCTGAAGAAGGTAGTCAGTTTGGCTTGCATACAGATGTGAAATGTTTTAACAGAGTAAGTTTGTGACTCAGGTTTGTGAAGCATTATCACTCATAAATGTATAGGAAGCTGAGAGAAGAGGGATTGGTTAGAAGGAATCATTTTTAAGAGGCTGTTCTGGAAAATCTGCATGATTTGGGCAACCCTAGTTGTGACAATAAAATGCAGGTTGTGTCAATGTTCAGAGCTCCTACACAGCAGGTTTGTTCCTGCATCTCTGCAAGCAGGATGAATTTCTATTGCACTGTTGACAGGGAATGCATACTTGCAGCTATCTTCATATTATGCATCCTTGAATTTATGTTCTTATAATGAGGCAATACAAACCTCATGAGAACACCTTTCTGAGCAAAACTCTCTCTCAGATTTTTTTTTTTTTTTTTTTTACTTAATGGTTTGGCTTGCTCAGAGACCCTGGACATGGGGTCCCTTTGTGTAGCTGACTGATAGGAACTGTCATTATGCCTTTCTGTGTTACTGGGAGCACTGCGTCATTCCTTTTTACATTCCAAGTAATTTTTAAAGCATGAAAAATAGATGGGTTACAATCATCCCCGTATTTTGAAAGGCTCTTGTTTTTGCATAAGAATTGCTTAATGTTCTAACCTTGCTTTCTGAACAGGAATGTTGGGTCACTGAATGTGTGTTGTATGAAAGGTCATCTGCTTCTGATTAACAGCAAGTGTAATGTATTCTGAACTCTTCTGAAGTTGAAATTTGGAGCTGCTTCTGTTTTATTTCCTTGAAGCTGACTGGAGAATCTAGTCACACCAAGGGAATGTTTTCCCCATGCACCAGCTGATACAGCAACTAGAGCTGCACTAGAGTGCTTAGCAAATGAAAGCACTGGTGGCTTATGGGCTGTGCATTAATGCAGATATATTAAAAGTCTTCTGAAGATGTTGGCAGAATTCTTATATTGCTAAATGAAATACAAATGAAGGTTTAATTGCCAAATCCAGATCTATTCTGCGTTATAAAGCTTTTTCTTTGCTCTTGCTGTTGTAAGAGAAGTACTAGCATAGCATATTAATTGAATGTTTCTTCTGGAAGTCACAGTGGTACTCTGTAAGTAGAGCTGCTCAACAACTTATAGAAATGAATAGAAAAATATCCAAAAGCTTTGCAACAGAAGGTTTAATTATGAGCTGCCCAACATGCCTGGGCAGGAAATTAATGCACTGCCCACTGTGCCTTCAGTGTCCTGAACAGCCTCACAACAGTGGAGGCGTTTCTTGTCCCAGGATTATATTTAAAGCAGAAGGGCAGGTAGGCAGGCATGAATAGGAAGGGTGTTGGAGGCTTCCATGTCCTGGCTCCCGAGGCAGTGGGCAGCACAGATTGCCATGGAGGGTGGTGCAGGCTGGTGCAGACAGGGCACGTGCTCACACAGAGGTCACTGGTACCCACAGGCATCAGGCATTTCTCCAAGGCTGAGCACAAAGGACGACTTCGAGGTATTTAAGGTGTAGCTTTAAAACTAGCCTAAATCAGTTTGTTTCATTTCCCTTAAGGGTCTCTTTGAGGAAACAGTGATTGAGGTGGAGATGGTGGCTGTGAAGGGTTTTGGAAAGAGTGAGTATATGACTGATTTTCTACACTCTTGGTTTTTAGAACAGATTTAAAGATCCATTTGTAATTTCTTTTTCCTGTGAAGCGTATGCAGGACACACCATGCACTTTTGTTTAGATTTATAAAACTGCAGTGCTTTAGTGAGTCTCTAAGGCTTTTGTACCTGATCTTGATGAACGCAGTGCCCTTCCTAAGGAGAAACTGCTACAAGGCAGCAGCAGAAAATAGCCACCAAACCTGGGTTTCAGTGCAGTATTTCACATTGCTGTGTTAAACTGCACAGCTGCAGTCATCTGCTTCTTTTAATTCCCTTGTGCCTCCACAAGTGCTTGGATTCCCCTCTTCATTATCCTACTTTTCCACTTACTCCCTGCTCTCTCCTCACACTCTTAACTTTATTCTTTCCGTCACTTCTCCGTTAAAAGCTCCTAGGGCCATGCTGTACAAAGCCAGAAGCTTGCTGTGAGCTCCTGGACCTTGAGTGGATTGATGGGGAAGCTTTAAGGGGAAAAGAGCTGCCTCCTGAACAGGGCACAGGCAGCTTGGCTGTGGAGGGAGAGGGGCAGTGAGAAATAGAAGCAGAGCTCCCAAAGGGGTTTTTCAACACAGTGTTCCCCCAGGCATCTCCTTCCTCCTTTGGTGAGCTCCTACTCCAGCCTTGCTTGGGGGCACTCACTCACTCACTGTCTTCCCTTTGCTTGTTATTAAAAGGGAGACCATAGACCTCCCCTGCCTGGAGTCTTCCTTTCACGTCCTAAACTTTACAAGGATCTTTGTGTGAGGTGTCTGTCATGGTGTCAGCTATCAAATACCTCTCGGAGTGGCATGAATAAAGGCTGGAAGGGTTTTGAAGGCAGGGGAACAGCGATGGCAAAAGAAAAACAATGTGTCTATTTTAAACTCTAATAGCAACTTGGATTTGTATAATTACAGTGCTCAAGCAGAAAGGTAACACCACTCCGGGAATCAATTTTACCTTGAAATAGCAAAGTGACTTGGAGGAAGCTCTTAGTGGAATGGCTGGAGCTTACTTTGTCACAGAACCAAGTCAGAAAATGTTCAATTCTGGTATTTAAAGAATTACCCATCGCTGCCCAGTTCTGTTAACCTTTGAAAATCCCAGCTGAGAGAGGTGGGATTGAGAGTCCACAAAGCTGGATTTTATTCTCTGCGTGTGCCAATTTTGGTTTTACATTTCACAAGTCAATCTCTCCATGGATATAATTTTAATAGGTTTCTAGATCTTTTAATTAAGAACTAGTTGTAAAGCTCTCCCAGGTGTTATGAGTCCTACATAAAGTTTCAATAGCTTCGTGAGGCATGAATTTTCTTTAAAAAATGCTCCCTAACCCTTTGTCCAGAATAATTGACACAGTACTTGGCCATTTGCCTGTTACTTTGGTCCTTTATTATTGTTCCTACCACATTAGATGGATGTTATCTGTACTGGTCCCTGTGTTCAATACTTCTTAATAAGAAGCTGTGTCATTTGTGCTGTCTTTTGTTCTTTTGATGCTGGTGAGATTTTGAAGTATTAGCATGGATATTACAGTGATTAGGTAATTATTTTATGCCTGAATTTCTTTTGAATTGGTGGGTGAATTATGGCTGGTCCCAGTGAGTTCTTACAGTTTACTATTTCAGTTTATTCTGCAATAAAATGTCAGTTCATTTTTGGTCACATTTTCAGCGGCATCACCCTTTTATCTATGGAAACCTCCCAAAGACTTTCTGTACTAAATATGCAAAAAGATTCATCTGATTTTTTGTACAGTCACTGTGTTTTCTGTGGATAGTCCAGCTTGATGCCACAGACTTTGGCAGCCATCCTGCTCTTGATGTAATGATAAAGAAGGTGTGTTAAGGATTACTGTAATGCTGCAACTTTGTCCTTAAAGTCTTTTGTTGCTTGTCATACTGTGTTTTTTACAATTACCCTGCCATGATTTAGAATCCTTTCCTTTGTAGTGATATGCATATGCCATGATCTTTTTTGATGCTGCTGTTGCCAACACCCTCTCCTAACTTGCCATTTCAGCACAATGGCTTTTTTTGCTGTTAGCCTTTCAGCAGGGCTCTTTGAGGTGAGTGGTGTATGCTCACCTTCTACTATGCTATGCTTACATAACCTTCACATACTTGCCAATACTTAACGTTTGAAATTTTCTTTGAACATGCTTTCACTTTCAGTTACACTGTTTTTTAAAATCAAGTGGAATTTTTTTAAACTTTTGTCTACTTCAGAGATACTGGATCTTTTATCAGAGCCTCTCTTACAGACTGTCTTCTTGGTAGTAATATTCTTGATAAGGGCCTTGACACTGCTGTGATGGTGTCACAAGGTGACTTTCTTTTAGTGGGTCTCCTATTTAGTCACTCCCTGAAGTGCAATCTGCAGATCGGATTTGTCACACAGCATGTCTGAAATAACTAAACCCTACCATTACAAGCGTTTTCCTGTGCTAGCAGGATTCATTCCAGTTTCTCTGGGCACAACAGGGTTGCTCTTGTCAAATGAAAAAGATGAGGTTGTCCTTAGTAATACATTTTTTCCTGCATTTGGAAATGGACTTAGAGTTTTGTAGAGATTCTATTTTATTTGTTGGTGCATTTCACCAAGCTCTGATTTGATTGTAAGATATTTGTGATATGATATCTTAGCATGATTCCTCTATTGACATAGGAGTTACTGCATCTCTTTTTTATCCTTTATCTAGACACTGAAGTACCAATAATTACCTCTTTACCCCAAGTGTTTGACATTCTTTACAACATACTTCCAAGTAGGTGTTCTAGTCTACTCATCCCTTTTTTAACCTTCTCAGCATTTGTATAGAAACACAGATATATTTGGTTAGGGGTTTTTTGTCTTCTGCCTCTTTTGGAAAACACTGCTTCACCTTTGACTTTGGCCAATGCATTTTCTACCCCTGGGCATGTGGATAGAAGGGGAAAAGGACACACAAAGTCTCACCATGTGTGTATCTTTCTCTGGGGTCTCTCTGCTTGTTTTACACTTGTCAATACTCAGGTGAATTTTGCAGGCAGACTGATGAGTGTCTGTGCTTTATTATGGGTTTATGTTATGGGAGTGGGTGACTCAAATTAAGGCGGTTCAGTCAGCAGCTTAAATCTGTTCCTGAGTCACTATTACTTAATATTTTTTTGTGATGGATTTTGAGCTTAGCTGCAGATGCTAAGGCTGGAGACTTGCTCTGAAACTTGTAAAAGGCCATGGCCCTTGTGAGGAATGCTGTTTGTTGACAGCATCTGATAAATTTTTCGGTACTATTCCTGTTTCACTTCAGAAATACAAGGCAAGTGATACAAGGACAAGTGGGAACTGCAGTATTTTTAGTGAGGAAAGAGAATGCTTCACTGGCCAGTGAAGGATAGGCCCCAAACAATTAGGGTGAAATGTTTTTCCATGCTGTTTTGCTCTGGAAGCTTGTCCAAATCACTTCCCAAAATAATGGTAACTGTTATTGTCAATAACGTATCATGGAGAGAATAAGGCAAGCAAATCTTTAGTCTTACTTTTGCAGGGAGATGCCTAAAGCTGTCTAATGAAATGGGATTTTGAGCAACAGCAGATTTTGGACTCATATGTCAATCACATCCCCTCCTTTCTCTCTCCAGCAGATGCTGTTTTACAAGTATGTAACATTTTATGTGCAAGCAGAGAACAGCTGATCTATTACAGAAATGAAAGAATATGAAACCTTCTACAGGGCTGTAAGGACAGCCTTAGCACAAATGCACCTAATCCTGATGTGATAATAGCAGGCAATGAGCTCACAATATTGCATATTGCATTATAATTTCTGTAACCTAGTTGCAAACGGTTTTTCATTTAAATTTTGTTTGCTTAAGTTTATTACAGAAAGTAAAAATAACCCCTGCTCTGATAGCACCTGCAAGACAGATATTGCTCTATTTCTTTATAAATAAAGGCCTGCATTTTATTACTGTGAAAATTGCTGTGTTTCTGCTTGTGCACATCAGGCAATTTTCTGAAGCTTCTCCCAACAGGTATGTTATAATGGCTTTGTATGCTGGAAAGACAGGCCTTTTCTAAATATATATCTACAGATGTTTGAAGGACATTGAGAATGAACACTGGATGGAACTGTGACGGGAAAACATATATGAACAATGTTCAAACCAGAACACTAAAGTTTTAAACCCCTGTTCTAGCCACCTAAAGGGAGATTGCCAATGGAAATCCAAATCTTAAAAAAAACCCCTAATGAAGTAGTCATCTAAATTTTACTTCAAGAATATCCACCACCTCGTTCAATGGGATGGAATGAAGGAGGAGTGTTTGTGCCGCTAAGGTGATACGGTGTCTCATTTGTGGGTTTATATTAGTGGATGACAACAGGCCCTTCATAATTTAGGGCAGCAGTTTGTTCCCATGAAGTTCAGTGTGGCTGCCAGTCCCTTCTCTGCCCCACACCTCACACCAGTGACACAGCTCTGGAATAGCAGGGAAGGGGCTCAGGACAGGATCTGGCAGCCCAGCTGTGAGCATGCAGGGCTGTAGCTTTTTATGTGGGGCAGCATTCAAAAGAAGTTCTGTTTGGATTATAGTTCCAGGAAAATATCTGCAGATACCATTTAATGCTATTTAATTTTTGTCATCAAGAAGCAGTGGCTCCCAGGTTTATGTATGTAGGATGTATAAGAATGTGTTTACTAAGCGTGTGTTAATCTTTGGTGTATTTATTTGTGGGATAAAGAGGCCAATTGTCTTTTTAGTGAAAAATAGCTCAGATGAGAGCATTCGTTTTTGGAAGATGGTGTTTTAATAGGATAAACAGAAAATGTGACTGATTTAATGTGTTTCATAACCAAATACTTTACATAATGTTATTTTTCATCTCTTTTGAGTATACTGTGGAGGCATTCATGCATGGATTGTTAGAATAACAGAAATTACTTGAAGTAACTGTGCCTTTATCTGAACATTTGCTATGCTTGTAAACTTGCATGCTGTTTGTGTCTAGTATTACACACACTTCTATTTGCTAACCGCAAACAAATAGATTTTCATTTTTACAATTTACACACTTCTGCATTGTACATCAATAAGGGTCTAATCAAATTTAATTCTACACTCATTACTGAATGGTAGTTTAATAAGTCCTCATTTTTATATTCATCTCCCTGCTTGCTGAAGGGAAAGTGAAAGAACTGCTGCCTGCATTCTCCCTGCAGAATGACAGCTTTGTGCTAAAGTCGATGAGATTTCATCTGGTGCGTGTGAGGGAAGAGAACAGCTGCACCTTCACACCCTGCAAAGCCTCAGTGCTTTGTACCACGTCTGGCCTAACAGAAGCATGTCCTGTTATAAACTAGCACTAAGCATCATTAAATCAGAAAACAACTAAATTAAAGATAACATTATGGGAGCTACCTGAGCTCACCACAGAGAAAAATTCAGAAGCACTGCTGGGAAGTCCAGATGTGTTTCCTGGGAGATGGTACAGGAGATGCTTGAAGAACTGCATAGAGCGGCTGTTTATCAGTCTCCAAAATGTCATGTCAAGGAGCTCTGGTAAATGGGGGGTGGTAACTACTGCTGTTTTAGGTGCCTTAAAGTAGCACCAGCCCAGAAAATATTTTCTTTCTAAAGCAGCTCTACCACAGCAGCTGATCAGTACAGTCTGACAGGGTAAAGAGGAGCACATTGACAGAATTTATTAGGCTCAGACAGTCTTCGCTAGCGTTCATCCTAAGAGGCTATTTAGGAAGCTAAACATTCCTGAAGTGAAAGGGGAACTACTCTTTTGTGTTAGGAACTGTCTGGAGACAGAAAACAGAAGCAATGAGGTGCCAATTTTCTACATGGCAAAAGGTTAACAGCAGGGAGCCCTCAGGTGTTCAGGTTACGTTCATGGGCTAGAAGTTGAAGTCTCTGTGAAAGGGAAAATGGCAAAATGTGCAGAAAACATAAATTGTTTGGGTCAGTCAAATCTAGGAAGTGCAGGCATAAGCTTCCAGAAGTCAGCAAAGCTACATGAACAAGCAAGAGCATAGCAAGCAAAATCAATTCAAGAATGTAAAGTATTGCCTGTTGGCAATGGTAGGAACAATTTTAACTGTAGACATCTGCTGTTAGTATTTAAGCAAAGTGTTAGCAGTGAAGAAAGAGTCTGTTGTGTCCTTCTGGACACAATTCAAAAGGTTTGTTAAGAGTACATTAATAATGCCTCTGTGTAAATATTTTGCCTTTTATTCTTGAGTCTGTGGTCAATTCTAACTATGTATTATCAAGGAAGCTTAGTTGAAACAGAAATGGTTTGGAGTTTGCTGAGGAAAATGTTTAGGAGCATTTGATTCAAGGGACAGGGAATTGATTTTAAAATGGCCTATTAAAATCTTTTTATTCACAGTCCATAATTCATCTGTAGAATTTGCTGCCAGACCTCAATGATGTTAAGGTTTTAGTAGAAATTCTGTATAAAAAGATTTCATTTCTAAGTGTATAATGAGAACACTTACAAGTATGTTATTTAAAGTATAATACGTGATCCACATTCCTGCAGGGATATGTGAAGGGCTAAGACATCATTTTCTAACTATTGTAAGCTGTCTTCTCTCTTTTGTTGGTTTTTTTTTTTT
>VZRN01000794.1:687730-705901 GCA_013397935.1 Dasyornis broadbenti | reverse complement strand
TTTTTTTTTTTTGGTAAGTATTTGTTTCTACCTGTTATACACAGGTTACTCCCAGTTAGAATGCCTGCTAGGCATGTCTAATATGACATTTCCTACTGTGATGGTGATATCCTTAGTTCAGGAGAAAGCACAAACAATTCAATACCCTGTGTATGGATTCCTTCCTTTATGAGGCCTTGCAATTGTCTGTGCTTCTGCAAATGCATCATTACAGTCAAGGCAGGTTATTGTATCATGTATCATCAGGATCTGAGCTTTTTAAACAGAGCCACAATGGAATGAAAACAATTTTCCTGCTGGCATTTGTTCCGGTTGGAGTCTGAGTTTCTTCAGAGCCATCTCTCATTAGCATTCCAACTCCTTTGTGATGCTAATGTGCTCACCAGAAGCTGGATCAGAATTTTCAATCTGTAAAACACGATTTATACCCCCTCCTCACATGCCATCGTGTTCTACAGGGCAGGTGGAGAAAAGCAGCTTTTGGCACTTTGACCACATCTGGGAATGTAGGAGAACTCTCCTGAGCTGCTGCTGCTATGGAGGATGTGGGATGCAGGGTGGGGCAGCACATTCCTTGCTGTAGTCCATTTCCTTCTCAGTTATCCCCTGTTCTTTCCCTATGGGCAAGCCTGGCTCTGTGCTCAGCAAAGTCACTTTATTTTACACGATTTCTTAAAACAAAAAGTACTATTTCTTTCCAGTTGTCTGTTTTTTGGACACATCTTTCATTTCCATATGTGATATTAGTGGGGTAGTGGGGACATGGTCATTACCAGGTGAATCAGTGCTTGTCTTTGTTTAAGCTGGATTTCATCAGTTTATCACAGACAGGCGTGTTCAGTGCTGCTTGCTGGTGCTGATACAAACTCTAGGATAAAAGTGGGGTGTATTTTAAGGCTATTTTTTTTGGAATGATAACCACAGCATCAGTATGCTTTTGCTAAGTCATGCTGGGAAGGACAAATACGGTTAGCAATGAAACTGAATTTTGTCTGGCGCTATGAATGTAGAGTTATTATTTTCACTGACATCAGTTGAAAAGCTTACTAGTAATAGATCGTTAAATGAGAAGTATAAAATCTGATTTTAGTCCCTATCTCAGTTCTCAGAAAGTTTTCATTGGAATTGTCATTCCCAATAATAATTTTCCAACCTTGTGACTGTACATAAATCTTCGAGCAATCAGATTAGGAGCCACTTTAGAAAAAATAGCCATAATTCACCAAGTGGAATAAGTCTTTTAAAACTAGCAAAATGAAACCCTGTATTTATTATGGTGGTGATAATTGCTGGTATGAATCCTGTGAGAGTTCTGGTTTGTTTGTTTTGTTGGTTATACAGTACTTTTCCATGCAGTGTTGCTCTGTTGTCAGGCATTATGTTTCCCTGAAGTTCTGCAGGCCACCATCATCTGTTTTATATCTGACACTGTAGGAGGAGAGCCTGCCAAGCCATGACAGGCTTACGTGGTGATTATAAGCACTGAGTAATTGTATTTTATGGGTTGACAGGCTATAGATTTCAAGCTACACTTGTCAAAGTGAGCTATTATGGGATTAAGGTTAAATCTTAATTTAGGAAACTCTGTACCTATCTCAATTTGGGTGGTGGTAGTGTTTGGGGTTGCTCCCTTGCTGCTGCATAATCCTTTGCTCTCCCTTCACCTGGCTCATGTCTCCTACCCAACTTCTGCTTCCTTTGTGAGTAAAAAAACACCCAGTAAAATAATGAAATAATTTCATTATTCCAAAGAAATAATGGTCATTATTTCATTGGAATATTTCATTATTTGGGAGGCTTAGCATCTGCTCCCAGTGCTGCCATGGCCTGCACAGACCCCACATTGGGTGTCTTGTCTGTAAAAATGGCATTCATAATGTCTTGCAAAGCGTTTCAAGACTCTCTAATGGAAGGTGCTTCAATATTTTTGATGTTAAGTTTACGTTAAGGATTGACATTTATTTCTAATTAGAACTAATTAATTCTATTGTTGAAGCAGTTGTGGAGGAATGTTATAATCTTTAATTTATTAATTGGTAGATGACTTGATGAGCTGAACATTTTCAGTTTGGAGGAATTGGTGGGCAGTACTCTGGCCCTGCAGCAGCACACTACAGCATGTCACAATATTGCTTGCATCCTTTGCCAGGCTTTCCCACCTGGAGCAGTGAGCACAGGAATGACAGTGTGAGAGAAGGCTTACAGAATTCATTGCTGACAGCCATCAGCCTGCAAAACTCAGAAAAACCCAACCCTTTTTACACTGCATGTTGATTCAAGGTTCTTTCCCTTGAGGAGAATCTGGACAAGACACAAAGTATATTATTATCTGTTTTTCACCTATAGGTCAAGATAGCCTGAACTCCCTGACCCTGATTTGTAGGAGACATAAAGAATCAGTGGTGCCACCTTTTTTTCCACTGCAGAGTGTCCTGCTGGTGCTCTCCTACAGTTTTTCTGTGTAATAGGAACTAATGGTTCTTATTTCATCAGTCAAGCCTTTTAAAAAATAAAAGGCAAAAAGAAGAATGATGGAATCATCCTTCTCTGCAGTGCTGGCTTACCTTGTACAGTCTTCAGATTTTTAAATCTTAAACGAAATGATTCTGTAAGTGTAATAAGAGATTCCAGTTCTAACAGGAATAAGGCTGCATGTCTCCATAGTGTAATGCATGTCTGTGAAGGCGTGAGTGAAGTGCAGGCTGTGGTGTTCCTGTTTTGGCTCCTCAACAAGAGCAGCGCTGCAGCTTCTGCAGCCAGGCCCTGGTGCTGTGCAGAGAGGGGTGGCTGCTGTGGGAAGGGCACACTCAGCTGCTCTGTGCTGCCAAGGGAAGGCTGTGCTGAAAAGCTGAACCTGAGCAGAGTGGATTTGTTGCAGTCATCACAAGTCAAGCTTATTTAGTGAGGAAATTGTTAAATGCTAAGGCCTC
Source organism: Dasyornis broadbenti (assembly GCA_013397935.1). Classification (NCBI taxonomy): domain Eukaryota; kingdom Metazoa; phylum Chordata; class Aves; order Passeriformes; family Dasyornithidae; genus Dasyornis; species Dasyornis broadbenti. Next base: position 702,971 of record VZRN01000794.1, on the reverse strand, counting down.
TTGTCAGCATGACACCACTGCCCTACTTTCATGCCACTGATTTACAAACTGCAGCATATGGGAGTCTGGTGTAGAATTCAGCTCACCTTTGGGAGTGCTCTGGTGTATGAATGATGTATGAAGGTTAAACTCGCTGAAACACCCTCGTGACTTTATGGTAACCATACTTCAAAGTGCTCAGGCCAGTGTGTTCTTACTAAGGTTTGCCTTGGGATTCTGTGGGACGCACACCCTTTGGAAAAATCAGCCCTTGTCTTGAGTTTCAATGGACCAATCTGAGTCAAAGAAAAGGAGAGTATGAGGGTACAAGAGGGATTTCCTGCTTTTTAATGGCAATAGAATTTTCTGCTGGATTCATATGGGCAGTAGAAACAAAGAGATGGATGTGCTGTCCTAGCCATGCCTCCAGCCTTGATTCACCTTGTCCACTGAGAAGAAATTCAGGGTTTGACAGACAGTCAGGTGTTGCCTATTCAATGTGACTTCTTGGGAACTTAACTGGCCACTGTCAATCCAGGAGGTATTTCTTTGTTACAAGAGCAGAAAGTATCTCTGGTGCGTTTACTCTAACTAGAGAAAAAACTGTTAAATCCCTTGAAATAAGTTTTGCATTAAGGCTGGGGGAAATGAAATGGGGACTCAGTAAAAGCTCTTTGAACTTATGCTAAACATTTGCTGCTTTGCTGTATTTTACTCCAGTCTGAACTCTGCAGCCCTCAAGGCTGCAAGCCTGAAACTAAACTCCTAAAATTATGAAAGTGTAAAATATCAGTGAAGGTTAATGGTCACTGGCATCTTTCCCACAGGCTCTGCAAGCTCTGCTGTGTGGAACACGAACAGAATAGCAAAGCATAAGGCTGTTATATATTGTTGTTCTTTCAGTCAGTGTTACTAGTGTCAAACAAAACAACACTTCCTAAAAAAATAACACACCTGCACTGACAGTTAACCTGGGAAAGCTGCTCTTGGAGAGCCTGGAACAGATGCTGTTCTGTCCATTGCACAAACTCTTCAACAGAATGAAACCCGCAGAAGGGGGATGTGCAGTGATTCTTCGCTGACCTGTGTTGCCTCAGAGGCGCACAAAGAACATAAAGGTGTTTGCTGAGGCCGTCAGACTGCCCTGAACACCCTCTCAGCAGGGTTCTGCCAGTACCCCTTTGCAGGCCGCACAAGGAGCTCTAATGAATTTGCCTGCTGGAAAGGAAAATATGGCTTTAGAGAACAGCTTCTTTTTAGGCATTTTGGGAGGAGGCTCATTGGACAGGTAAATGGAAAGCAGGCAAGACCTAATGTGTAACCTTTTCCAGAAGAATGTAGGAGTTCATCAACTTCCTGGGGACTTCCAGTACTGCTTGGAAAACGTGCAGAGGCTGACTCAGTGAAGGTGTTTGACTAGAGATCTTGAGGCAGGGGTCTCAGTCAGAGAATCATAGAATGGGTTGGATTGGAAATGATCTTAAAGCCAATCTCTTTCCACCCTCTGCCAGGGGAAGGGACACCTTCCACAGCCCTACCCAACCTGGCCTTGAAATAGAAGATCATTTAGAGTTCTGTCACAAATGATCTGAGGGAATGGCCAACTGGTTCAAAAGCGGAAGGAACTGACACAGATAGAGTCAGAGCTGAAACTGAACCGAAGATGATTAAGTTTCAGGTGTCCACATATTTTGCCATTTTTGGCTAAATGAGCCTTGTAATTATCACAGTGATTTTTATAAGGTACAAACAGAAATAGGGAGGGGTCATGTTTTCAAGTAATTTTGAGTGGTTGACTTGAAGGCACTCCTTTATTCCAGGCTGTTTTCCAAACAGTTTAATGCCTCTATGTCTTCACAGATTTGCAAAGCTCCTTCTTTCTCTTACTGGCATTAGCATGCAGCACCACTGCAGTGTGTTAGCAAATGCTCCATGGCAGGAGGATTTCCACACACTTTCAGCCCTGCTCCATCTACTGCCTGGCACAAGTTTTCCGTCAGTTCCTGCACTTCTTTGATTACTCCTCCCCTTCAAAGCTGTTAGTTCATTCAACAAAATTGGACTTACAGATTTATGCTGGAAAGAGCATGCGACAGTCTCTGTTTTCTTTGTCTTGGAGATGCAGAGAAGTGGAAGAGGAAGCATTAAATTGTATAAAACAGGCATTAACTTGAAAGAAAGTGCAGGTAAGGGGCACAGGCTACAGATATTCAGAAGGAATCTCTAAAAAAAATGAGTGTTTTATTTGAAACATTTTAAAAATGGGAAGACTCTTTGTTCCAGAGTGTAGATTGTAAATCTTTGATTAAATCCTGAACCAGCCCTATTAAATAGACACGAAGTGTTCTGTGGTACTGAGGAAAAGGGATCATGGGTTATTCAGCTGCAGTTCTAAGAGCCTCTTTTAACCATGCATTTTAATGAAGCCATCAGCCCAAGGAATGCTGGCTACACACTGCAGCATCCCTGCCTGCCTGGAAAACTTGTCCTATTGATACCCAGAGCACTTCTATTTGCAAAGACCTTTTTAAGTACATGAAAAACAATCCATTTGGGAGAGATCAATTAATAATTAAGCTAGTGTGGAATTAACCTTAGGCAAATCTGTTTCCTTTTCGCAGTGTAGGGAAGTGTCTTGTCTGTCATATAGTGACCCAATAAAGCATTGATACAAAAAGTCCAATTCTCTAGCTAATCAGCATGCTGTTACAGCAAGGGCCATCATTTGAGATAGCTTTTGTTTTCTCATGCATAACAATTTTTGAGCATTATATTAATTTTCACTTGAAGTTGATGGGATAGGGTTCCTGAAGAAGGCAGAAATATTCCAGACTGATACATTTTATTATTTTTCATAGTATTTGAGCAGGAATCACTTCCCTTTACCTCATTTTACTTATTTGATCAATGAGTCTTCTCTACTGGGGGAAGCAGTTTAAAACTATTGTGAAAATATCTCTAACATTTCTTTGCTCCTGGAAGCTCACTTGCTGCTGGAGCTGAGGTTGTAAACAAGGCTTTGGAGGGTCATGACTTGGTAGAAATTCAAGGGCATCTGGTACACTTAAGTGTGTAGCTCTTGGATTTTCTTTTTCTTTCTGCGAAATAGCTAATCAAGAGAGAAGAGGAGCTCAGACTGGAGGAAAGAAAGGGAGTGGCCTGGGAGAGAGAAATCTGAAAAAGAAATCAAAATAATGATACCTTTCCTTTCAGTGAGAAGTAAGCCTGATCTAGGGGTTTTCTGCAATAGGGAAATTCTCTTAATAACCCTCCTTAAGGTTATAGGCATAGACAGAAAATCCTGTAGTCTGTGACAAGGATGAAAATTCATAAATCCTGATGTTGCTTAATTGAAATTAAATTTGCAGGTTTCTGATAATAGGGATATATTCCTTTAACTCTCACGTCCTCCCCCATCCTCTGTAGATCATCCTTAGTTCTGCAAATCTCTTTCCAATGCTCTTCTGAGCTAATTCTGATAGGGGATCTCTCAAAATTCATTATAAAAATACATAAGCCCAGGCATGCTGTGCAGTCAGCCATTAGTGTTCATACTATTTGATGAATTAAAATACTGGAAAGTTAAGCTAAAATACCATTCTGACAGTATCCCCTACTTCAGGCCTTTTCAGCAGCTCTTCTGGGAGTCACTGGGTTAGGAGGAAGGGCATCCATCTCTCTTGGAAATGCCTGTCAGGTCCCAAATATGTACACGAGCACATTTACAAGGAAACAAGATTGATATCTTTCTCTGTTGGTACTGGAGTGTTGACATGAATGTGGGACACTTTCAGTACCTGAACTGGGTGGAAGTAATGAGTACTTGTAATCAATTCTCACTACAGAGTCTGCAGGAGCATTTTCTTTTCATCATCTCATTAACGACTTTGAGCCATTAACAGCCTAAAGTGCTGAGTAAGGATTTACATTTAATTTAAGTCTTCTGTTCTTAGCTGACAAAATGTATTTTACACACTTGATGGATGTAATTAGTGTGATGAGGCTTTAAAGAAATTGGCTTGGTTAAATTTAGAATTTGCCATGTCAGTTTATACATGAAGCCAAAGCATACATATCAGTAGTTCTGTGGCTTTGGAAAAATGCATTTTATTAATATTACTAATGTATATAGATGTTTTTAATTTATGATACTGATACAGTCCAAATCCAACATGCTTTCAGATTTGACAGTGCAATCCATTATATTATGATTCCAAATTATTTTATACTGCTCTTGCACATTAGACTTTACCATTGTGTGCTATGGCTCCAGACAAACTATCCTTTGGATAGCAAGGACTTGTGCATAGTGGCTTAAGTTGCTGTGCTTTACTAAGCTTTCATAAAATCAAACCTCCATGAAAACTGCTGGATTTCATTCCACTGAGCTGAGGGCAACTGCGCTGCACTCCCAGTCCCTCTTCCCTGCAACGTTACTGCTTTCTGCTCAGCCCGATTCAGTGTTCACGATTCTCATTTAGAATGTTTTCCATCATATTTTCTGTGATTGTGACTTGCTAACTAAGAAAAATGAAACACTTCTTTGTGCTGCCAGCATCAGTAGGGATGGGTAGAAGGTGCTGAACAGTATCATGTGTGCTTGAAGTAAATCTGTTCTTTAATGAAGGACAAGTTTCTGTCTTGTAATTGGAGCTCCTGAACTCACGTATTAATATTGCTGGGTTTTGCTGCAGGCCCACATTTTGTATCAGTAATGTAACCTGGGAACTGTTGTTAAAGATGAATTAAAGTAGGGACAACTAAACATTGAGTCCCCAGAGCAGAGAGCTTGTTTGTGCTGCGTACAAGCAGCCTTAGGAGAAGTTGCAGAGACAGGTTTCCATCCGCGTCTGGAGGGATCCTCTGCTGGAAGGACAGTGAATGTCTTACACTGTGAGTCACAGCCGTAACAGCACATGGGATGAATTTCTGAACTGGAAATTGCCATGGTGTGCAGTGTGGATGTGTCTGGGTAGCTCAGGGTGTTTCAGGAGAAGCTGGCTGCTCTGCAGCACTGTGCAATGGCGCTGCCCTGCTCTGAGGATATGACTCATATCACAGATGGCTGCAAGGCTAATGCTGTGGTATGGAAGTGTTAGGTTACGAGTAACAGTGCACTGCTAACAAAACTCTGATGTGCTGGAATGGCTATTTGATGTTATTCTTCTTTGAAGAGGAAAAGATGATCCTTTTCTCATACTTTGGCTAAATATTTTTGTGTAAGATTACTGTGATTGTTATTAGTGAGGAATGTAGGGAATAAACTCTTCTGGCTAAAGGCCAGACTTGCTAATCTGTAGCTGTTTTTTAAAGAGAACCACAGTTAGTTATTTTCTGAGGTGAGTTAATTGTAACTGTGTGCCAGGAATTGGCATCAGTCCTTCCTGTAGTAGGTCATGAGGCAGTTCCCCAGAAAACACCCTTTCCAACAGCCAGCCCACCCAGTGTTACTGAGCTAGGTCTGTCCCATCTGCACCTCACTGAGGTACAACTGCTCCCTTTCTTTTGCAAGAGAACTTGCAAAACTCTCCGGGAAGGACATTTTTTAGAGAAGCTTCGTGGAGCTGGCCAGAGCGCTCTGCAGACCCTCGAGTGTTGTTCAAGTTTCCAGTTCTAGGGAGAAATGGAGAGGAGATAATGTTCTGTCACAAAGGTTAAGTGCTCGACTGGTGCAACAAATGGGTGAGATTTGGGTGTTTGAATTCCCATTTGCAGGTGTGAAAACCTCTCCCGCAGTCTGTTTTAAAATAAACAGGATAATCTATAGGAGACTGAAAAAAGACTTACAGTATGCTAATTAAGAGGGTCTGAAGTGTTTTTCTGTTTGACTCCAATCTGCTTTTTGTAAACTTTGTGTTCCCCTTTTCTACTTTTATCACCTGCAGCTTCTGCACAACTTAGCACAGGCCAAATAGATGCTTCTGCGATGTTAAACAAGGTGTTTTAACAAAAAAAAGCAAACAAGCGACAATGTGAATGCTAGAGTAGACATTATGAAGTCTGTATTTTTGGAACAGGGAATCCATTTATGATGGTTGTGTTTTCAGTGGCTCAGAGATTTGCATGACTAATGTATTACTATTGCTTATTATCAACACTTGAGCAAAACAAGTGTTCAGTCTTCACAGCGCCTTCATCTCCAGCTGTTTCTAATCTTGAGGGCAGTGAAGGGAAGAACAACCAAGGCAGTTGGGAGGCCCAGGTTTCATTGGAGATCTTGGTTTGTACCTCTGAAGGTTTGGTGCACCTTTTCTCCCCTTACAGATGAACCAGGAGGGGGATGGTAACCTCATTACATTATTTTGGAGTCTAGTTGTGAGTTTTGCAGCCTTTGGGGCACTGGTAAATGTAAGTGCGCAAAAAATCAGAAGCACGAGTTCTACAGTGTTAATTGTTCTAGACACTGGTAAAAAAACTGGTGTTCAAACATTCAGTAAGTTGTTCCTGGCCATAAAGGGCACGTGAAGGACCCAACAACACAACCTGGGATTTGCCATGAAGCTCAGAATGAATGCCAGGAGGATGAGTTCAGCTAGAATAATGTACCTGGTACCTGTTAGCAGTATCTCACCATTCCCACAGGTGCTGTAAATAATTGTGGAAGAAACAACAAAATCGTAAGATGGAATATGTTTAGATTTTTTCCCATACCAGCTCAGTTCCACAGCTTTGGAAATAATGTCTTACATTATAAGAAGGTTTTTTCTCCCTTTTATTTAGTAAGGTGTGAAATAAAGGAGAAGGTTTTTATTTGATGTTTCAAGATGACCAGAACTTGCCAGAAGAAACTTTTTAAGAACACGTTTAAAATACTTCTAAGAGCTGCAGAAATGTTTGTTTGACACTACATTTTTATCTAGCTATGATTCTGTATGTTTTAAATCAAGGTTTTTTAAGTTGTGGAAAAACTGAGTGATCCTTCCTAACTTTTTGCTAGTGCTATAAGCCACATGCAGTCCTTTCCCTGAGTTTTTTTCTTTTTTCCATCTCTCAGTACACTTATGAACATGAACAGAAGTGCCCATGAAAATGCAGTGTTTCCTTATCATTAGCAGATCACACTGTGGGCTAGAGTGTCAGTATAACTCATGGCAAGGGTAGAGGGTACTGCTGGATTTCAGGTGAGAATAACTGATAAAGGCTGAGTTCATGAGGGCAACTTCTGCAGTTAGGTTTGCTTTCTTTTGGCATCGAGGAATTAGGATCCTGGGAGACTGACCTAGCTAGTTAGTGGCTTTGTTAGTTTGGGGAGGAGAAGGATCTGCCCACAGAACTGAGCAGATGAGCTCTTCAGTGGTGTAGTGAAGCACTAAACCTTGTAATGCATTTCTGACCTGGTTTGGTAAGTGCATGAGTAATTAGGATGTTTTATTTTCACATGTCGTTGTGATGCATTAGTAGAGTCTGGCTGTCACAAAACCCTTGGAAAATTAGCCAGGTTAAACTGTAATTATGAAGTCATACATGGTCTCAGTGCTGGTATTGGAGAAATAGAAATGGAGCCTTCAGGCAGGTGTGAGCTGTGACACATGGGAATTGTGATGTGCTGGTCAGGAACACAGGAAGGCAATGCCTTCAGTGGTTAGGAATGACACACAGGAGGGATTTTTTGAGAACTCTTTTTCAAGATTACACCTCCAGTCAATTCATTGCTTTTTGGCAAACAAAAGAATTTGTGGGAAACTGCAACAAACTAAATAGAGAATGAATATTTTGTTTTGTTAAAGAGTTTGCCTGGTTTCAGTGACAAAGAGTCTTAAACTTGTGATTTTTCACATGAGTATATCATATTTCTTGTAACAACATCAGTAGGTCATTAAGCTCTTTAGGAAGAAGTTAATAAAAAGGAATTAACTGCCCTGTGGGCCCTTCTCAGTAAACAAGGCTTATTCTTACATTAGAATGCCAGTGCTGTGGTCATTACAGTGTAACAGCATGAGCAAGACAAGAGCTGCAGGGAGATGTGACTTCTATGATGGATTGGTTGAATAAAAAGATACTGCCTACTTGCAGATCTTTTTTCATTCTTGCTTTTATGATGTTTGTGCTCATTCTAAATGAGATTTGCAGATTCTCTGGTAGGTAAAACATTGGCCATCAGCTCCCAGCTAATTGTCCCAGAGGGTCTTGGATAAACTCCCTTTAATTACTTTACAACCTCCTTGGTTATCTGTTCAAAGCTGTTGAGCTCAGTCTCAGTTTTACTTCTTTTGTGCCCTACTACGTTCCATTGGTGGTGATGCCAGGGAACAGTTTGGCTGTAACCCTGAGAATCACATCACAACCACATTCTGTCCCACTGTGAAGACACCCCACTCTCAAAAGCCTCACTGGCAATGAAAAGCAAGGAACTGAAGCATGGACTGTTAGGTGACCCCCCCAATGCATCTAAAACCATCAAAAGTTAGAAATACTACTTGTGCGTCTTCTTAGGGGCCATGAAATCTGACTGTTACCACCCGAGCTGTAATCCTGACTTCTCTGTCTTATCTCCTTCACTGTGGTTTAAAATCATACCAGTAACACTGGCACAGAGTTACTCAGACCTAATGTAGTTGCTCCAAAATGGACCAGAGGTTGCTGCAAGCAACCTTTGCCCAAGCAAATATGCTGCGTATTCATGTCATCTCTGGTTCCCATTGTGTGAATTTATCTTTTATCATTTGCTCCCTGTCTCTTTTTACATTGTGTGTTTCTGAGAGGAAGCTCTTACTTTGATTCGTTCCCAGGTGGTGAATTGCCCTTCCCTTTGATGTCTAATAATATCTGTCTAATAATACCTTTCTCTCATTATTGTAAAAATAAGCTTAAAAAAAAATTCATAATCTTTTGTTGTTAGGGAGTTGAATGAGTTGTTTGTGGCCTGAGTTTATTTTCTAGTCTAGTAAAGTGGTGTTTTATAAGCGATGAGTTTTAACTCAGTGGTCACAAACTTGTTAGAGCTCCTACCCTTGCTTACTGGTGTAGTCCTTGCCTTTTGCTGGCAGTGGTGACTTTACACACTGGACAGACGACTTCCTGCCAGCTTTCATCTACTCTCATTTTCTCCACGTATTCACCACATTCAAGTTATGGCTCCTATACACAGACCCAGTTGAGTGCTTAGTATGCTGCAAGGGTTTGATGCTTCTGCAATGTGATACAGAAGGATGCAAAGTGAAAAGGAAAACACATCTCCGTGTGAATTGATGGATGCAGGAGATACCTGTGATTAAGCTCCCTACCCACTGGATGTCACTATTGTTCCACAGAAATTCATCCATGGAATATTTATCTAGCGTTGAGTGGCTGACAGCAAAGACCATTTGCTTGCAGCAAACTGAACATTTCTAATTGTGTTTGCAGGAATATTGTACATTTATGTTCATTTTGCAATTGAATTTTATATCAAGGTTCGCCATCTCATCGCAATAAGAGAGCATTGCCAAGGCTTCAGCTGTGATGACTGTGGAAGTGCAGATAGTGAGTCATGAAAAGCAGCCAGCAGAGAAGCTTGCAGTCATTATACTCAAGCCACTTGTTCTCATTATTATTCTCTTACTCTGAAGTTGCTGGAGGTAATCTCAACACAGTGAATGAACATTACCAGTCTCCTCAAATTTGCTTAGTACATTCTTTATTTTCTTTTTCCAGAGATGTGCATTCTGTGTGGTTTATTACTCTGAAATGGCACTTGAATATTCCAAGAGCTAGGTTTCTGAGAGGCCAAGTATTCCGCTGGCTAAGAGGATGTCTTGGTATGAGGAGACTGGATTGCACTCCCAGTATTCAACTGGTGTGTAGTCAAACAAATGACCTCAAATCTGTCATGTCTATTTGCCATGATCTCTCTCTTCTCAACATCCCTTGTAAACAATGTTAAGAGATTGCTGAGAGGTGTTTCTACAGTCTCTCACACAGAAAGTGCTGATTTCCCTTAAAATTTTTGGGGTGTTACAATAAAATGAAGCTGTCTGGTAATTACACCTAACGTTTGTCTCAACATTGTTTAAATGAATGTAAACTGCAAAACCAATGAAAATGACAGTGGGCATGGAAGAGTCCTGCACTTTTCCTGTGGCGTGAAAAGCACTAGTCTTCCAGTGGAAGCCCCAGAAGACTCAGGAAAAGAAATAGCAAATGATTAAAAATCCAAAAATTCACAACAAAACAAACCCCAAACACCTTCAAAACCCATCATTACTCTCCTAAAATTAGAATGTGTGGGTGGTATCACCTCCATTACGGGGAGAGCCAGGTCATTGGAGGCACTCAGTCACATCTCCTGCCTCAAATTAGTGCCTAAAATGCTTGTCCGAAGGCTCACAGGTTTATCAAAGGCATCATAGTTGCTGTGGCTCTTAGTTTGACATCATCTGAGGATTCCTTGGCATCACCCCAGCAAGGTTTGATCCATTTTGTGAGAGACTGGCACCAAAATATCCAAAACCCAAGACCAAATGGGATCAGGATTTTAGGTAATGGAGAGAAGCAAAGGAGAAATTTCTTTGCTGGAGCCTTTGAGGCTTCAGCACTTCATTTGTATTCAGGAGAGGGGCAGCCTTTCACAGGGACTAAAAGTTGCTCAGCTAAAACCAAGTCATTCCTACAAGATTATTAGAATTTGTGACTCTGGTGGCCTTGCCACCCAAAACAAGTCACTTCTAGAATGTTTCATTTGACAGTGGTGAGGCTCAGTTTAGCGCTTAGTTCACGTGGGTTTTGCCCAGATGAAAGCATGGGGTGCGTGATGTGTTTTAAGGAGCTGGTTTAAAATGTTTTTGAAGCCACAGGCACTAGAGTGGGATGTAACACTTTGGCTCACAGGCCTGGGGCTGTGCAATAAGGTTCAGAGAGTTACACTGGGCATGTCTTTCTGCAGTCAGGTAGTGGCTTCATTATCAATGCTGATGGCAGCAGTTACACATTCACCTGTGTGTGCTGTGTGTTTGGAAATAGCTCCAGCTGTAGTTTTTCAGGAAATGAATGAATTACTTGATCTGAGCATATCTGTGCATGAATATCGACATGCTGGATTTGTATTGTGTTTCTGTTATCCATCCATGATTAATGGCAGACTGGCTTTATTTTCTTTTTCATGCCTATAATTGAATATTTTTCAAAGGGAACTAGTGATGATTTTACAGGTAGTGCTTTCTGCAGGAGGTTGTGGATTGGTTCTGAGTATTGTTATGTTTAGAACAAGGCATTAAAGAAACATAAAAGGAAGACTATAAAGTCCAGCTCAGTTAGTGACAACTCATTCACATCACAGTCCATTAAGAAGTTTTAGAAGATGTATTGAATATTTTTGAATAACAAAAATTCTAAAGTAATAGTATGAAATTATTTTCTGATTGCAGTTAGCACTCCTAAAACTAACTATCAAAATTTAATTTTTATCCATATTTATGTATGTACACACATACACACATGTGGGTGTCTATGTGTGTATGTGTTTAGGAACATCCATGTGTTTTGGACCAAATGTCTTTTGTTTTGGCTCTGCCTAATATTAGTCACCACTGCAGAGATGAGAGCCTCTGGAAGTACAGGGATGGTTCTTAACGTGAAGTTTATAGCAAACTCTAATCCTTCAGTACAGAGATAACCAAGACTTCCTGGCAGAAAACTGAATCCTATAGTAGCTAAGATAATTAAATGTGTATTGACTTTTTAATAGCAACTTCCAAGGTACAGCTCAGGTACAACTGTGCTGTGCTGCTGAAGCATCTCAAGCACTGATATTGTTGATGGTGTGGGGTCCCTGTGCTCAGGAAAATGGGATCTCTGTTGCAGGGCTCAGTACAGTCTCAAGCTTCTACCCTCAGCTATTTCCTCACTACAATCCTTGAAAATGAGAATGGTTTCATTACACGAAAAACCCCCCAGCCCAAACCCCTTCCAGTGTAATAGTTCTTTTAAGAGATGCTTCTAGCTTTGTTTTCATTGTATCAAGCATATTTCTAGGTGGTGTGGCAGTGACCGGTTTTTTTCCAGTAACAATTCAGGAGAAGCTGCTGCTAAGGCTTTGCTTTTTCAAATCTGCTGCAGTGAAACTGCTTTGTAGAAACATTCCCTCCCAAGTGATTGAAGATGTGCAGTTTGCTAAGGCAAATCAAGTTGCAAAATAGAGATAATTAAATTACTGACTTGCTTCTATAAAGGTGCTGCTGTAGTATTTCATACCCTCCCTTCCTGATAATCAAAATCAGAGGTATGATTTATTTGCAAATATGGGGGATATTATATTCTTCTGCAATCAAGAAAATACAGGATTTTGGGAGAAGGGAGGCAGGGAATAGCTGGATTGCAAATCTGTATTTTGCCCAGAAGAGCTGGTGTATGACTAGACATTAAAACTGAGTATCTGTGAATTCTGTAATGTCATTAGGGTTTTGGTAAGAGAGAAAAATAATTTGTCACTGATTTCTGCAAGGATTTTTGGGTGCACTCCTCTCAGATCACTGAGCAACCAGTTTTCTCTGAAAGCTCTTTGCAGCTGCAGAATGTCTAAAATGCACAGTGTTTGGCATTTTAAGTAATGAAGCTTTATTTAGTTATTAGAGGGACACTGTGCAAAACATAACACATAACCTTAGCAAGCCTAGCCCAACAAATAAACAGAAATAGGAAAAAATGGCAGATTTTAATGGTTTCCTCAGCTACATTAATTCCTTTGACAGTCTTGAAAAGAGAATTCCTAATGAGAGCTGAAACAAATGTGTGCAGGAAGTGGTCTTGCTTTTGCTGCTGCACATTTGAGTTCCTCTAATTGCATCAATAAGGAATTTCTGCTCCTCATCTAATGAATGCCTTTTGACTACTTTCTGAAAGGCAACTGGATGTAGGGATAAACACTGGCACCTTTTGTATGAAGTCACATAAACAGGTTTCAATTGCTAGTTATCAGCCCTAGAAACACTGGGTTATAATGCAGTACAGGAAATCCCACTGTACCTTTTCATTTTTAATATTTTATTAAGCCTAGGTTTCCTTCTGCTTTGCTGCTGGTGTGATATCTGATTTCCTAAGGGTGCTTTTTAGTCTCTCTTGTTTTGGGCAGCGATCAGGCATTTTTTCAGATCTGTTCCTGCACCATCTCTCTCCTCAGACAACTCAGAATTCATATGATGCTACAGTACCTGGGTCTTTACTTTGTTCTGGGTTCAAAAAGTGAGTTTTAGAGCAAGGACTGGGCTTGGGGAGGCAGAGGGGGACACACACTGAATTTGACTTTTTCCCCCCCCCATTGTTGTCATTTTTCTCCCTAAACACAGGCACAGTTGGTGCAGGTGCAGTGGATTACTTATGAAAGAAGTTTTCTATTTAAAAACAAGAGAGACTTTAATCAAATCAGTAGAGGGTTTGTACAATAGGTATTGTATTAAACCAGAGCTCAGGCTTCACATTGATTGCGGTATTTAAATTTCAATGAGTTGATTATGTATGAGAGTAAAATGACCAGTATTATGAATGTACAAAAAAGAGACATGGAAGAGCTGTGCCAGAAAAGTGAGAAAAACGTTCCCTTTATAGTCCCTAGAGTTCAATAAAGCACCACTATTTCCCAGCGTTTAAAAGCTCTTTTATCACAATGGTTCATACCTCGCATTCCCTGGAGCCTGATTTGTTATACGTGCAGGGTCCTGTTCCATTCAGCAGCATCTCACTGGTTTCAGTGTTGGTGGGTTTGTAATCTACATAAAATTCCTGTGTGCTTGGAGTCATTTGCTTCAGCGACTGTCTTTTCTTTTTCCTGTGCCTTCGCATGAGAGAGCGCTGCTGCAGCTGCTTCATGCTGGCAGGGTAACGCTTCCATGACACATAGATCACCAGCAGGATCACCAGCACAGACAGGAAAAGAGCCACGCTGCCTGCTATGATTTTGTGGAAGGAGATGTGTTCTGTATCATGCTCGGGCTCAGAGCTCGATTCGGTGGCTCCAATAGTTGGGGGCAGAGGGGGCTTGCTGTCATGTTTAGGCCTGGTGAGTTTTGGTTTAAATGTTGGCTTTGGGAGAGCTCGGGCTAGTTCAAACCTTTCCGTGGTACTCTTGCCACAGATGCTATAGTTTTTCACTGCATCAATAACATTCACCCCTTGCAGCTCTTTGGGGCTGGCACAAATAATTGTATTTTCCCTCAGCCCTTTAAAACTTTTAAGCCAGTTTACCAGAGAGCAAATGTTTCTGCTGCATTCCCATATATTCCCAGCAAGGCTGATGTCATTGAGAGATATCCAAGAATCCAAAATTTCTTGACCAATAAATGTGAGCTTGTTTGAATCCAGGTTGAGGCGCTGTAAATTGGGCACACACTGAAAAACACTAGGTCCACTGAAAGCTTCTATTTCATTGCCAGATAAATCAAGTCTTTGTAATGAGCTCCAGGTCCAGGACATAGTTTGTCCTATCACACTGATTTTATTCCACTGTAAATAAAGGTTTTGAAGGCTGACAAGCCTTGGAAAAAGTGCCAGGTTGAGCTTAGAAAATTGATTGTGCTCCAGGTGAAGCTCTTTCAGTCTGATCATACCTGCAAAGACATTCCTTGCTAAACTTCGGATGCGATTATAACCCAGGTCCAACAGTTCAAGGTTCCTACAATCTTGAAATATTCGAACAGGGATGGTTCTCAGGGAATTGGACCGCAAATGTAAACTCAGCAGCTTCCTTAAGCCCCTGAACTGTTCAGATCCCAGAGACTGCAGCTGATTGTATGACAGATCCAAATTCCGGAGATTTGTCACAGGTCTGAAGGTATTATTAAGAAAATAGGAGATTCTGTTGGAACTCAAGATCAACTCTTTTAGTCTGCGTATTCCACTGAAAGCATTTTCGTCAATATTGCTGATGTGGTTATGGTCTAAATAGAGCCAGGTGAGTTGATTAAGACCTTTAAATTGATTGTATTTTAGTTTTTGGAGGCTGTTATATCGAAGGGACAAACCTAAACAACCAGCAGATATACTTGAGGGAATCTCCTGCAATTTCTGAGATTCACAATATACCATTTTGCCTTCACACCTACAGCCCTTAGGGCATCCTCGTTCAGCAGAAGCAAGCATTGTCAGTAATACAGTAGGGGCTATTACCAGAGCTACAGCTGATCCGCTCAGTAGCCTAATTACATTGAAACCTGGAAATAAAAACAACTTAGAAAAGTTATCCCCCCACACATCAGTCATTTCTTTCAATCATGCTAAAATCTTTTACTTCAACAATCATTTACAAAGCCCTAGCTCGACTTGACTACTTTTCATATTTTTTTAACTCAGCTTT